>JAVGWX010000025.1:29547306-29667306 GCA_036924085.1 Ariolimax columbianus
GAGCAGCCCCTCCCACGCCTCCAGCCAGCCGGTGGACAGCCCCTCCCACGCCTTCAGTCGGTGAGCAACCCCTCCCACGCCTCCAGCCAGTGGACAGCCCCTCCCACGCCTCCAGCCGCCATGTGGGCAGCCCCTCCCACGCCTCCAGCCGGTGAGCAGCCCCTCCCACGCCTCCAGCCGGTGAGCAGCCCCTCCCACGCCTCCAGCCGGTGAGCAGCCCCTCCCACGCCTCCAGCCGGTGAGCAGCCCCTCCCACGCCTCCAGCCGGTGAGCAGCCCCTCTCACGCCTCCAGCCGCCCGGTGGGCAGCCCCTCCCACGCCTCCAGCCAGTGGAAGACCGTTATTACGCAAATTAGACTTGGACATTATCTGCCGGTACCTTCTGGTCCAGTCGAACCACGTGACCAAACACAGACAGGCGGCTGCGGACCAGAGTGTCCGAGATGGAGGGAAGACTTGTCTTTACAGACACCTCGACAGTACGGACGAGATCCAACCACTAGATACCCAGGATGCGTCGCCGGGAAAATGACCGCTGAACATTTGCTGCAAAATTGCCCGACATACGAGGATCAGAGAGAGCAGATGTGGCCATCACCAGTGGCAACACTAGACAAGCTCTATGGCAGTGTCGACAGCCTCAGGATGACCGCTGCTTTTTTCGAAAAAATAAAGGTCGACGTCTGACAGCGTAAGAAGAAGAAGAAGGATCCGAGAGAGTCCGCCATTACTCCATACGCGGCGATGGTCGTTCTTATCAGATGCAGCGAGCCCGATCCGCCTTAACATGTGTAGGCGTACTTCGTCGATCGGATGAGAAAGACCTTCCCAGGTGTGTGAATTCATTGGTATATTCCACACTGGGACCATAGACAACCAGGGTTGGAGCCAATTTGAGTCTTAGCTCAGGATAAAGATAGACCCAGGTTTGATGTTTCGAGATCCAGTTTCTCGAGAGACTGTTCCAGAGCCCCATTGTCTGGGCCGACTAAGACTAGGTCATCAGCATGTGATATGTGTTTGGTCCATGCCAATGCCCAGATAGTGGGAGTAAAGGCGATGGAAAATCTAGATGATGGCTCGACAGAGAAGGCCAGGGGCAAGGATGTAGTCTTATCTGGGCCCTGATGATGTTGGGAACCTGTCCGAAAGAGCGCCACCTAGGGGGACTATGATACCGGTGTCAGTGTGTCAGCTCCCTTTTCAAGTTCAGCAGTGGGACAGGAGTGCCAATGCCTTGCAGGGCTTTTCAGAGAGCAGAAATATCGACATAATCGAATGCAGCCTTCAGATGCACATAACAGAGGTGGCGCCTGAATACTGAAAGCCAATACCCGAAAAAAACATAAATCGGTTTGGCTCATTCACCGGACCGAGACAAAACATAAAGAAACTCACGTTTCAACCAAAAGGCATTCGTCAGGGACAAGAAACACGTGAACGAGAACAACGAACTAATCAACAACAAAAAAACACCAAAAGAAAAACAAAGATAATTTACATGACAACTCCTTTTTCTTTTGCGTTCAAGTTTTTTTGGTCATGCTAGATCTGTAGTCACGTCGCCATGACGACGTCCACCATCCTCTCCAGGTCCAGGTGGCGTCCGCACCGTCCTCTCCCGGTCCAGGTGGAAGCCTCACAGCTTCCGCGTCATCTCGACTAACTCTGGCCAGGTTTTGCATCTCTGTACGCTGGGCAGTCCTACAGGATGTGTTCAGGGGTCTGGACTCTACATGTGGAATAACTTGTTCGTCATATCGTCAGCTGATTTAGGTGGCCCAGTAGTCTCCCTGTTCTCAAACGAAAGATGGTGGTTCGTTGGTGCTGAGCAGTACATGTGCTGCAGCGTTCAGCGACCCATAGCTGACTGCTAGCGTCAGGGTCAGTGAGCCATAGCTGACTGCTAGCGCCAGGGCTAGCGAGCCATAGCTGACTGCTAGCGTCAAGGCCAGCGACCCGTAGCTGACTGCTAGCGTCAAGGCCAGCGACCCGTAGCTGACTACTAGCGTCAGGGTCAGCTAGTCATAGCTGACTGCTAGCGTTAGGGCCAGCGACCATTTAACTGACTGCTAGGTTGAGGGCCAGCGACCCATAGCTGACTGCTAGCGTCAGGGTCAACGACTCATAGCTGACTGCTAGCGTGAGAGCCAGCTACCCAGAGCTGCCAAGACCCTTCTACACCTCCACGCGGTGATCCTGGATGGTAGGCTGGAACAGGGCAGACTGGCTAAGGAGCAGGGATCGAAGAGGGAATGCTAACCTGATACTAAAAAAAAGGCCTGCTGAAATCGGATGTGTCGGACCGAAAGGTTCAAATATCGCAGTCAAACTGTAAACTACGACACAACTCGTTTTCCGGACACCATCCTGCTAATTGTAAATCCCTTTTCATGGATTGGTAGTGGGAGATTGAGAACGAAGAAGAAGAAGAAGAAGAAGAAGAAGAAGAAGAAGAAGAAGAAGAAGAAGAAGAAGAAGAAGAAGATGAAAAAGAAAACAGAAAAGCTGACTTTAAAACGGGCCAGCAGCAATGGAGGCTTCAGTTTGTAGCAAAAACAGGGTGGATTTATGAACCGGCTTTAATGGAAGCTTGATTACAATCCTTCTCAGAACGGTTTTACAGCAAAAGTGTGTTCATGTATTATTACCGGTGATATATTTAGACTCAATAAACCATTAACTTGCACAAAATTAATCGATAAATTATCACATTACTCCATTTATTCTGTCCCCGTGGAAATTAATTATCAATATGGCCCTGTGCCTTGTAAGTCTGGTGCCTATAAGCAAACCCCAAGCTGCAACTGGTGCTTTGGGAAATCTATTGATTTGTTGATACGCCCGACTTCTTCCTATCAAGCCGCTGTTAATAGAATCAATGATCCGATGAAAGTTCGCCTTATTCTGTGTTATATGTTTACAACGGCTGGATTTGCGTGCTGCTTTGTAACGAATGGATGTCTCTACATAGCAGGCAAACTCAGAGGTGCTCAGCCAACCACAGTAATAGCGAAGAGTGTTCATAACTTAACTTCTTTATACTGGTTTAGAAGACTCTGCAAAGTCTTCTTCTTCTTCTTCGTACGCAGTCAGACAGTAACCATTATTTTTTCCAAAAAAGCGGCGGTCATCCTGAGGCTGTCGCCGCTGCCATAGAGCTTGTCTTGCAGTTCCACTGGTGATGGCCATATCTGCTCTCTCTGATCCTCGTATGTCGGGCAGTTCTGCAGCAGATGTTCAGCGGTCATTTTACCGGTACCGCACGGGCATTCGTCGGTACCACCTATCTTCAATTTGTTGAATAGGTGGTACCTCAGTCTATTGTGGCCAGTGCGAAGTCTGAAGACAACGACCTGCTCTCTTCGGTTCAACTGGTAATAGGCATCGTTTTTGGTGTAACCAGTATGTTCGGTTTCCCATTTGGTCATGTATCTGGCTTTGATAAGCCGTTTTGACTCTTCGTACGTCATACTAGTATCTGTTTGTGGTAGTCTTGCACCTTCTTTTGCCAGTCTGTCTGCCTCCTCGTTGCCTTGGATGTTGCAGTGTGATGGGACCCACTGTACCACTACCCTTTTTGGTGCGGACTGCTGGCACAGTTTGCAGAGTGCTGCTCTTAAGTCATTAAGCTCAGTGTTTTTCTGGCTTTTTAGCGCTGTGACTACGGCGAGAGCATCTGTAAGCAGGACTATATGGCTTTCATTTTCTTTGTGTGTCACCATTTCTTCCACTGCCGCCCTCAGTGCCTCTGCCTCCGATCTGAAATTGCTTGTGTACTTACCAGTAGCGAATGACAGTGTTATTTGTCTGCCATTTGGTAGGTTCAGGAATGCTCATGCCCCTCCGTTCTGTGTAGTGTTTGTTACCGAACCGTCGGTGTATGCATGGGTCCAGTCCATGCGTGGGTAGCTTTTCGATATAAAGCTTAGGTTAGTATCTCTCCTTTCTTTTTCAGTCTGGCAGTTTTTGTTTCCAATACCTGGTATATTTTCTACCACCTCTGGAAATATATCTTGCCTCCAGGTAGGTTTTCGTACAGTAATGATGGGTTTTGGTGTTGTTAGTGCGTTTATGGGATCTTCGTGCATCTTTGCTTTGGCTATTTCTGCAAAGTTTCTCCGCTTTAGTTTCCCATTTCCCAAATTGTTTAGTCTCTGGTGCATTGGATGGTCAGTCAGTCTTCGGAGTTTCTCTGACTGCAGCTGGGCTCTGCAGTCTCTTCTATCGGTCATGGATTGCAGTTTTGTAATCTTTTCAAGTTCTACAATTGGCGTTGACTTCATGCCTCCTGTTATAACTCTCATGGCTTGGTTTTGAAGTTTGCTAACTTTATCGAAGTTCGCCTTTGCTGCTGTTGTCCATGCCGCAAAGCCATACTCGAAAACTGGTCTCACTCTTCCAGTGTACAGTTTCTTTAGTATGCCTTCGTCTGCTCCCCAGCTTGTGCCAGCAAGTTTCCTCATGATTGCCATTCTTTCTCTGGCTCTCATTCGGTTTCTCTCGATCTGACTTTTCCATGTCATGCGCCGATCAAATGTGACTCCCAGATAGGTTGGGTTGTCGTTTGGCTGCAGGAATTTGCCATTTAAACTTAATTTGGTATTTTGGGGTTTGATTGAAAGCGAGAATATTGTACATTAAGTTTTCTCCTCGTTTATTTTGACCAGCCATGAGTTCGCCCACTCTTCCAGCGATGTTAGGGCCGTCTGCATCCGATTTCTTGCTATGGTGAGATTCTTTTCAGAGGTCCACATAGCCAGATCGTCTGCAAACATTGAGCTATGGACTGTCCTTGGTATATTCTCTGTAATGTCGTTTATATATACCAGGAAGAGTGTGGGTGACACACTCCCCCTTGGGGTACTCCCTGCTCGAGTGTCACCTTTTTGCTCATCTGCCCTTGTACTTGGACTCTGGCCGTTCTTTGTTTGAGGTAGTGGTTGATCTACTTGTACATTTTCCCACAAACATCACTTCTTCTTAGCTTGACTCTAAGTCCGTCTTTCCAGACTTTGTCAAATGCCTTTTCCAGATCCACCCAAACAGATACTGTGTGTTTCTGTGCCTGGTAGGCATCTTCTATTTCCTGGGCTATGAGGATGACCTGGTCCTCAGTGGATCTGTGTTGTCTAAAGCCGGCTTGCTGTGGAATTAGTATTCATTTTTCTTCCAGATGCCACATCAGTCTGGTGTTTATCGTACGTTCCATCAGCTTGCCGACACAGCTCAGTAGGCTGATGGGCCTGTATCCATTTGGATCTGTTTTGTCCTTTCCTGTTTTTGGTACTGGTACCAGTACTGCGTCTTTCCATGCCTGGGGTACAATTCCCCTTTTCCAGCTTTGGTTCAGGACCGATAGCAGTTTCCTCTTCGCTGTTTGGCCCAGCCCCATCAGCATTTCGTTTGTTATCCCGTCTTTTCCGGGAGATTTCTTTTTCTTTAATGTTCTCATAGCCTCTTCCATTTCGCTCATTGTTAGTTTGGCCATCATGTGCTCTTCAGGAGCCGTATTGATGTTGTCGTGTCTGCAAAGTCTGAATACAACTAGTTTATCGGAGGTTAGTTAACCAATGTGTGAGTCCATCTTAATAAACTTAAACACTAGAGAAAAGTAGACCCGCAGCCTGTTAGGCACTATTTAGAAGCAAAGACAAAGGTCGCCGTTCACCGTAGACGATGACGGCATAATTAATTTTGCTAGCGTTATTTTTTAGTAAGGATTAATTTCGCTACTTTTTATCCTCACTCTCTCGTCTCGTGCCGCCAGACCCCAGTAGCAAGTCAAGGACAAGACGACTAGGGGGCGACTACGAGATGCAGGGGACTCCGCATCAAGCATCCGTGAAAAAGACGGCGGAGTCTGGTGTCGAGCCCACACCACCTGATCAGGCGGCCGACGGCTTAACCACTTCGCCACGGAATCCCTATCTATGCTGCTTTTAAAAGGGGGACTCCGTGGTCTCGAGGTAAGGTGTCCGCCTCGAGTGCCGGAAGTCGCGGGTTCGAATCACTGTGATGACCTGGGTTTTTTTGACGTAGGTTTTCTGGTAACAATTCCCCTCATGTCTGGGTTGTGAGATCGGACCCCCCCCCCCCCCCCCCCCCCCGGCTCAGTGTCGAGCACGTTAAAAATCCTTGCAGTTGGAAATCGAAAAGAGTAGGCTGAACGGCTGCCGCCCGGACAAAATTCTAGTTAAAAATCTACCCAAGTTATTTCTACCTTTTCCCAGGTGGTTTGTTAAGAGCAGTTTTAGATGGCGACTGTTTGATTGCGAGTCTACTTTGCTCTAATGTTTGAGTCTATTAAGATGGACTCGCACATCGGTTAAACCACCCACCAAGAAACTAGCTGTATACATACTCTGTAGAGTCTTCTAAGACATTAAGTAAAGTTTACAAACCACTTAACCATGGCCTGTGTTATGCCATGTCACACAGTTAATCGCCTCTTACGACATGCTCTATGTGGGGCAGTGGTGCTATTCTTTTCTTTGTCATACACAAAGACCTCGGCAGACCGCTCTGCTAAAGACATTGGACAGTATTACCAGACATGCCCTGAATTAGATCCCACAATTCCTCTTACTGTGTTCGCTCTGAAAAAGGACTTTGTGTTGTGGTTTACTTCGAGAATGCCATTTCTGAGAATTCCGGAAACATCATTTGGGAATTTGATTTGCTTTCGCAATACTATCCCTATTATCTTCGCCCGACTACACTAGTACAGCCTGTTACCAGGGTCGCCGCTTGGAAGCGGAATAGAATGTTGGTCAGCTGTGGTTCGCTGACGTAACGCAAGCAGCCAGCTCTGAGGCGCTGGCTGCTGTCAGTACGTTCACCCGGTGGCATTTTCGGCCCAGTGGACAGTGTTGATACCAGTGCTCCAGAATATAACACTTAATGCAGCTCCCTCCTATCAGGCGCCCATCTTTGATAGATCCATAATTGATTTCTAAATGTCGCAGTCTGTAATTCTGTTCCTCTCGACGCCTCTCTACCAGTGATTCTGAAACTATTCGTTTGTCTGGGCTTTTTCATGTTTCTGTTTATTTTTTTTATGTTCTGCATCTCTCGAAGTCATCTGAGTGGTAGAGAGGATAGAACAGTAGCCAGGCGATACAAGTCAAGTTTATAGGCAATGGACCACAATACGTCGATAGACCACATGAAGTCAAGCTAATGGTCAATGGACCGCATGAAGTCAAGTTAATGATCAGCTGACCACATAAAGTCAAGTTAATTACCAACGGACCACATGAAGTCAAGTTAATGACCAGCTGACCACATGAAGTCAAGTTAATGACCAACCCCAATTGTTCTTAACTTAGCTTAACTATACGTCGTTATACTGGTTTAGGGATCAAGATGCTGAGCTGTAGCGGTCAGCGACGCACAGCTGACTGCTAGCGTTAGGGCCAGCGACCCACAGCTGACTGCTAGCGTTAGGGCCAGCGACCCACAGCTGACTGCTAGCGCCAGGGCCAGCGACCTACAGTTGACTGCTTTCGTCAGGGCCAGCGAACCAGAGCTACCAAAACCCTTCTACACCTCCACGCGGTGACCCTGGACAACAGGCTGCAACAGAGCAGACTGGTTAAGGAGAAAAGATCGAACATAGAAGGCTTAACCCGCTGAATGCCAGCTGAAGTCGGATGTATCGGACCAAAAGATGCAAATATCGCAGTCAAGCTGTAAACTACGACACAACACATTCCGTTCTCTAGACAACATCCTGTTACTTGCAAAGCCCTTTTCAATTCTTGGTAGCGGGAGATTGAGAACGAACGCAGAAGAAGATACTGGTTTAGAAGGCAGCAGAGTATGCGCACAACTAGTTTCTTATTCCAGTCGAGATGTTTCGTCATAAATTGACCAGCGTAGGAATGTTCATGCCCCCTGAAGTCTCCCCTCGCGCAGCCATGCTGGCTCTGGAGGGGATCTGGGCTGATGAATGTGGGATCGGCATTAGACATGTATTTCCTGATCAGGGTTGTTGTTGTCACTACTACTGGCCGGCTCACCACCCCTCCCCCTGGCTCTATACCCAGCTACTTACTTGTAAATTAACTGCCCTTTGAGAAGTGCATTTATGAAACGTTGGTGTCATAGCTTTTATGTATAGTTGAGCGTCGTGGGGAGCTTAAGTGGTCTATCTTGCGCCAAGTGCGTTGCGCCGGTCAATGTGAGCACGAGTCGCTGCACAATCACTCTAATGTCATCTATCCACCTAGCTCGCGGCCGCCCCCTTGCCCTGTAGCCAGATCTACCAGCGTTGTAAGCCATCAGTGGAAGATGATGAGGGTGCATTCTAATGAGATGACCAAACCAACTTATTTTCTGCCAGGAAATATATTCGACACAAGCCGTAGTGCCGACCATACTTCGAATGTCGTCGTTCCGCAGTATGTCTCTTCTGGTAACACCGATGACTTTCCTCAAACATTTCATTTCACAAGTCGAAATTCTGCTCTCACGCGTCCTTGACAGAAGCCATGTTTGGCACTGGTAGCACAGAGACAGCATAGATATACTGTTTATCAGCTGTTGCTTTGTTGCCAAATTAATGATCGTGTGTCTAAGCAATGGGGACAGCTGATAAGTCACCGCATATGCTTTCTGACACCAAGTCTGAATTTCCCTGTCGATCCTACCGTCTGCCGAAAACAGCTGCCCAAATACTTGTAAATTAACTGCCCTTTGAGAAATGCATTTATGAAACGTTGGTGTCATAGCTTTTATGGACCTGTTGAAGAGCAATATCATTTAGACATCTTGAGTGGTCCAGGAGTTCTACTGATCATCAAGGATAGTCGTCTCAGTCTTTGCAGACCATGCGCGTGGCACTCTGTGAGTAGCCTCTCAGGGCGCTGAATATGGAGACCCTGGGCTGCCCAAACTGCAGGATCGACCGTTCGGCCTCGCTGGTGTAATCCAAAGGAATGCAAAGCATGACAATTTGGCACCCGCTCAGCTGTAGGAGCTGCCGGAAGGAGTTCGCAATTTGTAAACCATCTGTCTTAGGTGTTACCACTCCGGATTTTCTGTCTGGGTTTACTCCCGTAGCCCTACCATCTCCCAGAGTTTCCACAAGGCAGTGCAAATGTTGTCCGAAGATGCTAGTTACTCGAGACATCTGATGATACTCTCATTGCCAGAAGACTAGCCAGCACTCCCTTGGACTTGTAGGTTTATAATCAGTTCCTCCTCTCCTAGACGAACTACCTGAACAGGCTAACGAGCTTCGTCTACCCGGGTTTAGAGTCAGAGCTTACCTTCTCTTAGATTGGCTGCCTACCAAGACCAATGAGCCCAATCTGCCCGCTCAGTTATACCGCCGGGTGCTCGGTCGCGTCCCACAGCAGGCTCTGTAAGAAACAGGAGGCCCATCAAGAAGGTGCTGCTGGGGACACAATAATGTAGGAGAGGCCATTGCCATGGAAACTCCTACCCGGCAAGCCGAACAGTGAATCCAGCGACAATCTCTACACCTGGAAAGGATAGACAATATCAGACGCATCACTTTCCTTCAACGAGCGGAACTTCCAGCCATGACCTCGCTACCCCCCAATCAAAATAGTTTCTGATTTTCTTTACATAGTTGTTTATAGTAAAATCTAAATTACCTATTTTACCAAATAGTTCACGATCTGTATTCGTTTTCAGCCGTATAGTTAAACCCCGTTTTCGATACACTACTACTGTCTTGTAATCTGCGCTCAGCTCTGCAGCACATAAACACCGCACAAAGTAAATATACACTCAAGCAGGATATCTCAGTAGTTATTATCGATTTATGAAGATTCTCTGAGGCACATGAAAGGAATAGAGTTTCTCCCACCATCTTTATTACATAACTAAACAGCTGAACACGCTCGGAGCACGAATACTCTTGGTACGAGTGACTGTAACACATTCTGAAAATATTCGAGGCGTGTTGAA
This sequence comes from Ariolimax columbianus, assembly GCA_036924085.1. Classification (NCBI taxonomy): domain Eukaryota; kingdom Metazoa; phylum Mollusca; class Gastropoda; order Stylommatophora; family Arionidae; genus Ariolimax; species Ariolimax columbianus. The sequence goes on from JAVGWX010000025.1 coordinate 29,557,249, forward strand.
ATGAAATCGACACAAACTGTAAAAAGTGAACATACCTACGGTGCATGATGACGTCACTTCTGGTGTAACCAGCACGTATCAACCGTCAAGTTTCCAAAATGTCATTATCCTCTGACTCATAGTTTCCTCAGCAAACCGTGAAAACATGGCTGGTGTGATAGGGAATACGTCCAGAGTTTATCTAACAGCTTTAGGATGTCGACCAGTTGACATTCAGCGCAGAATGCAGGCAGTGTATGGGGACAAATGTGTGTCGAAGACAGCAGTGAAGAACTGGACAACGATGTTTAAAGAAAGATGTGAGTTAACGAAAGATCTTCTGAGATCAGGGAGGGCACATATTGTTGCGTTAACTCACGTCCTTCTTTAAATATCGTTGTCCAGTACTTCATTGTTGTCTTCGACACACTTTTTGTCCCCATGCACTGCCTGCATTGTGCGATGAATGTCAACTGGTCGACATACTTCAGCTGTTAGATAAACTCTGGACGGATTCCACATCAAACCAGCCAAGTTTTCCCACAATCTGCTGAGAAAACTATGAGTCGGAGGATAATGAAAATTTGCAAACTTGACAGCTGGTATGTGCTGTTCACACCAGAAGTGACGTCATCATACGCATGGTACGTATGTTCACTTCATGCAGTTTAGTCCGGTTTCATTTGAACACGCCTCCTATATATTTAAGCAGTATATCTCAGCAGTTATTATTGATTTCCGAAGATTCTATAAGGCCCATGAAAGGACCAGAATTTTTCTCGCCATCTGCATTACATAACGAAACAGCTGAACACGCTCGGAGAACGAGCACTCATTGAACGAGTACTCTTAGTTACGAGGGGCCGTAACATTTTCTGAAAATATAGTTTTAGTGTCGTGAAAAAAGATAAATACATCGGCAGTGCAAGTGTAGCAGATCCCACAGTTTGACCTAGGGTTATTCTAACTTAGAACATTATCACACTCATCCACATCATCATGACCACACACTGCAAATAATATAGCACACTGCAGATGACATATTTATTATATAATACTTATACCAGATAAATGACTAGTGAAATTACAAACACAATACAATACATATCATCTTAACTAAATATTCCTATATTATATATATGTTAATATAAATATTAACTAAAGCGGAAATTTTAAGTATTAGCTTTTGATGGAATTCCCAACTATCATTACCCAGTTCTATTGCCACACACATCACACACACACATCTCTTTAACTGCATCCTCAACACACCTTATCAAAAACTTCCTCACTCAAATCCCCTCAGGCGGGCGATCTGGACATACCTCGTTCACAATGTGTCCTGCTTACACCACACGTTCAGATTATCCAATAATACAAAACTCACACACCCATTTGAGCGATCCTGTTCTATCACTAACATTCGTACAACAGTCTATCAATCGCTCCTCTATCAAATCGGTGAGCTAAACGGACTCCTATCTACAGTCACTCTCATTCGCTCTCCTCCCCTCTCCATCCAGTCTCCTGAGCTCAACTTTGACTAGTCTTATATACACTCTAGTAGTATCAAAGCTGACCAATGGATCTCAGGGGGATGGCTCTATTCAGTCGTTATTGGAACGAAATACTTTGCACACCTGTCACTCAAGCTCCGCTGATGCCACGACGTGCCCAGACCATCGAGCGCATTCTACCAAAGGCTGTGATGGCCTTTGCTTTTCTGCTTGCCATGTCACACAGTTAGTCGCCTCTTACGACATGTTCTCTGTGAGGCATTGGGGCTATTCTTGTCTTTGTGATTCACAAAGACCCCGGCGGACCACTCGGAAAATATATTCTAGATCTCCAGATCAACTTGCAGGTCTGGGAAGAACAGTTGAAGAAGAGAGGAATTCACATCAGCAACTCCAAAACAGAAACCATGGTGATCGCCAGAGATGAAAAGAGACATCAGATAACCCTGGGAACACGAGCACTGGAGCAGGTCAGCAACTTTAAATATCTAGGAGTGGTAATAGACAGCAGGAGAGGAATCAAAGAGGAGTTAACTGCACGAAGGGCAGCAGCAGGTAGACTGTTCCATGCAATAAACAGAGGTTTCCTCAGTAAAAGAGAAATAAGCAGGAAAACAAAGATGGATCTATACCGTTCGACCTATGTGCCTGTCCTGACATATGGACGCGAGTCATGGGCAATGACTACAGCCCAAGAAAGGCAATTACAAACTTCAGAAATGAGGTACCTAAGAAAGGCGGTTCAGGTGACGAAAAGGGACAAGATCCGTAACCAGACAATCTCGAAGTTCAACCCCTGCAGACACGAGTGGAGCAGTCCCAACTACAGTGGTTTGGCCATGTCTGTGGAATGGAAGAAGATCGGATACCAAAGCGGTCATGGGAGATAAAAAGTCAAGGACGCAGACCCCGAGGACGTCCCAAAGTACGTTGGGAAGACAACATACGACAGTCCCTAAGTGATGGATGGCTGGATTGGAAAGAGGCCAGGAAAAAGACGGCGGATAGAGCAGTGTGGCGTTCTCTCTGGCAAACCTCTACACCTCAAGGTAGAAGAGGAGCGACTAAGTAAGTCAGTCAGTTATTGCGAGTTCGTGTGAGTGAGTCTTTGCGTGGCGCATTTTGTTTTGGTATAAATGACTGAGAAAAGTCACTGCCCGCCATTGGTGGATTCTTAGTTGCCCATCTCAAGGAAAGATGCCGACTCGTTTCTCGTCCCGAGCTACCTCCCACCAGTGGCAAGACGATCAGTCGAGACGACTGTGGGGTAACTCTAGATCTTCTTCGTTCGCTCACAAACTCCCGCTACCAAGTCCTGAAAAAGGCTTTGCAAGTAGCAGGATGTAGTCGGGAGAACGGAATGGGTTGTGTCGTAACAAACAGCTTTACTGCGATATTTGCATCTTTCGGTCCGACACATCTGACCTCAGCAGACATTTTTGGGTACCAGTTTTGTCTTTTCTTTTCGATCCCTTCTCATTTTCCAGTCTGCTCTGTTGCAGCTAGTTATTTAGGATCACCGCGTGGAGGTGTAGAAGGGTCTTGGCAGCTCTGGTTCGCTGGCCCTGACGCTAGCAGTCAGATATGGGTCGCTGACTCTGAGGCTAGCAGTCAGCTAGGGTCGCTAACCGCTGCAGCTCGAATGCTACTCAGCGTTTTGCCCCACTCTGGGACCTAGGCACTCTGATCTTATCTCCCCTGTGACAATGGGTCGCTTGAAACTTCCGGAATTCGATTACCCACTGTTTCCGTTCATCGCTTCGAGAAGCGAGTTACTTACCTCACGACTACAACGACACCCCCCCCCCCCCCCCTTTCCTATCTATCCACATCTTCAAAGCCTCTATTCTTATCTCCAATTATTTATTGTTTTGTACACGTTACTACGTCACAAGACCGAGATTTAAGCCCACGCCACCGTATTACGTGTTTACCGAATGGTAATATATCCACTTCCGCAAACTGGTATTTTTGGACCGAACAACACCATTATTGGAACATTTCGTTACCGGTTAGCGATAATTTGAGCGGTATATTTCTGTCTCCTGGAGGGAATTTCCTTTTGTATTTGTGGGCCGTAATTATTTGCCAATGTGCTTGTGAGCTTTTACGTTGTGTTTCTATTTTAAGAAAAGAGTTTGCAGTGTAAAGATAACAATACAATAATTAAAGGTAAACACAACGGTTATTTATTGTGGGAAGGAAGACTAATGTCTGGTCAGACAAAACATACTGATCAGACATGTTAGTTAGGGTCAGGCAAAATGTACTGATCAGACATGTTAGTCAGGGTCGGGCAAAATGTACTGATCAGACATGTTAGTCAGGGTCGGGCAAAATGTACTGATCAGACATGTTAGTCAGGGTCGGGCAAAATATACTGATCAGACATGTTAGTCAGGGTCGGGCAAAATGTACTGATCAGACATGTTAGTCAGGGTCGGGCAAAATGTACTGATCAGACATGTTAGTCAGGGTCGGGCAAAATGTACTGATCAGACATGTTAGTCAGGGTCGGGCAAAATGTACTGATCAGACATGTTAGTCAGGGTCGGGCAAAATGTACTGATCAGACATGTTAGTCAGGGTCAGGCAAAATGTACTGATCAGACATGTTAGTAGGGATCAAGATGCTGAGCAGCGCATGAGCTGCAGTGGTCAGCGACTCATAGCTGACTGCTAACGTCAGGGCCAGCGAACCAGAGCTGCAAAGACACTTCTACACCTCCACGCGGTGATCCTGGGTAACAGGCTGTAGCAGGGCAGACTGGCTAAGGAGAAGGGATCGAAGAGGGAATGCTAACCCGGTACTAAAAAAATGCTTGCTGAAGTCGGATGTGTTGGACCGGAAGGTGCAAATATCTCAGTCAAGCTGTAAACTACGAAACAACGCATTCCGTTCTCTGGACTACATTCTGCTACTTAAGCCCTTTCAGGGTTTGGTAGTGGGAGATTGAGAACGAACGAAGCTAAGCTAAGACATGTTAGTCAGGGTCAGGCAAAATATACTGGCCAAGACCCTCACCTCGTCTTCCTCGTAGCCCTCCCTGGAAATGGGCTGTTTTCACGGCAGCCTGGCAAACAACGTGAGGGATCGACGTGATCGCTGTAGTAGTGACCAACATGCAGATAAATTCAAGGATAGCACAACCACCTGAAGGACCCCGGTCCACCTTCACCACTCTCGGGATGTCAGGAAAGCTACAACAAACCGCTACTAAACGTCCTTCTTAGGGCGCACAAGATGGTAGATCTACCGATTGTGGACATTCGATCAACAACAACATTACGGTTTAGTCATTATCAGGGTCCGTCAGTAATGGAGGAGGATGAATTAATAGCAGTCCATCGTTGTCGATGAGGACCGCCAACATCATCCTTGTCACAGATTTCCCTGTTTGGCGGAGGTTCGCATGTGGCTAAACATGCAAATGCGGGCACGAAAACATCTGCTACATATCGGGCACACGAGGTTTGTAGAAGGGGATGGTGTTCCCGCTGTTCGGGATTTCCGGGTCTCGCGTCTGCTCTGGGCTTTCACAACACGGTTGTCTTCGCCGGTAGCTACACCCGCTTTGACTGCGCTTCTCCAGTCAGATCTGTTTTGTGCAAGACATTCCCAGGTGTCGATCTCTATCTGGCAACTTTTCAGTGAGTCCTTCAGACCGTCTTTAAATCATTTCTTTGGGCGCCCTCTCTCACGCCATCCCTCTCTCAGCTCGCCGTAGATAAGCCTCTTTGGGAGCCGCTCGTCTGACATACGGACGAGGTGTCCGGCCCATCCTAGTCGTGCTTTTTCTAGCAGTGCGTGGATACTGGGCATGTTTGTTAGCCCTCGAGAGAACCTCGATGTCAGTGGCACGATCTTGCCATCGGATGTGGAATATTCGCCTTAGGCAACCTGTGTGGAAGTGGTTTAACATCCTTGCATGTCCAGAGTATACAGTCCAACTTTCGCAAGCGTATAGTAGGGTTGGAATGATGGTTGCACGGTAGACTTTGAGTTTGGTCTTGACGCTGATGCCACGACGTGCCCAGACCATCGAGCGCATTCTACCAAAGGCTGTGCTGTCCCTTTGCTATTCTGCTTGCCACCTCATCGTCTAGGCTGACAGATCTCGACAGCGTGCTGCCCAGATATGTGAATTTGTCTACGACATTCAACGTCTGCCCGCTGACTGTGGTCTCTGGTTTTGTGTACGATATGCCTGGTGCTGGTTGGTACATGACCTCTGTTTTTTTGGCAGTTATGGTCAGGCCAAAATTTTCGCATGTGGCAGAGGCGGATGAATACAAAGCATTAAAAAGCAGAACAGTAAAGTGTGTGGCCCACTGGAGGTGTTTAGGGACATGAAACAAAGTAATGGGTAGGACCAAGAAGCTGATCAGTGCGTGAGCTGCAGCGGTCAGCGGCCTAAAGCTGACAGCTAGCGTCAGGGCCAGCGGCTCAGGCTGCCATAACTATTCTACACCTCTACGTGATAATCTTGGATAACAGGCTGTAACATAGCAGACTGCATAAGAAAAAGGGATCGAAGAACGAAGGCTAATTCGGTATGGGGTGAGGACTAAAAGGGGGGGGGGTGGGAGAAGACACAATACAAAGACTCTCTGAAAGTTTCTTTGAATTTCTCTATTGATGTCGCCTTCTCGGAGCTGTTTGCTCCGAACTGCTGAGCCTGGCGGACTGCCATCACACGTGATACTCGCAACGCTGATAAGAGCTCGGGAAAATGGAACTGGACGAAATGACATAATGGAAGACGGCCCAATTACTAATGCTGTTCACGTGCGGCGGAGTTTGTCACGCTCTGACCGGACTGCACAGTCACATCTGAATTAACATCTTCGCTTGAGATGGGTAACTATTATTATTATATTGTTAATAGTTAAATTAGTTTGCTCCTTACTTTTGTTTCCTTAAATAATGCTCCAGATAAAGACATTTATTGGTGAAACGTCAGTACATATGTGTTACAATTCTCTTATACAAATTGAACTAAACCTTCCGTTTTTCCCCTGCATCCACCTATCCAATTCTTCCTCACAGGCGGCCCACTTTTTGAAGGGGACATTGAGGAACATAAGGGGTCTTGTCACGTGATGTGCCCATGGCACGCTTATATGTTTGAGCTAACAACGGGCAGGTCAGATATAGGACTACATGTAAGTATTTGTGTTTTTTTCGATTACTTTGTGTCCTGGTTAGTTTACCTGGTTTGGAAAATGTTTACGCAATTATTTCCATCAATAATATAATTAAGGGACCCAGTGGACTCGATGTATGGTTTTGGCCTCGGGTCGCGGGTTCAAATCGCGATGGAGACAGGATTTGTTTTACGTTGACCACACGATACAAATTTTCCCTGATCTCTGAGTAGTGAGATCATTCACCCGTGTTCAGTAGCGCGAACGTTAAAAATGCTTTGGCAGTTGGAAATCGAAAAAAAGCAGACTTAACGGCCGCTTCCCTGGCAAAATTCAAGTTAAAGATCTTACAAATTATTCTAGGGATTCCCGCCCACCAAAAAAATGGTGTAAAAAGGGCTATAACATGAGGTTTTGGTTATGTGGTTAGCGGTGCGGCATAGATGGTGCCTGACATGCTGCAGATGGATGTACAGATGGATGAGCCACTACCTCGAAAACAGAACAGCCAGAGTTCAAGTACAAGGGCAGATAAGCAAAAAGGTGACACTGTAGCAGGGATTACCCCAAAGGGGATTAATGTCACCAACACTTTTTCTTATATATATATATATAAACAACATAATAGAGAATATATCAAGAAAAGTCTAGCTCTGTGGACTGCTAAAGAAAACCTAACTAACGAACAGTAGAAAGATAACAATGTCAGTAGCAACTGAAAAATTATCAAGCAATTTCAGAGCAGACGCATTGAAAGCTGCAGTAGAAGAAATGCTCACAGACGAAAGAAATGAATCCAGACATTCTTTTTTTTACAGATGCTCTGTCTGTGGCTGCATCACTAACACACCAGGAAATACAAAACTAAATGATTTAAGATCAGTACTCTGTCAACTTTGCCAGCAGTCCACACCCAAAAGAGTAGTGGTACAGTGGTCCATCCCACTGCAACATTCACGGCAACGAGGAGGCAGACAGACTGGCAAAAGAAGGTGGAAGGTCACCACAACCGGATTCTAGTGGGACCTACAAAGGTCACCACAACCAGATTCTAGTGTGACCTATCAAGGTCACAACAACCAGATTCTAGTGTGACCTACGAAGAGTCCACAAGGTTTATTAGGGCCAGATACATGGACAAATGGGAAACATGAGCATACTGGCTACACAAGAAATGTTGCTTATTACCAGTTGAAGAGAAGAGAGCAGGTCGTGGTCTTCAGACTCCGCACAGGCCACAGCAGACTGAGGTACTATCTGTTCAATAAACTCAAGATAGGTGGCACTGACGAAAGTCCTGTGGTACAGGGAAAATGACACCTGAACATCTGCTGCAAAATTGCCGGACATACGAGGATCAGAGAGAGCAGATGTGGCCATCACCAGTGGCAACAGTAGACAAGCTCTATGGCAGTGTCGACGGCCTCAGGATGTCCGCTGCCTTCTTTGAACAAATTCAAGTTGACGTCTGACAGCGTACAAAGACGAAAATTCTTGTCTCTATTTACCTGCAACACCACACCCCACCCGGAAATCTACCAAAAACGCTCTCTGACCTATCGTTTCTTCTCCCCCAACAAGTCTACCAATAACACTCTCTGACCTATCGTTTCTTGTCTCTCCTCCCCCAAACAAAAAGTCTACCAATAACACTCTCTGACCTATCGTTTCTTCTCCCCCAACAAGTCTACCAATAACACTCTCTGACCCATCGTTTCTCTGTCCTCCCCCAGAAACAAATCTACCAATAACACTATCTGACCTATCGTTTCTTGTCTCTCCTCCCCCAGCAACAAATCTACCAATAACACTCTCCTCCCCCAGCAACAAGTCTACCAATAACACTCTCTGACCTATCGTTTCTTCTCTCTCATCCCCCAACAAGTCTACCAATAACACTATCTGACCTATCGTTTCTTCTCTCTCATCCCCCAACAAGTCTACCAATAACACTATCTGACCTATCATTTCTTCTCTCTCATCCCCCAACAAGTCTACCAATAACACTCTCCTCCCCCAGCAACAAGTCTACCAATAACACTCTCTGACCTATCGTTTCTTCTCTCTCATCCCCCAACAAATCTACCAATAACACTCTCCTCCCCCAGCAACAAGTCTACCAATAACACTCTCTGACCTATCGTTTCTTCTCTCTCATCCCCCAACAAGTCTACCAATAACACTATCTGACCTATCGTTTCTTCTCTCTCATCCCCCAACAAGTCTACCAATAACACTATCTGACCTATCGTTTCTCTTTCCTCCACCAGCAACAAATCTACCAATAACCCTCTCTGACCTATCGTTTCTCTCTCATCTCCCCAGCAACAAATCTACCAATAACAGTCTTTGACCTATCGTTTCTCTCTCATCTCCCCAGCAACAAATCTACCAATAACACTATCTGACCTATCGTTTCTCTCTCATCTCCCCAGCAACAAATCTACCAATAACACTAACTGACCTACGTTTCTTGTCTCTCCTTTCTCCAGCAACAAGTCTACCCTGTCAAGTGTGAGAAAGGCCGTGTGTTTGTGGAGTACACTTCACCTTTAGCACTGTACCCTTACTTGTAGGGAGGGCGTCACAACCAATTAAAGCAAGAACAACAAACCTTGAGGAATCTTGAAGTATTTTTTCAAGGACAGATAATATTAGAGAATAACTGCCTTCGAATGGGGTATCCTGTAATTGTGTGTTTCTTAAGTGATGTGTTTACGCCATTTTAAATATATTGTTGTTGTTTAATGCCCACAATGAGTAGGTTTACTATTTTGTACTTCCTGAAAAGGACGTTAAGTTCTGTGTTGTTGTAGCTTTATCACATCCTGAGTATGCTGATGAAGTTGGACCGCGGCTCTTCAGGCTTCATCTGCATGTCGTTCACTACTACGGGGATCACGTCTATCTCCCACATCGTTAGCCATGAAAACAGCAGATGACTGCGAGGAAGTCGAGGTTGGGGGTCTTGGCAGGTATATCTTGCCTGACCCTGACTAACATGTCTGATCAGTATATGTTACCTGACCCTGACTAACATGTCTGATCAGTATATGTTACCTGACCCTGACTAACATGTCTGATCAGTATATGTTACCTGACCCTGACTAACATGTCTGATCAGTATATGTTACCTGACCCTGACTAACATGTCTGATCAGTATATGTTACCTGACCCTGACTAACATGTCTGATCAGTATATGTTACCTGACCCTGACTAACATGGCTGATCAGTATATGTTACCTGACCCTGACTAACATGTCTGAACAGTATATGTTACCTGACCCTAACTAACATGTCTGATCAGTTTATGATACCTGACCCTGACTAACATGTCTGATCAGTATGTGTTACCTGACCCTGACTAACATGTCTGATCAGTATATGTTACCTGACCCTGACTAACATGTCTGATCAGTATATGTTACCTGACCCTGACTAACATGTCTGATCAGTATATGTTACCTGACCCTGACTAACATGTCTGATCAGTATATGTTACCTGACCCTGACTAACATGGCTGATCAGTATATGTTACCTGACCCTGACTAACATGTCTGAACAGTATATGTTACCTGACCCTAACTAACATGTCTGATCAGTTTATGATACCTGACCCTGACTAACATGTCTGATCAGTATGTGTTACCTGACCCTGACTAACATGTCTGATCAGTATGTTGTGCCTGATCCTGACTAACATGTCTGATCAGTATGTTGTGCCTGATCCTGACTAACATGTCTGATCAGTATGTTGTGCCTGACCCTGACTAACATGTCTGATCAGTATGTTGTGCCTGACCAAACGTTAGTCTTCCTCCCCATTCAATATATATATATATATATATATATATATATATATATATATATATATATATATATATATATATATATATATATATATATATATGCATTCATACATACGGATAAGTCAGTAAATAGGTCCCAAACCGATATGGGGCAAACTGATATTGTGTTATGTGACACTGACCTACATGACGTGGAACCATTCATAAATCTTGGTAGCAATATAGCTATTCTGGAATCCCCAAGGCAAGTGAAGTAGAGGCCAGACCAAAATATACACGAAGAAAAGTATTGAGAGACAACAATCAAGAAGACAAGGACGACATCGATGGAGATGGTAACAGATGGTCCAGCACAGGAGGATTTAGCATGCACTTGTTGAAGACCTCTGCTCCACTTGCAGCTGATAGGTTTTGATTGACAGATTGAATTGTTGAATTATTGATTTCTCCCCTGATCAAATGATTGATTTGTTGATTGACATGATTGATTGGTACTCTGTTGATTGATTGTTTTTTTTTATTTGATTCATTGATTGATTTGATCTGTGGCTGATATGTTGATTGATTGGATTACTCTATTGATCTTTTGATTTGATTCATTAATTAGATTACTCTGTTGATTTATTCGTTTTTTGATTTGATTAATTAATTAATTGATTAATTCATTTGTTGATTGATTGATATGATGTGTTAATTTGAACGCCTGACCTCCAGAAGACGGAAGCGCCTTGCCACAAGAGAGAGAAATAAGCAAAGGTTCTGAGGTCCGATGTTCGAATTCCGGGCTGCCCATTTCTCCGCTTTCTTTTATGTTCATTATGAATATTACTCGGGTGCAGATGAAAACTTGTCTTGTGATCGTTACCGGGAACAAATATTCCTTATTCTCAATAGAAGTACGGCGTGGTCTAGTGACACAGCTCACAACTCGAAGGTTCTGGGTTCGTTTCCAAATCACAGCACCGGCCGTTACCCTGGGGAAGCAAACCCTTAGAAAATGCAGGAGGAAGCAGATCGTTACATAAAATGGATGCCCAAAGTCGGATGCACTGGGCCAACAGGAGCAAAATAGCAACAGTGCAGCACACACAGCCTTGGGGGTATAGAGAAATAAGGCAAAATTATTTTTGTAAAATAGCGAACATATTTACAACTGCACGAATATTCATATAATTTAACCTACTGATAATCATTGTATGCCGAATTTGTAGTTCCATTTCTTTCCACACACCAAGGAGCTTAGTTGCCAGTGAGCTGGCTTACTAGACTAGCATTACAGCGTGCCGGGGTTTCGAGTTCACGGAAGGACAGAAAAAAAACCTGGGTAGGTTCGTGCTTTATACGGCCCTCGAATAAATGACCCAGTCGTAAAACGGTACATGAGGTATGAGTTAGGGAAGGTTAATAACAGCAAGGAAGGGAGCTGGCCATCCAAAATAGGTTTCGACGAGTCATCTCCATACCAGACGACAATTGTAGCAATAGGACTGACCTTGACCTGCATAACATGTATTCTGCTACTTTTATTATGTTAGCTGCAGTAGTATAGCAGTAGTAGCTGTATATGTTACATTAAGCTGCATAACTTTGTATGTAGATCAATAGTTCAGATGAGGATGTACATTATATAACACTCTTACCACATAATAAAGATATGAGAGAAAGCCGTGGTTTCAAAATTTGAGCAGATGTCACAGCTGTGTGAGATAATTGAGCAAGAAGTGTATTAGTAGGACTTGCAATGTCTCGTAGTCTCTTGTGTCCTACATCAGACTCCCAATGTCTCCCATGTCCTACATCAGACTCCCAATGTCTCCCATGTCCTACATCAGACTCCCAATGTCTCCCATGTCCTACATCAGACTCCCAATGTCTCCCATGCCCTACGTCAGACTCCCAATGTCTCCCATGTCCTACATCAGACTCCCAATGTCTCCCATGTCCTACGTCAGACTCCCAATGTCTCCCATGTCCTACATCAGACTCCCAATGTCTGCCATGTCCTACGTCAGACTCCCAATGTCTCCCATGTCCTACATCAAACTCATAATGTCTCCCATGTCCTACGTCAGACTCCCAATGTCTCCCATGTCCTACATCAAACTCATAATGTCTCCCATGTCCTACGTCAGACTCTCAATGTCTCCAATGTCCTACATCAGACTCCCAATGTCTCCCAAGTCCTGCATCAGACTCTAAATGTCTCCCATGTCCTACATCAAATTCCCAACTCCTACGTCAGACTCTCAATGTCTCCAATGTCCTACATCAGACTCCCAATGTCTCCCAAGTCCTGCATCAGACTCTAAATGTCTCCAATGTCCTACATCATACTCCCAATGTCTCCAATGTCCTACATCAGACTCCCAATGTCTCCAATGTCCTACATCAGACTCTCAATGTCTGCAATGTTCTACGTCAGACTCTCAATGTCTCCCATGTCCTACATCAAATTCCCAAGTCCTACATCAGACTCCAAATGTCTCCAATGTCCTACGTCAGACTCCCAATGTCTCCAATGTCCTACATCAGACTCTCAATGTCTGCAATGTCCTACGTCAGACTCTCAATGTCTCCCATGTCCTACATCAAATTCCCAAGTCCTACATCAGACTCCAAATGTCTCCAATGTCCTACGTCAGACTCTCAATGTCTCCCATGTCCAACATCAAATTCCCAAGCCCTACATCAGACTCCCAATGTCTCCAATGTCCTACGTCAGACTCTCAATGTCTCCCATGTCCTACATCAAATTCCCAAGTCCTACATCAGACTGCCAATGTCTCCCATGTCCTACATCAGACTCCTAATGTCTCCCATGTCATACATCAGACTCCCAATGTCTTCCATGTCCTACATCAGACTCCCAATGTCTCCCATGTCCTACATCAGACTCCCAAGTCCTACATCAGACTCCCATATCCTACGTCAGACTCCCAATGTCTCCCATGTCCTACATCAGACTCCCAATGTCTCCCATGTCCTACGTCAGACTTCCAATGTCTCCCATGTCCTACGTCAGACTCCCAATGTCTCCCATGTCTTACATCAGACTCCCAAGTCCTACATCAGACTCCCATATCCTACATCAGACTCCCAATGTCTCCCATGTCCTACATCAGACTCCCAAGTCCTACATCAGACTCCCATATCCTACGTCAGACTCCCAATGTCTCTCATGTCCTACATCAGACTCCCAATGTCTCCCATGTCCTACATCAGACTCCCAATGTCTCCCATGTCCTACGTCAGACTTCCAATGTCTCCCATGTCCTACGTCAGACTCCCAATGTCTCCCATGTCTTACATCAGACTCCCAAGTCCTACATCAGACTCCCATATCCTACATCAGACTCCCAATGTCTCCCATGTCCTACATCAGACTCCCAAGTCCTACATCAGACTCCCATATCCTACGTCAGACTCCCAATGTCTCTCATGTCCTACATCAGACTCCCAATGTCTCCCATGTCCTACATCAGACTCCCAATGTCTCCCATATCCTACATCAGACTCCCAATGTCTCTCATGTCCTACATCAGACTCCCAATGTCTCTCATGTCCTACAAGAGGTGTAACCTTTTATCCTGCTGAAGGGGGGGGGGGGGGGGGCTATTAATATCCAGCGGGAAGCTGGATGGGGAAGTAGACAAAGTCCAAGTCATCTCTCTTTTTTGAAAGTTATTTAACTTGGCATGACCGTTGACCGGACTTCTATTTCTTCAATTGCAACCAACTTTCCTATAACCTAGATACTGATATTTTGCACATATACGCCTTCATCAGCAAAACATAACTACACAATGAGCGGTCACTCTAACAGATTCCAGGAGTGTACTCCAAGCCATCTGAAGCGCCAAACAAGATAGACTCTGGGAGTGTACTCCAAGCCATCTCAAGCCCCAAACAAGATAGACAACAGGAGTGTACTAAAAGCCATCTCAAGCCAGAAACAAGATAGTTTCCAGGAGTGTACTCCAAGCCCCAAACAAGATAGACTCCAGGAGTGTACTCTAAGCCATCTCAAGCCCCAAACAAGATAGACTCCAGGAGTGTACTCCAAGCCATCTCAAGCCCCAAACAAGATAGACTCCAGGAGTGTACTCCAAGCCATCTCAAGCCCCAAACAAGATAGACTCATTCACAAAATAAAATTCAACATCGGGTTGCTGTCTCAAAAAACAGATCTAGTCCTACAGAGATTTTCGGCACACTGTGGGATCATTGGAAACGAGAAGGCAGATGAGCTCTCAAAAGTTGGAAGTGGCGGCACGCAGACCCGTCACCCACAAAGCTATAAAGAAGCAAAGACACTCATAAAACGATCCATGAGGACGGAATGGAGAAATAAGCACAAAGATTAGTAACCAGAAAATGACAGCATAGACAAATTTGACAGAGATGAGCAGACAAAGATCTTCCGAATCTGAACGGGACATTGCAGATTCAAGGCCAACTCTGTAAAGGGTTTAGAGCAGAAACAAACTCCGTCCACTTCTTAGTTCCTTGGTCAGTGACCATCATGTCTGATGGCATTTACAAGGGCAACATCAAACTCCGTCCATTTCTTAGTTCCTTGGTCAGTGACCATCATGTCTGATGGCATTTACAAGGGCAACATCAAACTCCTTCCATTTCTTAGTTCCTTGGTCAGTGACCATCATGTCTGATGGCATTTACAAGGGCAACATCAAACTCCGTCCATTTCTTAGTTCCTTGGTCAGTGACCATCATGTCTGATGGCATTTACAAGGACAACATCAAACTCCTTCCATTTCTTAGTTCCTTGGTCAGTGACCATCATGTCTGATGGCATTTACAAGGGCAACATCAAACTCCGTCCATTTCTTAGTTCCTTGGTCAGTGACCATCATGTCTGATGGCATTTACAAGGACAACATCAAACTCCTTCCATTTCTTAGTTCCTTGGTCAGTGACCATCATGTCTGATGGCATTTACAAGGACAACATCAAACTCCGTCCATTTCTTAGTTCCTTGGTCAGTGACCATCATGTCTGATGGCATTTACAAGGGCAACATCAAACTCCGTCCATTTCTTACTTCCTTGGTCAGTGACCATCATGTCTGATGGCATTTACAAGGACAACATCAAACTCCGTCCATTTCTTAGTTCCTTGGTCAGTGACCATCATGTCTGATGGCATTTACAAGGACAACATCAAACTCCGTCCATTTCTTAGTTCCTTGGTCAGTGACCATCATGTCTGATGGCATTTACAAGGACAACATCAAACTCCGTCCATTTCTTAGTTCCTTGGTCAGTGACCATCATGTCTGATGGCATTTACAAGGACAACATCAAACTCCGTCCATTTCTTAGTTCCTTGGTCAGTGACCATCATGTCTGATGGCATTTACAAGGACAACATCAAACTCCGTCCATTTCTTAGTTCCTTGGTCAGTGACCATCATGTCTGATGGCATTTACAAGGACAACATCAAACTCCTTCCATTTCTTAGTTCCTTGGTCAGTGACCATCATGTCTGATGGCATTTACAAGGACAACATCAAACTCCGTCCATTTCTTAGTTCCTTGGTCAGTGACCATCATGTCTGATGGCATTTACAAGGACAACATCAAACTCCGTCCATTTCTTAGTTCCTTGGTCAGTGACCATCATGTCTGATGGCATTTACAAGGACAACATCAAACTCCGTCCATTTCTTAGTTCCTTGGTCAGTGACCATCATGTCTGATGGCATTTACAAGGACAACATCAAACTCCGTCCATTTCTTAGTTCCTTGGTCAGTGACCATCATGTCTGATTTCATTTTCAAGGGCAGCATGAAACTACTTCCACTTCCCCCAGTCTGCAACCATCTGGCGTAGAGCACCCCAACTCTGATTCACAATTTTCATTCCGGCCTCTAAAGACCGTCTTGCCATGTTGTCTTAGGTCCGTCTCTCTTTCGTCTTCCCTCTGAGGCCCATACCAAAACAGTTCTAGTGATTAATATCTGGTTCTTGTCTCGGGACATGACCTAACTAGCTCCAGCGTCGACCGGTTAAGTTGGTCTTCATGTCTTCTTGATCGCTTCAGGCATCTCAGTTCATGATGGTGTCCGGACAGAAAATTCTGTGAATCTTTCTAAGGCAGGTTGTATGAAAAGATGAGTATTTTTGTTTTTATTTCTGTTACTCTCCAGCATTTCCCCCAAAACAGAAGCACAGAAACCATACAACTCTTGTATATCCTTAATTTAGTGTTTGTGGTGTACAGCCATAGCTTCCAAACATCGTTTAAGTTAGTAAAGGCCACCTTGCTTTCTTCATTGTTGAAGCTAGCGAAGGCAACTTTGCGTTCTTCATTGTTGAAGCTAGCGAAGGCCACCTTGATTTCTTCATTGTTAAAGCTAGCGAAGACCACCTTCATAGGCTTTCTTCATTGTTGAAGCTAGTGAAAGCCACCTTGATAGGCTTTCTTCATTGTTAAAGTTAGCGAAGGCCACCTTGCTTTCTTCACTGTTGAAGTTAGCGAAGGCCACCTTGCTTTCTTCATTGTTGAAGTTAGCGAAGGCCACCTTGATAGGCTTTCTTCATTGTTGAAGCTAGCAAAGGCCACCTTGTTTTCTTCATTGTTGAAGCTAGCGAAGGCCACCTTGCTTTCTTCATTGTTAAAGCTAGCGAAGGCCCCCTTGCTTTCTTCATTGTTGAAGCTAGCGAAGGCCACCTTGATAGGCTTTCTTCATTGCTGAAGCTAGCGAAGGCCACCTTGTTTTCTTCATTGTTGAAGCTAGCGAAGGCCACCTTGATAGGCTTTCTTCATTGTTGAAGCTAGTGAAGGCAACCTTGCTTTATTCATTCTTGAAGCTAGCAAAGGCCCCCTTGATAGGCTTTCTTCATTGTTGAAGCTAGCGAAAGCCACCTTGATAGGCTTTCTTCATTGTTGAAGCGAGCGAAGGTCACCTTGATAGGCTTTCTTCATTGTTGAAGCTAGTGAAGGCCACCTTGATAGGCTTTCTTCATTGTTGAAGCTAGCGAAGGCCACCTTGATAGGCTTTCTTCATTGTTGAAGTTAGCGAAGGCCACCTTGCTTTCTTCATTGTTGAAGCTAGCGAAGGCCACCTTGCTTTCTTCATTGTTGAAGCTAGCGAAGGACACCTTGATAGGCTTTCTTCATTGTTGAAGCTAGCGAAGGTCACCTTGATAGCCTTTCTTCATTGTTGAAGCTAGCGAAGGCCACCTTGATAGGCTTTCCTCATTGTTGAAGTTAGCGAAAGCCACCTTGATAGGCTTTCTTCATTGTTGAAGCTAGCAAAGGCCACCTTCATAGGCTTTCTTCATTGTTGAAGCTAGCGAAGGCCACCTTGATAGGCTTTCTTCATTGTTGAAGTTAGCGAAAGCCACCTTGATATGCTTTCTTCATTGTTGAAGCTAGCGAAGGCCACCTTGATAGGCTTTCTTCATTGTTAAAGCTAGCGAAAGCCACCTTGATAGGCTTTCTTCATTGTTAAAGCTAGCGAAGGCCACCTTGATAGGCTTTCTTCATTGTTAAAGCTAGCGAAGGCCACCTTGATAGGCTTTCTTCAATGTTGAAGTTAGCGAAGGCCACCTTGATAGGCTTTCTTCAATGTTGAAGCTAGCGAAGGCCACCTTGCTTTCTTCATTGTTGAAGCTAGCGAAGGCCACCTTGCTTTCTTCATTGTTGAAGAGAGCGAAGGCCACCTTGCTTTTTTCATCGTTGAAGCTAGCGAAGGCCACGTTGATAGGCTTTCTTCACTATTGAAGCTACCGAAGGTCACCTTGATAGGCTTTCTTCATTGTTGAAGCTAGCGAAGGCAACCTTGATAGGCTTTCTTAATTATTGAAGCTAGCGAAGGCCACCTTGATAGGCTTTCTTCATTGTTGAAGCTAGCGAAGGCCACCTTGCTTTCTTCATTGTTGAAGCTAGCGAAGGCCACCTTGATAGATTTTCTTCATTTTGAAGCTAGCGAAGGCCACCTTGATAGGCTTTCTTTATTGTTAAAGCTAGCGAAGGCCACTTTGTTTTCTTCATTGTTGAAGCTAACGAAGGCCACCTTGCTTTCTTCATTGTTGAAGCTAGCGAAGGGCACCATGCTTTTTTCATTGTTGAAGCTAGCGAAGGAAACCTTGATAGGCTTTATTTATTGTTGAAGTTAGCGAAGGCCACCTTCATAGGCTTTCTTCATTGTTGAAGTTAGCGAAGGCCACCTTGATAGGCTTTCTTCATTGTTGAAGCTAGTGAAGGTCACCTTGATAGGCTTTCTTAATTGTTGAAGCCAGCGAAGGTCACCTTGCTAGGCTTTCTTCATTGTTGAAGCTAGCGAAGGCCACCTTGCTAGGCTTTCTTCATTGTTGAAGCTAGCGAAGGCCACATTGCTAGGCTTTCTTCATTATTGAAGTTAGCAAAGGCCACCTTGCTTTCTTCATTGTTGAAGCTAGTTAAGGCCACCTTGCTAGGCTTTCTTCATTATTGAAGTTAGCGAAGGCCACCTTGCTAGGCTTTCTTCATTGTTGAAGCTAGCGAAGGCCACATTGCTAGGCTTTCTTCATTGTTGAAGTTAGCAAAGGCCACCTTGCTTTCTTCATTGTTGAAGCTAGTTAAGTCCACCTTGCTAGGCTTTCTTCATTGTTGAAGCTAGCGAAGGCCACCTTGCTAGGCTTTCTTCATTGTTGATGCTAGCAAAGGCCACCTTGCTAGGCTTTCTTCATTGTTAAAGTTAGCGAAGGCAACTTTGCTTTCTTCATTGTTGAAGCTAGTTAAGGCCACCTTGCTAGGCTTTCTTCATTGTTGAAGCTAGCGAAGGCCACCGTGCTAGGCTTTCTTCATTGCTGAAGCTAGCGAAGGCCACCTTGCTAGGCTTTCTTCATTGTTGAAGCTAGTGAAGGCCACCTTGATAAGATTTCTCAATTGTTGAAGCTAGCGAAGGCCTCTTTGCTTTTTTCATTGCTGAAGCTAGCAAAGGCCACCTGGCTAGGCTTTTCTTCATTGTTGAAGTTAGCGAAGGCCACCTTGCTAGGCTTTCTTCATTGCTGAAGCTAGTGAAGGCCACCTTGCTAGGCTTTCTTCATTGCTGAAGCTAGTGAAGGCCACTTTGCTAGGCTTTCTTCATTGTTGAAGCAAGCGAAGGCCACCGTGCTAGGCTTTCTTCATTGCTGAAGCTAGTGAAGGCCACCTTGCTAGGCTTTCTTCATTGTTGAAGCAAGCGAAGGCCACCGTGCTAGGCTTTCTTCATTGCTGAAGCTAGCGAAAGCCACCTTGCTAGGCTTTCTTTATTGTTTAAGTTAGCGAAGGCCACTTTGTTTTCTTCATTGTTGAAGCTAACGAAGGCCACCTTGCTTTCTTCATTGTTGAAGCTAGCGAAGGCCACATTGCTTTCTTCATTGTTGAAGCTAGCGAAGGCCACATTGATAGGCTTTCTTCATTGCTGAAGCTAGCGAAGGCCACCATGCTTTTTTCATTGTTGAAGCTAGCGAAGGAAACCTTGATAGGCTTTATTTATTGTTAAAGTTAGCGAAGGCCACCTTGATAGGCTTTCTTCATTGTTGAAGTTAGCGAAGGCCACCTTGATAGGCTTTCTTCATTGTTGAAGCTAGCAAAGGCCACCTTGATAGGCTTTCTTCATTGTTGAAGCTAGTGAAGGCCACCTTGATTTCTTCATTGTTAAAGCTAGCGAAGACCACCTTCATAGGCTTTCTTCATTGTTGAAGCTAGTGAAGGCCACCTTGATAGGCTTTCTTCATTGTTAAAGTTAGCGAAGGCCACCTTGTTTTTTCATTGTTGAAGTTAGCGATGGCCACCTTGCTAGGCTTTCTTCATTGTTGAAGCTAGTGAAGGTCACCTTGATAGGCTTTCTTAATTGTTAAAGCTAGCGAAGGTCACCTTGCTAGGCTTTCTTCATTGTTGAAGCTAGCGAAGGCCACATTGCTAGGCTTTCTTCATTGTTGAAGTTAGCAAAGGCCCCCTTGCTTTCTTCATTGTTTAAGCTAGTTAACGCAACCTTGCTAGGCTTTCTTCATTGTTAAAGCTAGCGAAGGCCACCTTGCTAGACTTTCTTCATTGTTGAAGCTAGCAAAGGCCACCTTGCTAGGCTTTCTTCATTGTTAAAGTTAGCGAAGGCAACTTTGCTTCCTTCATTGTTGAAGCTAGTTAAGGCCACCTTGCTAGGCGTTCTTCATTGTTGAAGCTAGCGAAGGCCACCGTGCTAGGCTTTCTTCATTGTTGAAGCTAGTGAAGGCCACCTTGATAAGCTTTCTCAATTGTTGAAGCTAGCGAAGGCCTCTTTGCTTTTTTCATTGCTGAAGCTAGCGAAGGCCACCTTGCTAGGCTTTCTTCATTGCTGAATCTAGTGAAGGCCACCTTGCTAGGCTTTCTTCATTGTTGAAGCAAGCGAAAGCCACCGTGCTAGGCTTTCTTCATTGCTGAAGCTAGTGAAGGCCACCTTGCTAGGCTTTCTTCATTGTTAAAGCAAGCGAAGGCCACCTTGCTAGGCTTTCTTCATTGTTGAAGCTAGCGAAGGCCACCTTGCTAGGCTTTCTTCATTGTTGAAGTTAGCGAAGGCCACCTTGCTTTCTTCATTGTTGAAGCTAATAAAGGCCACCTTGATAGGCTTTCTTAATTGTTGAAGCTAGCGAAGGCCTCTTTGCTTTCTTCATTGTTGAAGCAAGCAAAGGCCACCGTGCTAGGCTTTCTTCATTGTTGAAGCAAGCAAAGGCCACCGTGCTAGGCTTTCTTCATTGCTGAAACTAGCGAAGGCCACCGTGCTAGGCTTTCTTCATTGCTGAAGCTAGTGAAGGCCACCTTGCTAGGCTTTCTTCATTGTTGAAGCAAGCGAAGGCCACCGTGCTAGGCTTTCTTCATTGCTGAAGCTAGCGAAAGCCACCTTGCTAGGCTTTCTTTATTGTTTAAGTTAGCGAAGGCAACTTTGTTTTCTTCATTGTTGAAGCTAACGAAGGCCACCTTGCTTTCTTCATTGTTGAAGCTAGCGAAGGCCACATTGCTTTCTTCATTGTTGAAGCTAGCGAAGGCCACATTGATAGGCTTTCTTCATTGCTGAAGCTAGCGAAGGCCACCATGCTTTTTTCATTGTTGAAGCTAGCGAAGGAAACCTTGATAGGCTTTATTTATTGTTAAAGTTAGCGAAGGCCACCTTGATAGGCTTTCTTCATTGTTGAAGTTAGCGAAGGCCACCTTGATAGGCTTTCTTCATTGTTGAAGCTAGCAAAGGCCACCTTGATAGGCTTTCTTCATTGTTGAAGCTAGTGAAGGCCACCTTGATTTCTTCATTGTTAAAGCTAGCGAAGACCACCTTCATAGGCTTTCTTCATTGTTAAAGCTAGTGAAGGCCACCTTGATAGGCTTTCTTCATTGTTAAAGTTAGCGAAGGCCACCTTGTTTTTTCATTGTTGAAGTTAGCGATGGCCACCTTGCTAGGCTTTCTTCATTGTTGAAGCTAGTGAAGGTCACCTTGATAGGCTTTCTTAATTGTTGAAGCTAGCGAAGGTCACCTTGCTAGGCTTTCTTCATTGTTGAAGCTAGCGAAGGCCACATTGCTAGGCTTTCTTCATTGTTGAAGTTAGCAAAGGCCCCCTTGCTTTCTTCATTGTTTAAGCTAGTTAACGCAACCTTGCTAGGCTTTCTTCATTGTTGAAGCTAGCGAAGGCCACCTTGCTAGACTTTCTTCATTGTTGAAGCTAGCAAAGGCCACCTTGCTAGGCTTTCTTCATTGTTAAAGTTAGCGAAGGCAACTTTGCTTTCTTCATTGTTGAAGCTAGTTAAGGCCACCTTGCTAGGCGTTCTTCATTGTTGAAGCTAGCGAAGGCCACCGTGCTAGGCTTTCTTCATTGCTGAAGCTAGCGAAGGCCACCTTGCTAGGCTTTCTTCATTGTTGAAGCTAGTGAAGGCCACCTTGATAAGCTTTCTCAATTGTTGAAGCTAGCGAAGGCCTCTTTGCTTTTTTCATTGCTGAAGCTAGCGAAGGCCACCTTGCTAGGCTTTCTTCATTGCTGAATCTAGTGAAGGCCACCTTGCTAGGCTTTCTTCATTGTTTAAGCAAGCGAAAGCCACCGTGCTAGGCTTTCTTTATTGCTGAAGCTAGTGAAGGCCACCTTGCTAGGCTTTCTTCATTGTTAAAGCAAGCGAAGGCCACCTTGCTAGGCTTTCTTCATTGTTGAAGCTAGCGAAGGCCACCTTGCTAGGCTTTCTTCATTGTTGAAGTTAGCGAAGGCCACCTTGCTTTCTTCATTGTTGAAGCTAGTAAAGGCCACCTTGATAGGCTTTCTTAATTGTTGAAGCTAGCGAAGGCCTCTTTGCTTTCTTCATTGTTGAAGCAAGCAAAGGCCACCGTGCTAGGCTTTCTTCATTGTTGAAGCAAGCAAAGGCCACCGTGCTAGGCTTTCTTCATTGCTGAAACTAGCGAAGGCCACCTTGCTAGGCTTTCTTCATTGTTGAAGCTAGTGAAGGCCACCTTGATAGGCTTTCTTCATTGTTGAAGTTAGCGAAGGCCACCTTGTTTTTTCATTGTTGAAGTTAGCGATGGCCACCTTGCTAGGCTTTCTTCATTGTTGAAGCTAGTGAAGGTCACCTTGATAGGCTTTCTTAATTGTTGAAGCTAGCGAAGGTCACCTTGCTAGGCTTTCTTCATTGTTGAAGCTAGCGAAGGCCACCTTGCTAGGCTTTCTTCATTGTTGAAGCTAGCGAAGGCCACATTGCTAGGCTTTCTTCATTGTTGAAGTTAGCAAAGGCCACCTTGCTTTCTTCATTGTTTAAGCTAGTTAACGTAACCTTGCTAGGCTTTCTTCATTGTTGAAGCTAGCGAAGGCCACCTTGCTAGACTTTCTTCATTGTTGAAGCTAGCAAAGGCCACCTTGCTAGGCTTTCTTCATTGTTAAAGTTAGCGAAGGCAACTTTGCTTTCTTCATTGTTGAAGCTAGTTAAGGCCACCTTGCTAGGCTTTCTTCATTGTTGAAGCTAGCGAAGGCCACCGTGCTAGGCTTTCTTCATTGCTGAAGCTAGCGAAGGCCACCTTGCTAGGCTTTCTTCATTGTTGAAGCTAGTGAAGGCCACCTTGATAAGCTTTCTCAATTTGTTGAAGCTAGCGAAGGCCTCTTTGCTTTTTTCATTGCTGAACCTAGCGAAGGCCACCTCGCTAGGCTTTTCTTCATTGTTGAAGTCAGCGAAGGCCACCTTGCTAGGCTTTCTTCATTGCTGAAGCTAGTGAAGGCCACCTTGCTAGGCTTTCTTCATTGCTGAAGCTAGTGAAGGCCACCTTGCTAGGCTTTCTTCATTGTTGAAGCAAGCGAAAGCCACCGTGCTAGGCTTTCTTCATTGCTGAAGCTAGTGAAGGCCACCTTGCTAGGCTTTCTTCATTGTTAAAGCAAGCGAAGGCCACCGTGCTAGGCTTTCTTCATTGTTGAAGCTAGCGAAAGCCACCTTGCTAGGCTTTCTTTATTGTTTAAGCTAGCGACGGCCACCTTGCTAGGCTTTCTTCATTGTTGAAGCTAGCGAAGGCCACCTTGCTAGGCTTTCTTCATTGTTGAAGTTAGCGAAGGCCACCTTGCTTTCTTCATTGTTGAAGCTAGTAAAGGCCACCTTGATAGGCTTTCTTAATTGTTGAAGCTAGCGAAGGCCTCTTTGCTTTCTTCATTGTTGAAGCAAGCAAAGGCCACCGTGCTAGGCTTTCTTCATTGTTGAAGCAAGCAAAGGCCACCGTGCTAGGCTTTCTTCATTGCTGAAACTAGCGAAGGCCACCTTGCTAGGCTTTCTTCATTGTTGAAGCTAGCGAAGGCCACCTTGATAGGCTTTCTTCATTGTTGAAGTTAGCGAAAGCCACCTTGATATGCTTTCTTCATTGTTGAAGCTAGCGAAGGCCACCTTGATAGGCTTTCTTCATTGTTAAAGCTAGCGAAAGCCACCTTGATAGGCTTTCTTCATTGTTAAAGCTAGCGAAGGCCACCTTGATAGGCTTTCTTCATTGTTAAAGCTAGCGAAGGCCACCTTGATAGGCTTTCTTCAATGTTGAAGTTAGCGAAGGCCACCTTGATAGGCTTTCTTCAATGTTGAAGCTAGCGAAGGCCACCTTGCTTTCTTCATTGTTGAAGCTAGCGAAGGCCACCTTGCTTTCTTCATTGTTGAAGAGAGCGAAGGCCACCTTGCTTTTTTCATCGTTGAAGCTAGCGAAGGCCACGTTGATAGGCTTTCTTCACTATTGAAGCTACCGAAGGTCACCTTGATAGGCTTTCTTCATTGTTGAAGCTAGCGAAGGCAACCTTGATAGGCTTTCTTAATTATTGAAGCTAGCGAAGGCCACCTTGATAGGCTTTCTTCATTGTTGAAGCTAGCGAAGGCCACCTTGCTTTCTTCATTGTTGAAGCTAGCGAAGGCCACCTTGATAGATTTTCTTCATTTTGAAGCTAGCGAAGGCCACCTTGATAGGCTTTCTTTATTGTTAAAGCTAGCGAAGGCCACTTTGTTTTCTTCATTGTTGAAGCTAACGAAGGCCACCTTGCTTTCTTAATTGTTGAAGCTAGCGAAGGGCACCATGCTTTTTTCATTGTTGAAGCTAGCGAAGGAAACCTTGATAGGCTTTATTTATTGTTGAAGTTAGCGAAGGCCACCTTCATAGGCTTTCTTCATTGTTGAAGTTAGCGAAGGCCACCTTGATAGGCTTTCTTCATTGTTGAAGCTAGTGAAGGTCACCTTGATAGGCTTTCTTAATTGTTGAAGCCAGCGAAGGTCACCTTGCTAGGCTTTCTTCATTGTTGAAGCTAGCGAAGGCCACCTTGCTAGGCTTTCTTCATTGTTGAAGCTAGCGAAGGCCACATTGCTAGGCTTTCTTCATTATTGAAGTTAGCAAAGGCCACCTTGCTTTCTTCATTGTTGAAGCTAGTTAAGGCCACCTTGCTAGGCTTTCTTCATTATGGAAGTTAGCGAAGGCCACCTTGCTAGGCTTTCTTCATTGTTGAAGCTAGCGAAGGCCACATTGCTAGGCTTTCTTCATTGTTGAAGTTAGCAAAGGCCACCTTGCTTTCTTCATTGTTGAAGCTAGTTAAGTCCACCTTGCTAGGCTTTCTTCATTGTTGAAGCTAGCGAAGGCCACCTTGCTAGGCTTTCTTCATTGTTGATGCTAGCAAAGGCCACCTTGCTAGGCTTTCTTCATTGTTAAAGTTAGCGAAGGCAACTTTGCTTTCTTCATTGTTGAAGCTAGTTAAGGCCACCTTGCTAGGCTTTCTTCATTGTTGAAGCTAGCGAAGGCCACCTTGCTAGGCTTTCTTCATTGTTGAAGCTAGCGAAGGCCACATTGCTAGGCTTTCTTCATTGTTGAAGTTAGCAAAGGCCACCTTGCTTTCTTCATTGTTTAAGCTAGTTAACGTAACCTTGCTAGGCTTTCTTCATTGTTGAAGCTAGCGAAGGCCACCTTGCTAGACTTTCTTCATTGTTGAAGCTAGCAAAGGCCACCTTGCTAGGCTTTCTTCATTGTTAAAGTTAGCGAAGGCAACTTTGCTTTCTTCATTGTTGAAGCTAGTTAAGGCCACCTTGCTAGGCTTTCTTCATTGTTGAAGCTAGCGAAGGCCACCGTGCTAGGCTTTCTTCATTGCTGAAGCTAGCGAAGGCCACCTTGCTAGGCTTTCTTCATTGTTGAAGCTAGTGAAGGCCACCTTGATAAGCTTTCTCAATTTGTTGAAGCTAGCGAAGGCCTCTTTGCTTTTTTCATTGCTGAAGCTAGCGAAGGCCACCTCGCTAGGCTTTTCTTCATTGTTGAAGTCAGCGAAGGCCACCTTGCTAGGCTTTCTTCATTGCTGAAGCTAGTGAAGGCCACCTTGCTAGGCTTTCTTCATTGCTGAAGCTAGTGAAGGCCACCTTGCTAGGCTTTCTTCATTGTTGAAGCAAGCGAAAGCCACCGTGCTAGGCTTTCTTCATTGCTGAAGCTAGTGAAGGCCACCTTGCTAGGCTTTCTTCATTGTTAAAGCAAGCGAAGGCCACCGTGCTAGGCTTTCTTCATTGTTGAAGCTAGCGAAAGCCACCTTGCTAGGCTTTCTTTATTGTTTAAGCTAGCGACGGCCACCTTGCTAGGCTTTCTTCATTGTTGAAGCTAGCGAAGGCCACCTTGCTAGGCTTTCTTCATTGTTGAAGTTAGCGAAGGCCACCTTGCTTTCTTCATTGTTGAAGCTAGTAAAGGCCACCTTGATAGGCTTTCTTAATTGTTGAAGCTAGCGAAGGCCTCTTTGCTTTCTTCATTGTTGAAGCAAGCAAAGGCCACCGTGCTAGGCTTTCTTCATTGTTGAAGCAAGCAAAGGCCACCGTGCTAGGCTTTCTTCATTGCTGAAACTAGCGAAGGCCACCTTGCTAGGCTTTCTTCATTGTTGAAGCTAGCGAAGGCCACCTTGATAGGCTTTCTTCATTGTTGAAGTTAGCGAAAGCCACCTTGATATGCTTTCTTCATTGTTGAAGCTAGCGAAGGCCACCTTGATAGGCTTTCTTCATTGTTAAAGCTAGCGAAAGCCACCTTGATAGGCTTTCTTCATTGTTAAAGCTAGCGAAGGCCACCTTGATAGGCTTTCTTCATTGTTAAAGCTAGCGAAGGCCACCTTGATAGGCTTTCTTCAATGTTGAAGTTAGCGAAGGCCACCTTGATAGGCTTTCTTCAATGTTGAAGCTAGCGAAGGCCACCTTGCTTTCTTCATTGTTGAAGCTAGCGAAGGCCACCTTGCTTTCTTCATTGTTGAAGAGAGCGAAGGCCACCTTGCTTTTTTCATCGTTGAAGCTAGCGAAGGCCACGTTGATAGGCTTTCTTCACTATTGAAGCTACCGAAGGTCACCTTGATAGGCTTTCTTCATTGTTGAAGCTAGCGAAGGCAACCTTGATAGGCTTTCTTAATTATTGAAGCTAGCGAAGGCCACCTTGATAGGCTTTCTTCATTGTTGAAGCTAGCGAAGGCCACCTTGCTTTCTTCATTGTTGAAGCTAGCGAAGGCCACCTTGATAGATTTTCTTCATTTTGAAGCTAGCGAAGGCCACCTTGATAGGCTTTCTTTATTGTTAAAGCTAGCGAAGGCCACTTTGTTTTCTTCATTGTTGAAGCTAACGAAGGCCACCTTGCTTTCTTCATTGTTGAAGCTAGCGAAGGGCACCATGCTTTTTTCATTGTTGAAGCTAGCGAAGGAAACCTTGATAGGCTTTATTTATTGTTGAAGTTAGCGAAGGCCACCTTCATAGGCTTTCTTCATTGTTGAAGTTAGCGAAGGCCACCTTGATAGGCTTTCTTCATTGTTGAAGCTAGTGAAGGTCACCTTGATAGGCTTTCTTAATTGTTGAAGCCAGCGAAGGTCACCTTGCTAGGCTTTCTTCATTGTTGAAGCTAGCGAAGGCCACCTTGCTAGGCTTTCTTCATTGTTGAAGCTAGCGAAGGCCACATTGCTAGGCTTTCTTCATTATTGAAGTTAGCAAAGGCCACCTTGCTTTCTTCATTGTTGAAGCTAGTTAAGGCCACCTTGCTAGGCTTTCTTCATTATTGAAGTTAGCGAAGGCCACCTTGCTAGGCTTTCTTCATTGTTGAAGCTAGCGAAGGCCACATTGCTAGGCTTTCTTCATTGTTGAAGTTAGCAAAGGCCACCTTGCTTTCTTCATTGTTGAAGCTAGTTAAGTCCACCTTGCTAGGCTTTCTTCATTGTTGAAGCTAGCGAAGGCCACCTTGCTAGGCTTTCTTCATTGTTGATGCTAGCAAAGGCCACCTTGCTAGGCTTTCTTCATTGTTAAAGTTAGCGAAGGCAACTTTGCTTTCTTCATTGTTGAAGCTAGTTAAGGCCACCTTGCTAGGCTTTCTTCATTGTTGAAGCTAGCGAAGGCCACCGTGCTAGGCTTTCTTCATTGCTGAAGCTAGCGAAGGCCACCTTGCTAGGCTTTCTTCATTGTTGAAGCTAGTGAAGGCCACCTTGATAAGATTTCTCAATTGTTGAAGCTAGCGAAGGCCTCTTTGCTTTTTTCATTGCTGAAGCTAGCAAAGGCCACCTGGCTAGGCTTTTCTTCATTGTTGAAGTTAGCGAAGGCCACCTTGCTAGGCTTTCTTCATTGCTGAAGCTAGTGAAGGCCACCTTGCTAGGCTTTCTTCATTGCTGAAGCTAGTGAAGGCCACTTTGCTAGGCTTTCTTCATTGTTGAAGCAAGCGAAGGCCACCGTGCTAGGCTTTCTTCATTGCTGAAGCTAGTGAAGGCCACCTTGCTAGGCTTTCTTCATTGTTGAAGCAAGCGAAGGCCACCGTGCTAGGCTTTCTTCATTGCTGAAGCTAGCGAAAGCCACCTTGCTAGGCTTTCTTTATTGTTTAAGTTAGCGAAGGCCACTTTGTTTTCTTCATTGTTGAAGCTAACGAAGGCCACCTTGCTTTCTTCATTGTTGAAGCTAGCGAAGGCCACATTGCTTTCTTCATTGTTGAAGCTAGCGAAGGCCACATTGATAGGCTTTCTTCATTGCTGAAGCTAGCGAAGGCCACCATGCTTTTTTCATTGTTGAAGCTAGCGAAGGAAACCTTGATAGGCTTTATTTATTGTTAAAGTTAGCGAAGGCCACCTTGATAGGCTTTCTTCATTGTTGAAGTTAGCGAAGGCCACCTTGATAGGCTTTCTTCATTGTTGAAGCTAGCAAAGGCCACCTTGATAGGCTTTCTTCATTGTTGAAGCTAGTGAAGGCCACCTTGATTTCTTCATTGTTAAAGCTAGCGAAGACCACCTTCATAGGCTTTCTTCATTGTTGAAGCTAGTGAAGGCCACCTTGATAGGCTTTCTTCATTGTTAAAGTTAGCGAAGGCCACCTTGTTTTTTCATTGTTGAAGTTAGCGATGGCCACCTTGCTAGGCTTTCTTCATTGTTGAAGCTAGTGAAGGTCACCTTGATAGGCTTTCTTAATTGTTAAAGCTAGCGAAGGTCACCTTGCTAGGCTTTCTTCATTGTTGAAGCTAGCGAAGGCCACATTGCTAGGCTTTCTTCATTGTTGAAGTTAGCAAAGGCCCCCTTGCTTTCTTCATTGTTTAAGCTAGTTAACGCAACCTTGCTAGGCTTTCTTCATTGTTAAAGCTAGCGAAGGCCACCTTGCTAGACTTTCTTCATTGTTGAAGCTAGCAAAGGCCACCTTGCTAGGCTTTCTTCATTGTTAAAGTTAGCGAAGGCAACTTTGCTTCCTTCATTGTTGAAGCTAGTTAAGGCCACCTTGCTAGGCGTTCTTCATTGTTGAAGCTAGCGAAGGCCACCGTGCTAGGCTTTCTTCATTGTTGAAGCTAGTGAAGGCCACCTTGATAAGCTTTCTCAATTGTTGAAGCTAGCGAAGGCCTCTTTGCTTTTTTCATTGCTGAAGCTAGCGAAGGCCACCTTGCTAGGCTTTCTTCATTGCTGAATCTAGTGAAGGCCACCTTGCTAGGCTTTCTTCATTGTTGAAGCAAGCGAAAGCCACCGTGCTAGGCTTTCTTCATTGCTGAAGCTAGTGAAGGCCACCTTGCTAGGCTTTCTTCATTGTTAAAGCAAGCGAAGGCCACCTTGCTAGGCTTTCTTCATTGTTGAAGCTAGCGAAGGCCACCTTGCTAGGCTTTCTTCATTGTTGAAGTTAGCGAAGGCCACCTTGCTTTCTTCATTGTTGAAGCTAATAAAGGCCACCTTGATAGGCTTTCTTAATTGTTGAAGCTAGCGAAGGCCTCTTTGCTTTCTTCATTGTTGAAGCAAGCAAAGGCCACCGTGCTAGGCTTTCTTCATTGTTGAAGCAAGCAAAGGCCACCGTGCTAGGCTTTCTTCATTGCTGAAACTAGCGAAGGCCACCGTGCTAGGCTTTCTTCATTGCTGAAGCTAGTGAAGGCCACCTTGCTAGGCTTTCTTCATTGTTGAAGCAAGCGAAGGCCACCGTGCTAGGCTTTCTTCATTGCTGAAGCTAGCGAAAGCCACCTTGCTAGGCTTTCTTTATTGTTTAAGTTAGCGAAGGCCACTTTGTTTTCTTCATTGTTGAAGCTAACGAAGGCCACCTTGCTTTCTTCATTGTTGAAGCTAGCGAAGGCCACATTGCTTTCTTCATTGTTGAAGCTAGCGAAGGCCACATTGATAGGCTTTCTTCATTGCTGAAGCTAGCGAAGGCCACCATGCTTTTTTCATTGTTGAAGCTAGCGAAGGAAACCTTGATAGGCTTTATTTATTGTTAAAGTTAGCGAAGGCCACCTTGATAGGCTTTCTTCATTGTTGAAGTTAGCGAAGGCCACCTTGATAGGCTTTCTTCATTGTTGAAGCTAGCAAAGGCCACCTTGATAGGCTTTCTTCATTGTTGAAGCTAGTGAAGGCCACCTTGATTTCTTCATTGTTAAAGCTAGCGAAGACCACCTTCATAGGCTTTCTTCATTGTTAAAGCTAGTGAAGGCCACCTTGATAGGCTTTCTTCATTGTTAAAGTTAGCGAAGGCCACCTTGTTTTTTCATTGTTGAAGTTAGCGATGGCCACCTTGCTAGGCTTTCTTCATTGTTGAAGCTAGTGAAGGTCACCTTGATAGGCTTTCTTAATTGTTGAAGCTAGCGAAGGTCACCTTGCTAGGCTTTCTTCATTGTTGAAGCTAGCGAAGGCCACATTGCTAGGCTTTCTTCATTGTTGAAGTTAGCAAAGGCCCCCTTGCTTTCTTCATTGTTTAAGCTAGTTAACGCAACCTTGCTAGGCTTTCTTCATTGTTGAAGCTAGCGAAGGCCACCTTGCTAGACTTTCTTCATTGTTGAAGCTAGCAAAGGCCACCTTGCTAGGCTTTCTTCATTGTTAAAGTTAGCGAAGGCAACTTTGCTTTCTTCATTGTTGAAGCTAGTTAAGGCCACCTTGCTATGCGTTCTTCATTGTTGAAGCTAGCGAAGGCCACCGTGCTAGGCTTTCTTCATTGCTGAAGCTAGCGAAGGCCACCTTGCTAGGCTTTCTTCATTGTTGAAGCTAGTGAAGGCCACCTTGATAAGCTTTCTCAATTGTTGAAGCTAGCGAAGGCCTCTTTGCTTTTTTCATTGCTGAAGCTAGCGAAGGCCACCTTGCTAGGCTTTCTTCATTGCTGAATCTAGTGAAGGCCACCTTGCTAGGCTTTCTTCATTGTTTAAGCAAGCGAAAGCCACCGTGCTATGCTTTCTTTATTGCTGAAGCTAGTGAAGGCCACCTTGCTAGGCTTTCTTCATTGTTAAAGCAAGCGAAGGCCACCTTGCTAGGCTTTCTTCATTGTTGAAGCTAGCGAAGGCCACCTTGCTAGGCTTTCTTCATTGTTGAAGTTAGCGAAGGCCACCTTGCTTTCTTCATTGTTGAAGCTAGTAAAGGCCACCTTGATAGGCTTTCTTAATTGTTGAAGCTAGCGAAGGCCTCTTTGCTTTCTTCATTGTTGAAGCAAGCAAAGGCCACCGTGCTAGGCTTTCTTCATTGTTGAAGCAAGCAAAGGCCACCGTGCTAGGCTTTCTTCATTGCTGAAACTAGCGAAGGCCACCTTGCTAGGCTTTCTTCATTGTTGAAGCTAGTGAAGGCCACCTTGATAGGCTTTCTTCATTGTTGAAGTTAGCGAAGGCCACCTTGTTTTTTCATTGTTGAAGTTAGCGATGGCCACCTTGCTAGGCTTTCTTCATTGTTGAAGCTAGTGAAGGTCACCTTGATAGGCTTTCTTAATTGTTGAAGCTAGCGAAGGTCACCTTGCTAGGCTTTCTTCATTGTTGAAGCTAGCGAAGGCCACCTTGCTAGGCTTTCTTCATTGTTGAAGCTAGCGAAGGCCACATTGCTAGGCTTTCTTCATTGTTGAAGTTAGCAAAGGCCACCTTGCTTTCTTCATTGTTTAAGCTAGTTAACGTAACCTTGCTAGGCTTTCTTCATTGTTGAAGCTAGCGAAGGCCACCTTGCTAGACTTTCTTCATTGTTGAAGCTAGCAAAGGCCACCTTGCTAGGCTTTCTTCATTGTTAAAGTTAGCGAAGGCAACTTTGCTTTCTTCATTGTTGAAGCTAGTTAAGGCCACCTTGCTAGGCTTTCTTCATTGTTGAAGCTAGCGAAGGCCACCGTGCTAGGCTTTCTTCATTGCTGAAGCTAGCGAAGGCCACCTTGCTAGGCTTTCTTCATTGTTGAAGCTAGTGAAGGCCACCTTGATAAGCTTTCTCAATTTGTTGAAGCTAGCGAAGGCCTCTTTGCTTTTTTCATTGCTGAAGCTAGCGAAGGCCACCTCGCTAGGCTTTTCTTCATTGTTGAAGTCAGCGAAGGCCACCTTGCTAGGCTTTCTTCATTGCTGAAGCTAGTGAAGGCCACCTTGCTAGGCTTTCTTCATTGCTGAAGCTAGTGAAGGCCACCTTGCTAGGCTTTCTTCATTGTTGAAGCAAGCGAAAGCCACCGTGCTAGGCTTTCTTCATTGCTGAAGCTAGTGAAGGCCACCTTGCTAGGCTTTCTTCATTGTTAAAGCAAGCGAAGGCCACCGTGCTAGGCTTTCTTCATTGTTGAAGCTAGCGAAAGCCACCTTGCTAGGCTTTCTTTATTGTTTAAGCTAGCGACGGCCACCTTGCTAGGCTTTCTTCATTGTTGAAGCTAGCGAAGGCCACCTTGCTAGGCTTTCTTCATTGTTGAAGTTAGCGAAGGCCACCTTGCTTTCTTCATTGTTGAAGCTAGTAAAGGCCACCTTGATAGGCTTTCTTAATTGTTGAAGCTAGCGAAGGCCTCTTTGCTTTCTTCATTGTTGAAGCAAGCAAAGGCCACCGTGCTAGGCTTTCTTCATTGTTGAAGCAAGCAAAGGCCACCGTGCTAGGCTTTCTTCATTGCTGAAACTAGCGAAGGCCACCTTGCTAGGCTTTCTTCATTGTTGAAGCTAGTGAAGGCCACCTTGATAGGCTTTCTTCATTGTTGAAGCAAGCGAAGGCCTCTTTGCTTTCTTCATTGCTGAAGCTAGCGAAGGCCACCTTGCTAGGCTTTCTTCATTGTTGAAGTTAGCGAAGGCCACCTTGCTAGGCTTTTTTCATTGCTGAAACTAGTGAAGGCCACCTTGCTAGGCTTTCTTCATTGTTAAAGCAAGCTAAGGCTACCGTGCTAGGCTTTCTTCATTGCTGAAGCTAGCAAAAGCCACCTTGCTAGGCTTACTTTATTGTTTAAGCTAGCGAAGGCCACCTTGCTACGCTTTCTTCATTCTTGAAGCGAGCGAAGGCCACCTTGCTAGGCTTTCTTCATTGTTGAAGTTAGCAAAGGCCACCTTGCTTTCTTCATTGTTGAAGCTAGTGAAAGCCACCTTGCTAGGCTTTCTTCATTGTTGAAGCTAGCGAAGGCCACCTTACTTTCTTCATTGTTGAAGCTAGTGAAGGCCACCTTGCTAGGCTTTCTTCATTGTTGAAGCTAGCGAAGGCCACCTTGCTAGGCTTTGTTCATTGCTGAAGCTAGCGAAGGCCACCTTGCTAGGCTTTGTTCATTGTTGAAGCTAGTGAAGGCCACCTTGATAGGCTTTCTTAATTGTTGAAGCTAGCGAAGGCCACTTTGCTTTCTTCATTGCTGAAGCTAGCGAAGGCCACCTTGCTAGGCTTTCTTCATTGCTGAAGCTAGCAAATGCCACCTTGCTAGGCTTTCTTCATTGTTAAAGCAAGCGAAGGCCACCGTGCTAGGCTTTTTTCATTGCTGAAGCTAGCCAAGGCCACCTTGCTAGGCTTTCTTCATTGTTGAAGCAAGCAAAGGCTACCGTGCTAGGCTTTCTTCATTGCTGAAGCTAGCGAAGGCCACCTTGCTAGGCTTTCTTCATTGTTGAAGCTAGTGAAGGCCACCTTGATAGGCTTTCTTAATTGTTGAAGCTAGCGAAGGCCTCTTTGCTTTCTTCATTGTTGAAGCAAGCAAAGGCCACCGTGCTAAGCTTTTTTCATTGCTGAAGCTAGCGAAGGCCACCTTGCTAGGCTTTCTTCATTGTTGAAGCAAGCAAAGGTCACTGTGCTAGGTTTTCTTCATTGCTGAAGCTAGCGAAGGCCACCTTGCTAGGCTTTCTTCGTTGTTGAAGCTAGTGAAGGCCACCTTGCTAGGCTTTCTTCATTGTTGAAGTTAGCGAAGGCCACCTTGCTAGGCTTTCTTCATTTTTGAAGCTAGTGAAGGCCACCTTGATAAGCTTTCTCAATTGTTGAAGCTAGCGAAGGCCTCTTTGCTTTCTTCATTGCTGAAGCTAGCGAAGGCCACCTTGCTAGGCTTTCTTCATTGTTGAAGTTAGCGAAGGCCACCTTGCTTTCTTCATTGTTGAAGCTAGTGAAAGCCACCTTGCTAGGCTTTCTTCATTGCTGAAACTAGTGAAGGCCACCTTGCTAGGCTTTCTTCATTGTTGAAGCAAGCGAAGGCCACCGTGCTAGGCTTTCTTCATTGCTGAAGCTAGCAAAAGCCACCTTTCTAGGCTTACTTTATTGTTTAAGCTAGCGAAGGCCACCTTGCTAGGCTTTCTTCATTGTTGAAGTTAGCGAAGGCCACCTTGCTTTCTTCATTGTTGAAGCTAGTGAAAGCCACCTTGCTAGGCTTTCTTCATTGCTGAAACTAGTGAAGGCCACCTTGCTAGGCTTTCTTCATTGTTGAAGCAAGCGAAGGCCACCTTTCTAGGCTTTCTTCATTGTTGAAGTTAGCAAAGGCCACCTTGCTTTCTTCATTGTTGAAGCTAGTGAAAGCCACCTTGCTAGGCTTTCTTCATTGTTGAAGCTAGCGAAGGCCACCTTGCTAGGCTTTCTTCATTGTTGAAGCTAGCGAAGGCCACCTTGCTAGGCTTTCTTTATTGTTGGAGCTAGTGAAGGCCACCTTGCTAGGCTTTCTTCATTGTTGAAGTTAGCGAAAACCACTTTGCTTTCTTCATTGTTGAAGCTAGTGAAGGCCACCTTGCTAGGCTTTCTTCATTGTTGAAGCTAGCGAAGGCCACCTTGCTAGGCTTTGTTCATTGCTGAAGCTAGCGAAGGCCACCTTGCTAGGCTTTCTTCATTGTTGAAGCTAGTGAAGGCCACCTTGATAGGCTTTCTTCATTGTTGAAGTTAGCGAAGGCCACCTTGCTTTCTTCATTGTTGAAGCTAGTGAAAGCCACCTTGCTAGGCTTTCTTCATTGCTGAAACTAGTGAAGGCCACCTTGCTAGGCTTTCTTCATTGTTGAAGCAAGCGAAGGCCACCTTTCTAGGCTTTCTTCATTGTTGAAGTTAGCAAAGGCCACCTTGCTTTCTTCATTGTTGAAGCTAGTGAAAGCCACCTTGCTAGGCTTTCTTCATTGTTGAAGCTAGCGAAGGCCACCTTGCTAGGCTTTCTTCATTGTTGAAGCTAGCGAAGGCCACCTTGCTAGGCTTTCTTCGTTGTTGAAGCTAGCGAAGGCCACCTTGCTAGGCTTTCTTCGTTGTTGAAGCTAGCGAAGGCCACCTTGCTAGGCTTTCTTCATTGTTAAAGTTAGCGAAGGCCACCTTGCTAGGCTTTCTTCATTGCTGAAACTAGTGAAGGCCACCTTGCTAGGCTTTCTTCATTGTTGAAGCTAGCGAAAGCCACTATGCTAGGCTTTCTTTATTGTTAAAGCTAGCGAAGGCCACCTTGCTAGGCTTTCTTCATTGTTGAAGTTAGCAAAGGCCACCTTGCTTTCTTCATTGTTGAAGCTAGTGAAGGCCACCTTGCTAGGCTTTCTTCATTGTTGAAGCTAGCGAAGGCCACGTTGCTAGGCTTTCTTCATTGTTAAAGTTAGCGAAGGCCACTTTGCTTTCTTCATTGTTGATGCTAGTGAAGGCCACCTTGCTAGGCTTTCTTCATTGTTAAAGCTAGCGAAGGCCACCTTGCTAGGCTTTGTTCATTGCTGAAGCTAGCGAAGGCCACCTTGCTAGGCTTTCTTCATTGTTGAAGCTAGTGAAGGCCACCTTGATAGGCTTTCTTAATTGTTGAAGCTAGCGAAGGTCACTTTGCTTTCTTCATTGCTGAAGCTAGCGAAGGCCACCTTGCTAGGCTTTCTTCATTGCTGAAGCTAGCAAAGGCCACCTTGCTAGGCTTTCTTCATTGTTGAAGCAAGCGAAGGCCACCGTGCTAGGCTTTCTTTATTGCTGACGCTAGCGAAGGCCACCTTGCTAGGCTTTCTTCATTGTTGAAGCAAGCAAAGGCCACCGTGCTAGGCTTTCCTCATTGCTGAAGCTAGCGAAGGCCACCTTGCTAGGCTTTGTTCATTGTTGAAGCTAGTGAAGGCCACCTTGATAGGCTTTCTTAATTGTTGAAGCTAGCGAAGGCCTCTTTGCTTTCTTCATCGTTGAAGCAAGCAAAGGGCACCGTGCTAGGCTTTCTTCATTGCTGAAGCTAGCGAAGGCCACCTTGCTAGGCTTTCTTCATTGTTGAAGCAAGCAAAGGCCACTGTGCTAGGTTTTCTTCATTGCTGAAGCTAGCTAAGGCCACCTTGCTAGGCTTTCTTCATTGTTGAAGTTAGCGAAGGCCACCTTGCTAGGCTTTCTTCATTATTGAAGCTAGTGAAGGCCACCTTGATAAGCTTTCTCAATTGTTGAAGCTAGCGAAGGCCTCTTTGCTTTCTTCATTGCTGAAGCTAGCGAAGGCCACCTTGCTAGGCTTTCTTCATTGTTGAATTTAGCGAAGGCCACCTTGCTAGGCGTTCTTCATTGCTGAAACTAGTGAAGTCCACCTTGCTAGGCTTTCTTCATTGTTGAAGCTAGCGAAAGCCACCTTGCTAGGCTTTCTTTATTGTTCAAGCTAGCGAAGGCCACCTTGCTAGGCTTTCTTCATTGTTGAAGCTAGCGAAGGCCACCTTGCTAGGCTTTCTTCATTGTTGAAGTTAGCAAAGGCCACCTTGCTTTCTTCATTGTTGAAGCTAGCGAAGGCCACCTTGCTTTCTTCATTGTTGATGCTAGTGAAGGCCACCTTGCTAGGCTTTCTTCATTGTTGAAGCAAGCGAAGGCCACCGTGCTAGGCTCTCTTCATTGCTGAAGCTAGCGAAAGCCACCTTGCTAGGCTTTCTTCATTGTTGAAGCTAGGGAAGGCCACCTTGCTAGGCTTTCTTTATTGTTGAAGCTAGTGAAGGCCACCTTGCTAGGCTTTCTTCATTGTTGAAGTTAGCGAAGGCCACCTTGCTAGGCTTTCTTCATTATTGAAGCTAGTGAAGGCCACCTTGATAAGCTTTCTCAATTGTTGAAGCTAGCGAAGGCCTCTTTGCTTTCTTCATTGCTGAAGCTAGCGAAGGCCACCTTGCTAGGCTTTCTTCATTGTTGAATTTAGCGAAGGCCACCTTGCTAGGCGTTCTTCATTGCTGAAACTAGTGAAGTCCACCTTGCTAGGCTTTCTTCATTGTTGAAGCTAGCGAAAGCCACCTTGCTAGGCTTTCTTTATTGTTCAAGCTAGCGAAGGCCACCTTGCTAGGCTTTCTTCATTGTTGAAGCTAGCGAAGGCCACCTTGCTAGGCTTTCTTCATTGTTGAAGTTAGCAAAGGCCACCTTGCTTTCTTCATTGTTGAAGCTAGCGAAGGCCACCTTGCTTTCTTCATTGTTGATGCTAGTGAAGGCCACCTTGCTAGGCTTTCTTCATTGTTGAAGCAAGCGAAGGCCACCGTGCTAGGCTCTCTTCATTGCTGAAGCTAGCGAAAGCCACCTTGCTAGGCTTTCTTCATTGTTGAAGCTAGGGAAGGCCACCTTGCTAGGCTTTCTTTATTGTTGAAGCTAGCGAAGGCCACCTTGCTAGGCTTTCTTCATTGCTGAAGCTAGCAAAGGCCACCTTGCTAGGCTTTCTTCATTGTTGAAGTTAGCGAAGGCCATTTTGCTTTCTTCATTGTTGAAACTAGTGAAGGCCAACTTGCTAGGCTTTCTTCATTGTTGAAGCTATCGAAGGCCACCTTGCTAGGCTTTCTTCATTGTTGAAGCTAGCGAAGGCCACCTTGATAGGCTTTCTTCATTGCTGAAGCTAGCGAAGGCCACCTTGCTAGGCTTTCTTCATTGTTGAAGCTAGTGAAGGCCACCTTGCTAGGCTTTCTTCATTGTTGAAGCTAGCGAAGGCCACCTTGCTAGGCTTTCTTCATTGTTGGAGCTAGCGAAGGCCACCTTGCTAGGCTTTCTTCATTGTTAAAGTTAGCGAAGGCCACTTTGCTTTCTTCATTGTTGAAGCTAGTGAAGGCCACCTTGATAGGCTTTCTTCATTGTTGAAGCTAGCGAAGGCCACCTTGCTAGGCTTTGTTCATTGCTGAAGCTAGCGAAGGCCACCTTGCTAGGCTTTCTTCATTGTTGAAGCTAGTGAAGGCCACCTTGATAGGCTTTCTTAATTGTTGAAGCTAGTGAAGGCACTTTGCTTTCTTCATTGCTGAAGCTAGCGAAGGCCACCTTGCTAGGCTTTCTTCATTGCTGAAGCTAGCAAAGGCCACCTTGCTAGGCTTTCTTCATTGTTAAAGCAAGCGAAGGCCACCGTGCTAGGCTTTCTTCATTGCTGAAGCTAGCGAAGGCCACCTTGCTAGGCTTTCTTCATTGTTGAAGCAAGCAAAGGCCACCGTGCTAGGCTTTCTTCATTGCTGAAGCTAGCGAATGCCACCTTGCTAGGCTTTCTTCATTGTTGAAGCTAGTGAAGGCCACCTTGATAGGCTTTCTTAATTGTTGAAGCTAGCGAAGGCCTCTTTGCTTTCTTCATTGTTGAAGCAAGCAAAGGCCACCGTGCTAAGCTTTCTTCATTGCTGAAGCTAGCGAAGGCCACCTTGCTAGGCTTTCTTCATTGTTGAAGCAAGCAAAGGCCACTGTGCTAGGTTTTCTTCATTGCTGAAGCTAGCGAAGGCCACCTTGCTAGGCTTTCTTCGTTGTTGAAGCTAGTGAAGGCCACCTTGCTAGGCTTTCTTCATTGTTGAAGTTAGCGAAGGCCACCTTGCTAGGCTTTCTTCATTGTTGAAGCTAGTGAAGGCCACCTTGATAAGCTTTCTCAATTGTTGAAGCTAGCGAAGGCCTCTTTGCTTTCTTCATTGCTGAAGCTAGCGAAGGCCACCTTGCTAGGCTTTCTTCATTGTTAAAGTTAGCGAAGGCCACCTTGCTAGGCTTTCTTCATTGCTGAAACTAGTGAAGGCCACCTTGCTAGGCTTTCTTCATTGTTGAAGCTAGTGAAGGCCACCTTGATAGGCTTTCTTAATTGTTGAAGCTAGTGAAGGCACTTTGCTTTCTTCATTGCTGAAGCTAGCGAAGGCCACCTTGCTAGGCTTTCTTCATTGCTGAAGCTAGCAAAGGCCACCTTGCTAGGCTTTCTTCATTGTTAAAGCAAGCGAAGGCCACCGTGCTAGGCTTTCTTCATTGCTGAAGCTAGCGAAGGCCACCTTGCTAGGCTTTCTTCATTGTTGAAGCAAGCAAAGGCCACCGTGCTAGGCTTTCTTCATTGCTGAAGCTAGCGAATGCCACCTTGCTAGGCTTTCTTCATTGTTGAAGCTAGTGAAGGCCACCTTGATAGGCTTTCTTAATTGTTGAAGCTAGCGAAGGCCTCTTTGCTTTCTTCATTGTTGAAGCAAGCAAAGGCCACCGTGCTAAGCTTTCTTCATTGCTGAAGCTAGCGAAGGCCACCTTGCTAGGCTTTCTTCATTGTTGAAGCAAGCAAAGGCCACTGTGCTAGGTTTTCTTCATTGCTGAAGCTAGCTAAGGCCACCTTGCTAGGCTTTCTTCGTTGTTGAAGCTAGTGAAGGCCACCTTGCTAGGCTTTCTTCATTGTTGAAGTTAGCGAAGGCCACCTTGCTAGGCTTTCTTCATTATTGAAGCTAGTGAAGGCCACCTTGATAAGCTTTCTCAATTGTTGAAGCTAGCGAAGGCCTCTTTGCTTTCTTCATTGCTGAAGCTAGCGAAGGCCACCTTGCTAGGCTTTCTTCATTGTTGAATTTAGCGAAGGCCACCTTGCTAGGCGTTCTTCATTGCTGAAACTAGTGAAGTCCACCTTGCTAGGCTTTCTTCATTGTTGAAGCTAGCGAAAGCCACCTTGCTAGGCTTTCTTTATTGTTCAAGCTAGCGAAGGCCACCTTGCTAGGCTTTCTTCATTGTTGAAGCTAGCGAAGGCCACCTTGCTAGGCTTTCTTCATTGTTGAAGTTAGCAAAGGCCACCTTGCTTTCTTCATTGTTGAAGCTAGCGAAGGCCACCTTGCTTTCTTCATTGTTGATGCTAGTGAAGGCCACCTTGCTAGGCTTTCTTCATTGTTGAAGCAAGCGAAGGCCACCGTGCTAGGCTCTCTTCATTGCTGAAGCTAGCGAAAGCCACCTTGCTAGGCTTTCTTCATTGTTGAAGCTAGGGAAGGCCACCTTGCTAGGCTTTCTTTATTGTTGAAGCTAGCGAAGGCCACCTTGCTAGGCTTTCTTCATTGCTGAAGCTAGCAAAGGCCACCTTGCTAGGCTTTCTTCATTGTTGAAGTTAGCGAAGGCCATTTTGCTTTCTTCATTGTTGAAACTAGTGAAGGCCAACTTGCTAGGCTTTCTTCATTGTTGAAGCTATCGAAGGCCACCTTGCTAGGCTTTCTTCATTGTTGAAGCTAGCGAAGGCCACCTTGATAGGCTTTCTTCATTGCTGAAGCTAGCGAAGGCCACCTTGCTAGGCTTTCTTCATTGTTGAAGCTAGTGAAGGCCACCTTGCTAGGCTTTCTTCATTGTTGAAGCTAGCGAAGGCCACCTTGCTAGGCTTTCTTCATTGTTGGAGCTAGCGAAGGCCACCTTGCTAGGCTTTCTTCATTGTTAAAGTTAGCGAAGGCCACTTTGCTTTCTTCATTGTTGAAGCTAGTGAAGGCCACCTTGATAGGCTTTCTTCATTGTTGAAGCTAGCGAAGGCCACCTTGCTAGGCTTTGTTCATTGCTGAAGCTAGCGAAGGCCACCTTGCTAGGCTTTCTTCATTGTTGAAGCTAGTGAAGGCCACCTTGATAGGCTTTCTTAATTGTTGAAGCTAGTGAAGGCACTTTGCTTTCTTCATTGCTGAAGCTAGCGAAGGCCACCTTGCTAGGCTTTCTTCATTGCTGAAGCTAGCAAAGGCCACCTTGCTAGGCTTTCTTCATTGTTAAAGCAAGCGAAGGCCACCGTGCTAGGCTTTCTTCATTGCTGAAGCTAGCGAAGGCCACCTTGCTAGGCTTTCTTCATTGTTGAAGCAAGCAAAGGCCACCGTGCTAGGCTTTCTTCATTGCTGAAGCTAGCGAATGCCACCTTGCTAGGCTTTCTTCATTGTTGAAGCTAGTGAAGGCCACCTTGATAGGCTTTCTTAATTGTTGAAGCTAGCGAAGGCCTCTTTGCTTTCTTCATTGTTGAAGCAAGCAAAGGCCACCGTGCTAAGCTTTCTTCATTGCTGAAGCTAGCGAAGGCCACCTTGCTAGGCTTTCTTCATTGTTGAAGCAAGCAAAGGCCACTGTGCTAGGTTTTCTTCATTGCTGAAGCTAGCGAAGGCCACCTTGCTAGGCTTTCTTCGTTGTTGAAGCTAGTGAAGGCCACCTTGCTAGGCTTTCTTCATTGTTGAAGTTAGCGAAGGCCACCTTGCTAGGCTTTCTTCATTGTTGAAGCTAGTGAAGGCCACCTTGATAAGCTTTCTCAATTGTTGAAGCTAGCGAAGGCCTCTTTGCTTTCTTCATTGCTGAAGCTAGCGAAGGCCACCTTGCTAGGCTTTCTTCATTGTTAAAGTTAGCGAAGGCCACCTTGCTAGGCTTTCTTCATTGCTGAAACTAGTGAAGGCCACCTTGCTAGGCTTTCTTCATTGTTCAAGCTAGCGAAAGCCACTATGCTAGGCTTTCTTTATTGTTAAAGCTAGCGAAGGCCACCTTGCTAGGCTTTCTTCATTGTTGAAGCTAGCGAACACCACCTTGCTAGGCTTTCTTCATTGTTGAAGTTAGCAAAGGCCACCTTGCTTTCTTCATTGTTGAAGCTAGTGAAGGCCACCTTGCTAGGCTTTCTTCATTGTTGAAGCTAGCGAAGGCCACGTTGCTAGGCTTTCTTCATTGTTAAAGTTAGCGAAGGCCACTTTGCTTTCTTCATTGTTGAAGCTAGTGAAGGACACCTTGCTAGGCTTTCTTCATTGTTAAAGCTAGCGAAGGCCACCTTGCTAGGCTTTGTTCATTGCTGAAGCTAGCGAAGGCCACCTTGCTAGGCTTTCTTCATTGTTGAAGCTAGTGAAGGCCACCTTGATAGGCTTTCTTAATTGTTGAAGCTAGCGAAGGTCACTTTGCTTTCTTCATTGCTGAAGCTAGCGAAGGCCACCTTGCTAGGCTTTCTTCATTGCTGAAGCTAGCAAAGGCCACCTTGCTAGGCTTTCTTCATTGTTGAAGCAAGCGAAGGCCACCGTGCTAGGCTTTCTTTATTGCTGACGCTAGCGAAGGCCACCTTGCTAGGCTTTCTTCATTGTTGAAGCAAGCAAAGGCCACCGTGCTAGGCTTTCCTCATTGCTGAAGCTAGCGAAGGCCACCTTGCTAGGCTTTCTTCATTGTTGAAGCTAGTGAAGGCCACCTTGATAGGCTTTCTTAATTGTTGAAGCTAGCGAAGGCCTCTTTGCTTTCTTCATCGTTGAAGCAAGCAAAGGGCACCGTGCTAGGCTTTCTTCATTGCTGAAGCTAGCGAAGGCCACCTTGCTAGGCTTTCTTCATTGTTGAAGCAAGCAAAGGCCACTGTGCTAGGTTTTCTTCATTGCTGAAGCTAGCTAAGGCCACCTTGCTAGGCTTTCTTCGTTGTTGAAGCTAGTGAAGGCCACCTTGCTAGGCTTTCTTCATTGTTGAAGTTAGCGAAGGCCACCTTGCTAGGCTTTCTTCATTATTGAAGCTAGTGAAGGCCACCTTGATAAGCTTTCTCAATTGTTGAAGCTAGCGAAGGCCTCTTTGCTTTCTTCATTGCTGAAGCTAGCGAAGGCCACCTTGATAGGCTTTCTTCATTGCTGAAGCTAGCGAAGGCCACCTTGCTAGGCTTTCTTCATTGTTGAAGCTAGTGAAGGCCACCTTGCTAGGCTTTCTTCATTGTTGAAGCTAGCGAAGGCCACCTTGCTAGGCTTTCTTCATTGTTGGAGCTAGCGAAGGCCACCTTGCTAGGCTTTCTTCATTGTTAAAGTTAGCGAAGGCCACTTTGCTTTCTTCATTGTTGAAGCTAGTGAAGGCCACCTTGATAGGCTTTCTTCATTGTTGAAGCTAGCGAAGGCCACCTTGCTAGGCTTTGTTCATTGCTGAAGCTAGCGAAGGCCACCTTGCTAGGCTTTCTTCATTGTTGAAGCTAGTGAAGGCCACCTTGATAGGCTTTCTTAATTGTTGAAGCTAGTGAAGGCACTTTGCTTTCTTCATTGCTGAAGCTAGCGAAGGCCACCTTGCTAGGCTTTCTTCATTGCTGAAGCTAGCAAAGGCCACCTTGCTAGGCTTTCTTCATTGTTAAAGCAAGCGAAGGCCACCGTGCTAGGCTTTCTTCATTGCTGAAGCTAGCGAAGGCCACCTTGCTAGGCTTTCTTCATTGTTGAAGCAAGCAAAGGCCA
Source organism: Ariolimax columbianus (assembly GCA_036924085.1). Classification (NCBI taxonomy): domain Eukaryota; kingdom Metazoa; phylum Mollusca; class Gastropoda; order Stylommatophora; family Arionidae; genus Ariolimax; species Ariolimax columbianus. The sequence goes on from JAVGWX010000025.1 coordinate 29,601,077, forward strand.
CCGTGCTAGGCTTTCTTCATTGCTGAAGCTAGCGAATGCCACCTTGCTAGGCTTTCTTCATTGTTGAAGCTAGTGAAGGCCACCTTGATAGGCTTTCTTAATTGTTGAAGCTAGCGAAGGCCTCTTTGCTTTCTTCATTGTTGAAGCAAGCAAAGGCCACCGTGCTAAGCTTTCTTCATTGCTGAAGCTAGCGAAGGCCACCTTGCTAGGCTTTCTTCATTGTTGAAGCAAGCAAAGGCCACTGTGCTAGGTTTTCTTCATTGCTGAAGCTAGCGAAGGCCACCTTGCTAGGCTTTCTTCGTTGTTGAAGCTAGTGAAGGCCACCTTGCTAGGCTTTCTTCATTGTTGAAGTTAGCGAAGGCCACCTTGCTAGGCTTTCTTCATTGTTGAAGCTAGTGAAGGCCACCTTGATAAGCTTTCTCAATTGTTGAAGCTAGCGAAGGCCTCTTTGCTTTCTTCATTGCTGAAGCTAGCGAAGGCCACCTTGCTAGGCTTTCTTCATTGTTAAAGTTAGCGAAGGCCACCTTGCTAGGCTTTCTTCATTGCTGAAACTAGTGAAGGCCACCTTGCTAGGCTTTCTTCATTGTTCAAGCTAGCGAAAGCCACTATGCTAGGCTTTCTTTATTGTTAAAGCTAGCGAAGGCCACCTTGCTAGGCTTTCTTCATTGTTGAAGCTAGCGAACACCACCTTGCTAGGCTTTCTTCATTGTTGAAGTTAGCAAAGGCCACCTTGCTTTCTTCATTGTTGAAGCTAGTGAAGGCCACCTTGCTAGGCTTTCTTCATTGTTGAAGCTAGCGAAGGCCACGTTGCTAGGCTTTCTTCATTGTTAAAGTTAGCGAAGGCCACTTTGCTTTCTTCATTGTTGAAGCTAGTGAAGGACACCTTGCTAGGCTTTCTTCATTGTTAAAGCTAGCGAAGGCCACCTTGCTAGGCTTTGTTCATTGCTGAAGCTAGCGAAGGCCACCTTGCTAGGCTTTCTTCATTGTTGAAGCTAGTGAAGGCCACCTTGATAGGCTTTCTTAATTGTTGAAGCTAGCGAAGGTCACTTTGCTTTCTTCATTGCTGAAGCTAGCGAAGGCCACCTTGCTAGGCTTTCTTCATTGCTGAAGCTAGCAAAGGCCACCTTGCTAGGCTTTCTTCATTGTTGAAGCAAGCGAAGGCCACCGTGCTAGGCTTTCTTTATTGCTGACGCTAGCGAAGGCCACCTTGCTAGGCTTTCTTCATTGTTGAAGCAAGCAAAGGCCACCGTGCTAGGCTTTACTCATTGCTGAAGCTAGCGAAGGCCACCTTGCTAGGCTTTCTTCATTGTTGAAGCTAGTGAAGGCCACCTTGATAGGCTTTCTTAATTGTTGAAGCTAGCGAAGGCCTCTTTGCTTTCTTCATCGTTGAAGCAAGCAAAGGGCACCGTGCTAGGCTTTCTTCATTGCTGAAGCTAGCGAAGGCCACCTTGCTAGGCTTTCTTCATTGTTGAAGCAAGCAAAGGCCACTGTGCTAGGTTTTCTTCATTGCTGAAGCTAGCTAAGGCCACCTTGCTAGGCTTTCTTCGTTGTTGAAGCTAGTGAAGGCCACCTTGCTAGGCTTTCTTCATTGTTGAAGTTAGCGAAGGCCACCTTGCTAGGCTTTCTTCATTATTGAAGCTAGTGAAGGCCACCTTGATAAGCTTTCTCAATTGTTGAAGCTAGCGAAGGCCTCTTTGCTTTCTTCATTGCTGAAGCTAGCGAAGGCCACCTTGCTAGGCTTTCTTCATTGTTGAAGTTAGCGAAGGCCACCTTGCTAGGCGTTCTTCATTGCTGAAACTAGTGAAGTCCACCTTGCTAGGCTTTCTTCATTGTTGAAGCTAGCGAAAGCCACCTTGCTAGGCTTTCTTTATTGTTCAAGCTAGCGAAGGCCACCTTGCTAGGCTTTCTTCATTGTTGAAGCTAGCGAAGGCCACCTTGCTAGGCTTTCTTCATTGTTGAAGTTAGCAAAGGCCACCTTGCTTTCTTCATTGTTGAAGCTAGCGAAGGCCACCTTGCTTTCTTCATTGTTGATGCTAGTGAAGGCCACCTTGCTAGGCTTTCTTCATTGTTGAAGCAAGCGAAGGCCACCGTGCTAGGCTCTCTTCATTGCTGAAGCTAGCGAAAGCCACCTTGCTAGGCTTTCTTCATTGTTGAAGCTAGGGAAGGCCACCTTGCTAGGCTTTCTTTATTGTTGAAGCTAGCGAAGGCCACCTTGCTAGGCTTTCTTCATTGCTGAAGCTAGCAAAGGCCACCTTGCTAGGCTTTCTTCATTGTTGAAGTTAGCGAAGGCCATTTTGCTTTCTTCATTGTTGAAACTAGTGAAGGTCAACTTGCTAGGCTTTCTTCATTGTTGAAGCTATCGAAGGCCACCTTGCTAGGCTTTCTTCATTGTTGAAGCTAGCGAAGGCCACCTTGATAGGCTTTCTTCATTGCTGAAGCTAGCGAAGGCCACCTTGCTAGGCTTTCTTCATTGTTGAAGCTAGTGAAGGCCACCTTGCTAGGCTTTCTTCATTGTTGAAGCTAGCGAAGGCCACCTTGCTAGGCTTTCTTCATTGTTGGAGCTAGCGAAGGCCACCTTGCTAGGCTTTCTTCATTGTTAAAGTTAGCGAAGGCCACTTTGCTTTCTTCATTGTTGAAGCTAGTGAAGGCCACCTTGATAGGCTTTCTTCATTGTTGAAGCTAGCGAAGGCCACCTTGCTAGGCTTTGTTCATTGCTGAAGCTAGCGAAGGCCACCTTGCTAGGCTTTCTTCATTGTTGAAGCTAGTGAAGGCCACCTTGATAGGCTTTCTTAATTGTTGAAGCTAGTGAAGGCACTTTGCTTTCTTCATTGCTGAAGCTAGCGAAGGCCACCTTGCTAGGCTTTCTTCATTGCTGAAGCTAGCAAAGGCCACCTTGCTAGGCTTTCTTCATTGTTAAAGCAAGCGAAGGCCACCGTGCTAGGCTTTCTTCATTGCTGAAGCTAGCGAAGGCCACTTTGCTAGGCTTTCTTCATTGTTAAAGCAAGCGAAGGCCACCTTGCTAGGCTTTCTTCATTGTTGAAGCAAGCAAAGGCCACCGTGCTAGGCTTTCCTCATTGCTGAAGCTAGCGAAGGCCACCTTGCTAGGCTTTCTTCATTGTTGAAGCTAGTGAAGGCCACCTTGATAGGCTTTCTTAATTGTTGAAGCTAGCGAAGGCCTCTTTGCTTTCTTCATCGTTGAAGCAAGCAAAGGGCACCGTGCTAGGCTTTCTTCATTGCTGAAGCTAGCGAAGGCCACCTTGCTAGGCTTTCTTCATTGTTGAAGCAAGCAAAGGCCACTGTGCTAGGTTTTCTTCATTGCTGAAGCTAGCTAAGGCCACCTTGCTAGGCTTTCTTCGTTGTTGAAGCTAGTGAAGGCCACCTTGCTAGGCTTTCTTCATTGTTGAAGTTAGCGAAGGCCACCTTGCTAGGCTTTCTTCATTATTGAAGCTAGTGAAGGCCACCTTGATAAGCTTTCTCAATTGTTGAAGCTAGCGAAGGCCTCTTTGCTTTCTTCATTGCTGAAGCTAGCGAAGGCCACCTTGCTAGGCTTTCTTCATTGTTGAAGTTAGCGAAGGCCACCTTGCTAGGCGTTCTTCATTGCTGAAACTAGTGAAGTCCACCTTGCTAGGCTTTCTTCATTGTTGAAGCTAGCGAAAGCCACCTTGCTAGGCTTTCTTTATTGTTCAAGCTAGCGAAGGCCACCTTGCTAGGCTTTCTTCATTGTTGAAGCTAGCGAAGGCCACCTTGCTAGGCTTTCTTCATTGTTGAAGTTAGCAAAGGCCACCTTGCTTTCTTCATTGTTGAAGCTAGCGAAGGCCACCTTGCTTTCTTCATTGTTGATGCTAGTGAAGGCCACCTTGCTAGGCTTTCTTCATTGTTGAAGCAAGCGAAGGCCACCGTGCTAGGCTCTCTTCATTGCTGAAGCTAGCGAAAGCCACCTTGCTAGGCTTTCTTCATTGTTGAAGCTAGGGAAGGCCACCTTGCTAGGCTTTCTTTATTGTTGAAGCTAGCGAAGGCCACCTTGCTAGGCTTTCTTCATTGCTGAAGCTAGCAAAGGCCACCTTGCTAGGCTTTCTTCATTGTTGAAGTTAGCGAAGGCCATTTTGCTTTCTTCATTGTTGAAACTAGTGAAGGCCAACTTGCTAGGCTTTCTTCATTGTTGAAGCTATCGAAGGCCACCTTGCTAGGCTTTCTTCATTGTTGAAGCTAGCGAAGGCCACCTTGATAGGCTTTCTTCATTGCTGAAGCTAGCGAAGGCCACCTTGCTAGGCTTTCTTCATTGTTGAAGCTAGTGAAGGCCACCTTGCTAGGCTTTCTTCATTGTTGAAGCTAGCGAAGGCCACCTTGCTAGGCTTTCTTCATTGTTGGAGCTAGCGAAGGCCACCTTGCTAGGCTTTCTTCATTGTTAAAGTTAGCGAAGGCCACTTTGCTTTCTTCATTGTTGAAGCTAGTGAAGGCCACCTTGATAGGCTTTCTTCATTGTTGAAGCTAGCGAAGGCCACCTTGCTAGGCTTTGTTCATTGCTGAAGCTAGCGAAGGCCACCTTGCTAGGCTTTCTTCATTGTTGAAGCTAGTGAAGGCCACCTTGATAGGCTTTCTTAATTGTTGAAGCTAGTGAAGGCACTTTGCTTTCTTCATTGCTGAAGCTAGCGAAGGCCACCTTGCTAGGCTTTCTTCATTGCTGAAGCTAGCAAAGGCCACCTTGCTAGGCTTTCTTCATTGTTAAAGCAAGCGAAGGCCACCGTGCTAGGCTTTCTTCATTGCTGAAGCTAGCGAAGGCCACTTTGCTAGGCTTTCTTCATTGTTAAAGCAAGCAAAGGCCACCGTGCTAGGCTTTCTTCATTGCTGAAGCTAGTGAATGCCACTTTGCTAGGATTTCTTCATTGTTGAAGCTAGTGAAGGCCACCTTGATAGGCTTTCTTAATTGTTGAAGCTAGCGAAGGCCTCTTTGCTTTCTTCATTGTTGAAGCAAGCAAAGGCCACCGTGCTAGGCTTTCTTCATTGCGGAAGCTAGCGAAGGCCACCTTGCTAGGCTTTCTTCATTGTTGAAGCAAGCAAAGGCCACTGTGCTAGGTTTTCTTCATTGCTGAAGCTAGCGAAGGCCACCTTGCTAGGCTTTCTTCATTGTTGAAGCTAGCGGCGGCCACCTTGCTAGGCTTTCTTCATTGTTGAAGCAAGCGAAGGCCACCTTGCTAGGCTTTCTTCATTGTTGAAGCTAGCGAAGGCCACCTTGCTTTCTTCATTGTTGAAGTTAGCGAAGGCCACCTTGCTTTCTTCATTGTTGAAGTTAGCGAAGGCCACCTTGCTTTCTTCATTGTTGAAGTTAGCGAAGGCCACCTTGCTTTCTTCATTGTTGAAGTTAGCGAAGGCCACCTTGCTTTCTTCATTGATTTTTATGTCTCTGTATGTTCCACCGTCTGGTGTAACTGTGCTTTCGAGGTATGTAAATGTTTCTGTCTTCGCTAAAAATCTTCATTTCCTAGTTTAATTGGTGTGGACTTCAAAATATTCTTTGTCTTTACTTGCCTTTTCATATTTCAGTCATACACACTCAGACTTTGTGTGGGATTAAGCCCCTATGCAGCGCATAAGCTGTTACGGCCAGCGACCCATATCTGACTGCTAGCCTCAGGGCCAGCGAACCATAGGTGCCAAGACCCTTCTACACCTCCACGCGGTGATCCTGGATAACAGGCTGCAGCAGGGCAGACTGGCTAAGGAGAAGGAATTGAAGAGGGAAGGCAACCCTGTACTAAAAAATGGCTACTAAAGCAAGATGTGTCAAACCGAAAGGTGCAAATATCACAGTCAAGCTGTAAATTACGACAACGCATTTCGTTCTACACAGAACATTCTGCTACTTACAAAGCCCTTTTTAGGGCTTGGTAGCAGGAAATTGAGAACGAACGAAGAAGCTCTCCGGACAGCACCCTGCTGCAAAGCCCTTGAAAAGTTTGAGAACGAACAACGAAGAAGAAGTCATTCCATCTTTTCTTCAATGTATGCATGTGGGTGTTCAAATAGCGCAATGAAAAACAAAAACAAAGAAAACACAACCATTGCACAAAAAATACAAACAGTTTTCTGATGTCATGCAAAATCAAGATTTATCTAATAGCATCACAGAAATATTTCCATAGAAGTCATGCAGCAGGATTCATTGTCCAATGAGCAGATCAACAAAGGCACAATAAGTGAATTCATTCTTCAATCCAACATTATCTATAGTCACATGTTACAAATTAGTTCAGCAAAGTTCATAATACATACAGCATAATATTTCTTAGCATTCAACTTCAACTTATGAAGTAAACAATATCTCCTCAATTATCCACACATACCTCCTTATCTCCCCTACTGACCACACATATCTCCCCTACTGACCACACATATCTCCTCTACTGACCACACATATCTCCCCTACTGAATACACAAATCTCCATATCTCCCCATACTGACAACACATATCTCCTTTTCATTGGGTCTGATGTGTTCTGTCTTAAGTTGGAAGATTATTTTCTGTTAGGATCATGTGCGGGGTCTACCTCGTATAAGGTTGGGTCTGATGTGTTCTGTCTTATTTTCCAACTGTGTACAGGAGATACATGCTGGAAAGTATACAAAGAAGAGCTACAAAACCGGTAATGGGATTCCAGAATTATAGTTATAAGGAAAACTCACCGACCTACAGTGTCTAGAAAAAGAGGAGAATTCGAGGTGACTTAATACAGATTTATAAAATCAGAGGAACGGATAAATTAGACTATAACAAGTTTTTCCAAGTACAGCCGCCTACAAGAACAAGAGGGCATAGCTACAAATTAACTAAAGAAAGGTCCAGATTTGATATGAGGAAATATTTTTTGTTTAGTTAGAGAGTGGTGAATGCTTGGAATACATTACCACAGGAAATCGTGGAGACATGGTCAATTAATGCATTCAAGAATAGATTTGATGCCCGTAGTTATTAGAACAAGTGAATGTAAAAGAAACTGGTTGTATACAGACTCAGTAATCTAAACCAGTATAAAGACGTTAGGTTTGAAGATTATGCTTGTTTTATTAGGATCAAGTGTGAGGTCTCTCCCCACCCACAACGGCACTTACATACCACTAATACACAATTTTTTCTTATTAAACTTCATCACATGAAACAGGCGTGGTCCGTGAACTTGCCTGATCCAGATCTAGCCCACCAATTGTGAACTTGTTCAGACAATATGTAACGACCTCAGGTCAAATTATGGGGCCGAAGACGAAACAACAGCCACAGCGACTCCTAGCTTGCTGCATGTATCTAGGTCAGCAAACCGCAGCTGATCTAGACTCTATTATGCCTTCAAGTTTTTCATTTTCTCTCGACAACCCATTCTCTTGCAGATATCATCCAGCATCCTCATTAGCAGACATCTCAAGGGGCAGTGAATTTCCAGGTAAACAACATAGGGTGTAGGTAAGCGGAGTGGTATGCAGCCAGACGGAGCTAGCGAAACCATCATCCCAGATCAGTACTGGCCAATGACAACCCCAGATCCAACAGCCCAGATCAGTACTGGTCAATGACAACCCCACATGCAACACCCCAGATCAGTACTGGCCAATGACAACCCCAAATCCAACAGCCCAGATCAGTACTGGCAATGACAACCCCAGATCAGTACTGGCCAATGACAACCCCAGATCAGTACTGGCAATGACAACCCCAGATCAGTACTGGCCAATGACAACCCCAGATCAGTACTGGCAATGACAACGCCAGATCAGTACTGGCCAATGACAACCCCAGATCCGACACCCTAGATCAGTACTGGTCAATGACAACCCCAGATCAGTACTGGCCAATGACAACCCCAGATCAGTACTGGCCAATGACAACCCCAGATCCAACAGCCCAGATCAGTACTGGCCAATGACAACCCCAGATCCAACAGCCCAGATCAGTACTGGCCAATGACAACCCCAGATCCAACAGCCCAGATCAGTACTGGCCAATGACAACCCCAGATGCAACACCCCAGATCAGTACTGGCAATGACAACCCCAGATCCAACACCCCAGATCAGTACTAGCAATGACAACCCCAGATCCAACACCCCAGATCAGTACTAGCAATGACAACCCCAGATCCAACACCCCAGATCAGTACTAGCAATGACAACCCCAGATCCAACACCCCAGATCAGTACTGGCCAATGACAACCCCAGATCCAACAGCCCAGATCAGTACTAGCAATGACAACCCCAGATCCAACAGCCCAGATCAGTACTGGCCAATGACAACCCCAGATATATCAGCCCAGATCAGTACTGGCAAATGACAACCCCAGATCCAACAGCCCAGATCAGTACTGGCCAATGACAACCCCAGATCAGTACTGGCCAATGACAACCCCAGATCCAACAGCCCAGATAAGTACTGGCCAATGACAACCCCAGAGCAGTACTGGCCAATGACAACCCCAGATCAGTACTGGCCAATGACAACCCCAGATATATCAGCTCAGATCAGTACTGGCCAATGACAACCCCACATGCAACAGCCCAGATCAGTACTGGCCAATGACAACCCCAGATCAGTACTGGCCAATGACAACCCCAGATCCAACAGCCCAGATCAGTACTGGCCAATGACAACCCCAGATCAGTACTGGCCAATGACAACCCCAGATCAGTACTGGCCAATGACAACCCCAGATATATCAGCTCAGATCAGTACTGGCCAATGACAACCCCAGATCCAACAGCCCAGATCAGTACTGGCCAATGACAACCCCAGATCAGTACTGGCCAATGACAACCCCAGATATATCAGCTCAGATCAGTACTGGCCAATGACAACCCCACATGCAACAGCCCAGATCAGTACTGGCCAATGACAACCCCAGATCAGTACTGGCCAATGACAACCCCAGATCCAACAGCCCAGATCAGTACTGGCCAATGACAACCCCAGATGAGTACTGGCCAATGACAACCCCAGATCCAACAGCTCAGATCAGTACTGGCCAATGACAACCCCAGATATATCAGCCCAGATCAGTACTGGCCAATGACAACCCCAGATATATCAGCTCAGATCAGTACTGGCCAATGACAACCCCAGATCAGTACTGGCCAATGACAACCCCAGATATATCAGCTCAGATCAGTACTGGCCAATGACAACCCCACATGCAACAGCCCAGATCAGTACTGGCCAATGACAACCCCAGATCAGTACTGGCCAATGACAACCCCAGATCCAACAGCCCAGATCAGTACTGGCCAATGACAACCCCAGATGAGTACTGGCCAATGACAACCCCAGATCCAACAGCTCAGATCAGTACTGGCCAATGACAACCCCAGATATATCAGCCCAGATCAGTACTGGCCAATGACAACCCCAGATATATCAGCTCAGATCAGTACTGGCCAATGACAACCCCAGATATATCAGCCCAGATCAGTACTGGCCAATGACAACCCCAGATATATCAGCTCAGATCAGTACTGGCCAATGACAACCCCAGATATATCAGCTCAGATCAGTACTGGCCAATGACAACCCCAGATCAGTACTGGCCAATGACAACCCCAGATCCAACAGCCCAGATCAGTACTGGCCAATGACAACCCCAGATATATCAGCTCAGATCAGTACTGGCCAATGACAACCCCAGATCAGTACTGGCCAATGACAACCCCAGATCCAACAGCCCAGATCAGTACTGGCCAATGACAACCCCAGATCCAACAGCCCAGATCAGTACTGGCCAATGACAACCCCAGATCAGTACTGGCCAATGACAACCCCAGATATATCAGCCCAGATCAGTACTGGCCAATGACAACCCCAGATATATCAGCTCAGATCAGTACTGGCCAATGACAACCCCAGATCCAACAGCCCAGATCAGTACTGGCCAATGACAACCCCAGATCCAACAGCTCAGATCAGTACTGGCCAATGACAACCCCAGATCCAACAGCCCAGATCAGTACTGGCCAATGACAACCCCAGATCCAACAGCTCAGATCAGTACTGGCCAATGACAACCCCAGATCCAACAGCTCAGATCAGTACTGGCCAATGACAACCCCAGATCCAACAGCCCAGATCAGTACTGGCCAATGACAACCCCAGATCCAACAGCTCAGATCAGTACTGGCCAATGACAACCCCAGATCCAACAGCCCAGATCAGTACTGGCCAATGACAACCCCAGATCCAACAGCTCAGATCAGTACTGGCCAATGACAACCCCAGATGAGTACTGGCCAATGACAACCCCAGATCAGTACTGGCCAATGACAACCCCAGATCCAACAGCTCAGATCAGTACTGGCCAATGACAACCCCAGATGAGTACTGGCCAATGACAACCCCAGATCAGTACTGGCCAATGACAACCCCAGATCAGTACTGGCCAATGACAACCCCAGATATATCAGCTCAGATCAGTACTGGCCAATGACAACCCCACATGCAACAGCCCAGATCAGTACTGGCCAATGACAACCCCAGATCAGTACTGGCCAATGACAACCCCAGATCAGTACTGGCCAATGACAACCCCAGATCCAACAGCCCAGATCAGTACTGGCCAATGACAACCCCAGATGAGTACTGGCCAATGACAACCCCAGATCCAACAGCTCAGATCAGTACTGGCCAATGACAACCCCAGATATATCAGCCCAGATCAGTACTGGCCAATGACAACCCCAGATATATCAGCTCAGATCAGTACTGGCCAATGACAACCCCAGATATATCAGCCCAGATCAGTACTGGCCAATGACAACCCCAGATATATCAGCTCAGATCAGTACTGGCCAATGACAACCCCAGATATATCAGCTCAGATCAGTACTGGCCAATGACAACCCCAGATCAGTACTGGCCAATGACAACCCCAGATCCAACAGCCCAGATCAGTACTGGCCAATGACAACCCCAGATATATCAGCTCAGATCAGTACTGGCCAATGACAACCCCAGATCAGTACTGGCCAATGACAACCCCAGATCCAACAGCCCAGATCAGTACTGGCCAATGACAACCCCAGATCCAACAGCCCAGATCAGTACTGGCCAATGACAACCCCAGATCAGTACTGGCCAATGACAACCATAGATATATCAGCCCAGATCAGTACTGGCCAATGACAACCCCAGATATATCAGCTCAGATCAGTACTGGCCAATGACAACCCCAGATCCAACAGCCCAGATCAGTACTGGCCAATGACAACCCCAGATCCAACAGCTCAGATCAGTACTGGCCAATGACAACCCCAGATCCAACAGCCCAGATCAGTACTGGCCAATGACAACCCCAGATCCAACAGCTCAGATCAGTACTGGCCAATGACAACCCCAGATCCAACAGCTCAGATCAGTACTGGCCAATGACAACCCCAGATCCAACAGCCCAGATCAGTACTGGCCAATGACAACCCCAGATCCAACAGCTCAGATCAGTACTGGCCAATGACAACCCCAGATCCAACAGCCCAGATCAGTACTGGCCAATGACAACCCCAGATCCAACAGCTCAGATCAGTACTGGCCAATGACAACCCCAGATGAGTACTGGCCAATGACAACCCCAGATCAGTACTGGCCAATGACAACCCCAGATCCAACAGCTCAGATCAGTACTGGCCAATGACAACCCCAGATGAGTACTGGCCAATGACAACCCCAGATCAGTACTGGCCAATGACAACCCCAGATCAGTACTGGCCAATGACAACCCCAGATATATCAGCTCAGATCAGTACTGGCCAATGACAACCCCAGATCAGTACTGGCCAATGACAACCCCAGATCAGTACTGGCCAATGACAACCCCAGATATATCAGCCCAGATCAGTACTGGCCAATGACAACCCCAGATCCATCAGCTCAGACCCTACAGTGCCAGTATGACTCACTTGTTGATCCCAAAGCGATGAACAGAAACGGTGGACTATCGAATTCCACGGTGGACCATCGAATCCCACCAATTGTAAAGTGACCCCTGGTCTCAAGGGAGGTGGGACCAGAGTGCCTGCATCCTGAGTTGCCACCAGCCGTCTCGACTTATGTCTTGCCACTGGTCCAAGGTAGCTTGGGACCAGAGAGTGAGGTCGATGACCAACGCAGTGTCTTTGTCATTATAATCCAAATACAGCGCAATGTAAATCATCAATGTAAATCATCAATGTAAATCATCAATGTAAATCATCAATGTAAATCATCAATGTAAAACCGTTGATGTCACCATGATCCCTTTCAATGGGCAGCTAACTAACACCTTCAAGTTGTGACCTCGCTAGCAGGCCCCTCTCATGAAGTCTGGCTGAGAGAACAGGGATTGCAAAGGGCAGGCCAATCCGGCCCCAAAAACTTGCACTGAAACTGGATGTGTCGGGCAGAAAGGGCGAAAATATCGCAGAGTCGTTGGAAACTACGACACAACCTCCTTTCTAGGATCGAATCCTTCTCGTTTCTATTTCACACCATGAAAAATAATCAGGCCACACCACAGGTGGGCCGTTATGGAATCCTACACCATTTGTCATTCCTGTAGTAAACATGTACATGAAGAGGTTGCTAACCTTCACGCCCAGATCAGATTACAGGAGACATATTACAAGTCATAAGGCATATTAGATGTCAGAAGGCATATTACATGCCAGGAGGCATATTACATGTCAGGAGGCTTATTACATTTAAATTCTACTCCATTAGTAAATAAAAATGAAAGATTGTACTAAAAAAAATGCGAAACAAATGTCTTGGGAAAATATTAGGGTGGAGATGGTAAGGCCTGTCAGGGGCTCCCCAGAATTGTTTTAGTTCGACACTGCACATCGCTAAAAGCATTACCGACACCTATAGCTGCTCTTAACAACCACCTGTGGAAATTCCGCCTCCACCCTGGATGAGATATGGAACCACGCCACAGCAGTGGGTCATGGATGTGGCTGACCGACACAATGGGTCTCACGACACCTAAGCAAACATTATTATTATTAAAGATAAAAATAACTTGGGAAGTTTTTTAACTTGAATTTTATCTGGGCAGCGGCTGTTAAGCATGTTTTTTTTCTATTTTTAACTGCCAAAAAATTTGTGCCATGCCTGACACGGAAGCCTGATTGTTTTTTTGTTTTTTTTTGGCGTTCGCCTTATTTCTCTAATCCCCAAGGCGGTGTGCGTTGCACTGCGTTTTTATTTTGCGCCTGTTGGCCCAGCGCATCCGACTTCAGCATGCATTTTATGTAAGGGTCTGCTTCCCCGGGGTAACGGCCGGTGCTGTGTTGGGGATCGAACCCAGCACCTTCTGGTTGTGAGCCGTGTCACTTAACCACTAGGCCACGCTGTCCCCTGGAAGCCTGATATGACTGCCCAGAGATCAGGAGAATTTTTACCAAAGGATCCACGTGAAAAAAATCATGGTCTTCCCCGTGATTCAAACATGCGACCTTCGGCACTCGACGCGGACACCTTACCTCGAGATCCTAGAGTCCCGCTAAGCCAAAGGGCCCCGGGGTTATTAATCTAAAATCTTCAAGAACTAATCGCTCAAGCAGACTGATTTTGAGAAGAAGGGTGTAATGGGTTAAGAAAATCAACACCAGTTGGCGCCACTGGTCGAAAGTTGCTATGATTTTCCATTGGTATGTAATTTAAACACACTTGATTTTCATGTAAATGAAAAAATAAAGCAGGCATAAGAATTTGGGTATTTGGGAACTATTTTTACTGAAGACGGTAGACTCGATAGAAAGAGACGAGAATGCAAAGACTGTCACCTACCAAAAGACTGTCACCTACCAGCTTCCACTTCTAAAACACCCCTAGATTTCCCTCCAAGCAAAAAAGCAGATGATAAATAGTATCTTCATCCCTATCCTGTGCTACCAATGCCCAACATGGACATTGAAAGTTAGCCCCTTGTGAAATGCGGTGCCTACAAAAGGTCACTTAACAACAACACTAGAGACAGAATCGCAAATATGAATATTCAGGAGAAGGTTGGAACAATTCCCTGCCTACAGTACATCGAGCAACAGAGAATGGATTGATTTGGCCACATTGTGAGAATATAACCAGACCACATTGTTCATGCAACCTTCTACAGAAGAACATCAGAAGACGGGGCAGAGGCACGAGAGGTAAACCAAAGAAAAGGTGGATAGACAGCGTAAACAAGACCTGCCGCATAATGGGGAAAAATGTTACTCGGGCCACGAGAGAGGCAAAAGAAAAATACATAAAGTGAGACGACAAAAGAAGACGTGTCATTTTTAAAGTTCTGGAACTTTTTGAACAGACCTCATATCTAGAAGAAAAAAAAAGGGTACATAAATGATCAAGTAAAATGCAAATAGGCATATCAAATAAATGTCTTCTTTTGATTAATGTTACTACATGACCAAATGGGAAACAGAACATACCGGCTACACAAAAAACGATGCCTATTACCAGTTGAACAGAAGAGAGCAGGTCGTGGTCTTCAGACTTCGCACTGGCAACAATAGACTGAGGTACCACCTATTCAACAAATTGAAGATAGGTGGCACTGACGAATGCCCGTGTGGTACAGGGAAAATTACCGCTGAACATCTGCTGCAAAATTGCCCGACATACGAGGACCAGAGAAAGCAGATGTGGCCATCACCAGTGGCAACACTAGACAAGCTCTATGGCAGTGTCGACAGCCTCAGGATGACCGCTGCTTTTTTCGAAAAAATAAAGGTCGACGTCTGACAGTAAGAAGAAGAAGATTAATGTTACTCAATTTCATTTAGTCGATCAAAACATAAACATGCATACCCCAGTTACTGAACCTGGACAGAAACAAACAGAGCGCATGTTTCGGCCACAAGGTCTTCATTAGAGACATGGAACACACACAAAAATCTAAGGTATTGCAAACAAGAACAATGAGAACAGACATCACAACACGATATGACAGAGTAGGCAAACAAGAATTGATGAAACATTTACGAGGTGTGTTCAAATGAAACCGGACCTAACTGCACTAAGTGAACATGATGACGTCACTTCTGGTGTAAACAGTACATACCAACTGTCAAGTTTGCAAAATTTCATTAACCTCCGACTCATAGTTTCCTCAGAAGACCGTTGGAAACATGGTGGGTGCGATACGGAATCCGTCCATAGTTGATCAGCGAGGGTGATTCAGTTTCTAACAGCTGAAGGATGTCGACCAGTTGACATTCATCGAGGCAGTGTATGGTGACAAAAGTGTGTCAAAGACAACAGTGAAGAACTGGACAACGATGTTTAAAAAAGGACGTGAGATAACGAAAGATCTTTCGAGATCAGGTCAGACACATATTGTTGCGTCTGAAGATATCACCATAATTTATGCAGCAATTCGGGTAGACCGTCTCCGGGGCTTACGTTCGACACACTTGTCACCATACACTGCCTGCATTCTGCGATGAATGTTAACTGGCCAACATCCTTCAGCTGCTAGAAACCTAATCACTGCTCGCTGATAACTCTGGACGGATTCCGTATCACACCCGTCATGTTTTCAGCGGTATGCTGAGGAAAATATGAGTCTGAGGATAATGAAATTTTGCAAACTTGACGGTTGGTATGTGCTGTTTACATCAGAAGTGACGTCATCAATGCGCATTGTACGTATGTTCACTAGGTGCAGTTAGGTCCAGTTTCATTTGAACACACCTGGTGCTATAAAATGTGTTCAATTGAAAATGTACAATTGATAAACCGATTGAGTATATGCACAAATGGATACAGATCTATCTATCTTTAGTCCACTTGTGTCATTAGACATCGTGGAGAGGTGTGACGACCTTTGTTTCATATGGTGACTTGCCAGCTCAATCCCAGTATCTGTTACTAACCATAAGTTAGTAGCCCCTGGAATATATGATTGCCTATTTTTGGAACTGGTAGTGATGGAAGCGTAAATTAGAGCAAGGTAGACCCGCAGCCTCTCAAACACCATTTATGCCGCCCCGCTAACCACATAACCAAGTCCTGATGTTATAGCCACACACATTCCACTTTTTACGACATATTCTCTGTGGGACAAAAATAACTTTAGTAGATTTTTAACTTGAATCTTGCCTGAACAGTGGCCGCTGTGGACACTTTTTTCGATTTCCAACTGCCAAGGGATATGTAACACATGCGCCACTGCACACTCGGAGATCAGTGGAAATTTTTACCGGATGATCCACATGAACAAATTCCTAGCTCCACCGTGATTTGAACCCGTGACCTCCAGCACCATGGTGAACACTTTACCTTCAGACCACTGGGTCCCCCATGCATACAGAAACATGTGCATTTATACGAGTGGGTAGCCAAAAAATCATCTGAATATGTTTTACTAACAGAAAATACCATGTAATTTTTGTACCCCTCGTATATTGAGAAACACATATATGCACATACAGACACACACCCACAAGCAAGCATATTGACACACACAAACATACATATATGTACATACAAACAAACATACGTGTATATAGTAGCCCCTTTCAGCCACAGCTGACTATAGGATAACAAGACTTTGGAGTGGTAAAAAAAATATAGAGCCTTTTTTATTTTCTTTCACCTTGCCCTGTTGTCCTTTTACTTCTCCATGTGCAGTGCATGAGCTGCAGCGGTCAGCGACCCATAGCTGCCTAGACCCTTCTACACCTCCACACGATGATCCTGGAATGCTAACCCGGTACTAAAAAAATGCTTGCTGAAGTCGGATGTGTTGGACCGAAAGGTGCAAATATTGCAGTCAAGCTGTAAACTACGACAACGCATTCCATTCTCTGGACTACATCAGGGTTTTGTAGCGGGAGATTGAGTACGAATCAAGCCAAGCCACTTCTCCATGTTGCAAGAACTCATCCTCACCAAGCGTGAGTTGGCCTTTCATGATACATCTCCACTTGGATCGATGCCAGACAAGTCCAGGCCCTTCGAATCACACATCTTTGAACCTCAACTGTGGTCGGCCGACTTTTCTCTTGCCATCCGACAACTGTCCATAATGGATATCTTTGTTAATATGAATAGTTTCCGCACGACGAACATGATCAAGCCATCTTAGTCTTCGCTGCCCAATGAGCGTGTACATGCTTGGGAGACCGGTACGAGAATGCACCTCTGCATTTATCGCTCTGTCTCTCCATGTAATTCCAAGAATGGATCGCAGGCGCCGTAGTTGTAAGATCTTATGCCTGTGCTCTTGTTTGGTGTAAGTTGTCCATGTCTCGCTTCCAATAGCCTTGGTTTAAATTGTCAGTTTCTGGTTTTTCCAAACCCGTGTTGTGAGGCGAGCAAATGTAGCAGCAGTTTTGACAATGTAGCTGTCTGTTTCTTGGTCTAGAGAGGTCTTGTCCTTGAGGGACCCCAGATATGTGAATTGGTGTTCTCTCCTCAGTGTTGTAGGCAAAGTCTTCGCCAGAGAAATTTTCTTACAGCTACAAAAATTTGCTGAGCATGTATATCCAGAGACGACACAGAGCAGATTCAGGTCTGGAAGATCAACATGATCGACATGTTTTTTCTTCTACGGCAACTTCAGGAAAAGTCACGTGATCAGAAACAACCCCTTTATATCAGCTTGATTGTTCTGATGGTTGGTTGGTTATTGATCCAGCAGCCTATATGCCCTTTGACCCAATGCCAAATAGTGGTATCTGCAAGTGTTTGTAAGCTGTTGATTAGTTCCGTACAAAGTGTTCCATTTGTCTGACCTCGGAGGAAGAAGCTCCTTTCTAACACCAGCAAGGGCCGGACATCCAAAAAGAAGATGTTCAATAGTTTCACAGGGATGTGTGCACAGCCGGCACTCTGGAGAATTTTCTGGTTGGATTCTGTTCAAGTGACTTATGTTATATGTGTTGAGTGCGAAGTCGGAGAATGGTTGCTTTGGTCTCTCCTTTTCAAGAGGTTGATGCCTTTGGGATATCCATATGTTTATGGATTTCTCTCCAAGTATTTCCCATCTATTCAGCCAGGCCTCTTTGTTCAGTCTTCAGTAGTTGTTTAACTGTCTGTAGGGTTGTTGATGTGTATTGTTGTTCTCGACTTGCTCCCTTCTTAACCAGTCTGTCTGCCTTGTCATTTCCAGATGTATTTGAGTGACCAGGGATCCATTGTATAACTATTCTGACGATGGGATGTGAGAAACTGGTTGCCAATGTGGCTGTCTATTTCTGGGTTTAGAGAGGTCTTGTTCATGTGGGACCCTATATGTGAATTGGTGTTCTCTGCTCAGTTTTGTAGGCAAAGTCTTTGTCAGAGTAATTTTACTATGACTACAAAAATTGGCTGAGCGTGTATATCTGAGTCACAGAGTGGATTCAGGTCTGCAAGATCTACGATTTACATGTTATTTTTTCTTCGGCAACTTCAGGAAAAGTCACTGCTGCGACTAATAATATCGTTCCGTGAAGGCAAGAAAGGAACAGTCTAATTCGATGTTACATATCATAACCAATTGGTATTGGCGGTAGTGTTAAGCAAGGCTGTGTCCTGGCCACAACACTGTTCGGAATCTTCTTTGTTTGTTTACTGAAGCATGTGTTAGGTAATGCAAGTGAAGGGATCTGGCTTCACACTAGGTCCGATGTTTAACCTTGCAAGGCTCCAACAAAGATTTCCCCATCAGAGATTTGCTTTTCTCTGATGGTGTTGCAATTGTCACCCAGTTCTGCAAAAGACGGATGTGTCAGACCGAAGAGGTGCAAATATCGCAGTCAAAGTAAACTAGCGACACATTGTATTCTGGTCTCCGAGCTCTATCCTGCTACTTACAAAGCTTTAGGGCCTAGTAGCAGGAGTTTGAGAACAAACAAATAGAAGTCACCCAGAGCTTGATAGGACACTTCTCCAAGGCGTGCAAAGCTTTTGGTCTCACAATAAGTCTCAACAAAACAAATCTTTGGGGATGTGAGGTAGATACATATACCAGGACACAGAAACAAATGTGTAAACATGATAAGAGAGAGATGTATATTTATGTTTTTATCGACCTTCAGTACCACCACAGCTGCGCTTTATTCTTTCACTCAACATACAACATAAAGAATGTCCAACAGTTCTTGGGCGATCTATAATTCCACAGGGTTAGATGCCCCTGTGTAGGTCCAACTCTGGTATGAGCTGGATAGAGCCGGGAGAAGGATTTCCTGCTGAGCGTGCTAGGCTTGAGCAGCTTAATACTCAGCTGGGTTGGGTGGCTAACCAATGTGCAAGTTCATCTTAATAGACTCAATCACTAGAGCAAAGTAGACCGGCAGCCTGTTAGACGCCATCTATGCTGCTTTAAACAAACCATCTAACCATGGCCGGTGTCATGCCATGTCACACAGTTAGTCGCCTCTTACGACATGCTCTCTGTGAGGCAGTGGTGCTATTCTTGTCCTTGTCATACACAAATTCCCTGGCAGACCACTCTCTTAAAAAAAATTAAAACGGACAGACAGCATCAATAGAAAACATAGCATACTAATTGTTGACATACAAGTCTGCCAGGTATTCGTCAAGCTAACTGTTTCTGTTGTTAAATAAACCTCTTTATGGGTTTTCAAAAACTTGAACACTGTGTGAAAAAATAAAGAGACAAATTGGGGTTGAATATCAACACAAAGAAAATTCCTTAAAATTAACCATATCATGCTGTAGGGAACCAATCATGCTGGAGGGAGAGCCGCTGGAAAAGGTGGATGCCTTTTTGGCAGCACAACTGGCATGTCACAAGGTTCAAATGCAGATGTAAAGACTAGAGTTGGAAAGGCAAAATGGTATTCCATGTGCCGGACCGAAAAGTGCAAATATTGCAGTCAAGCTGTAAACTACAACACAACGCATTCCGTTATCCGGACTACATTCTGCTACTTGCAAAGCCCTTTTCAGGGCTTGGTAGCGGGAGTTTGATAACAAACAACAAAGATGATGGAGAATTCCAGATCATTTCTTTACATTATGGCTGGAGAATCTTAAACATTAGTTCACACTACACAGAAACATATAGTATAGTCTTCACATTATGCTTTGAGAATCTTAAACATTAGTTCACACTACACAGAAACATATAGTATAGTCTTCACATTATGCTTTGAGAATCTTAAACATTAGTTCACACTACACAGAAACATATAGTATAGTCTTCACATTATGCTTTGAGAATCTTAAACATTAGTTCACACTACACAGAAACATATAGTATAGTCGTTGCACTATGTTTTTATTTTGCTCCTGTCGGCCCAGTGCATCCGACTTCGGCATGCATTTTATGTAAGGATCTGCTTCCTCCTGCATTTTCTAAGGGTTTGTTTCCCCGGCGTAATGGCCAGTGCTAAGATGAGGATCGAACCCAGCACCTTCGGGCTGTGAGCCGTGTCACTTAACCACTAGCCCATGCCGTCCCCGCAGTATAGTTTTCACAAAAGCATACAAAATCTATGGCTGTTTTGATTAATTCATTGTCCAAAAAAATATGTTTCTGAGAAATTGGTTTTCCTGTTAACCCTACCAGACCGCTGTCCCCATTTTTCGGTAATTTCCTTAACTGCCGCTAAACCGATGTACCTAATTTTCGGTACTTTTGATAGTATGTCATAAAATGTGTCAGAATCTAAAAATAACCAACCAATCGTGGTCAATCCTCGTGATTAGTTATTGCAAATGGCTGCCCCCATGTTTGAATTGATTTTGTGGGGTTTAACGTGAACAAATTCGGAAAATTGACAATGAAACGAACGGCTGATGAACCAAGCACTTCAACAGGAAAGCAAAGTCTAGGCTTATGACAGTCCAACAGGTGATCAATAATTTGGTTGATTCAGACTCTGTTCAAGTGAAACAGACAGTGAGAGCTCGACTGAGGATCTATATGGAATACTCATGTATAAAGCCCAGCTATCAGGATTATTGGACAAATGAGGGCTCTTTGTTGTGTTTACTCCCGGATTTCGAAATGTTTTATGACTCGAGACAGATTCTTTGCCTTTTGCTAGGTGGATTGGCACACAAAGGTGGAATATTGACGCTAGATGAAAGGTAAACCTATTTTCTACAATGTCTCCAAGTTACATCTTATTCTAACCACTTGTTTACATGTAACTAACATTTTTCTATATCATGTTGGTTTTTTCTCTTTAATGCTCTGGAACCCAGGAATGGGGGACAGTTGGGTTCAGAGCCTTAGGTCTGGTAGGGTTAATGTTCTGGAGCCCAGGAATGGGGGACAGTTGGGTTCAGGCCATCAGGTGTGATAGTGTTAATACTGAGATGACTGACTTGAAATCCTGGTATTCAAACAGTCTGTCACCAGGTAACCAAAGGCTTCAACTATACATAGTTGGTATTTTAAAACTTCCTGTGGCCTACTAGGCCTCGGGGAAGGTATAAACAATTTTGGTAGATTTTTAACTTGAACTTTTTTATCCAAGCAGCGAATTTCCAACTGCCAAGGTACTTTTAACGCGATCGACACTGAACACGAGTCCGGTCTCACTGCCCAGAGATCAGGGGAATTTTTACCAGAAGATCCATGTGAAAAAATCTCGGCCTCCGCAGTGATTCAAACCCGAGGCCTCCAGCACCTGAGGCGGACACCTTACCTCAAGACCACTGAGATAACTCATACAGTAAAAATGTAACAAAGCAAAAATAAAATAAATTATAATTTTTAACGATTAATGGAAATAGCACCAGAACAACCACAAAGAGAAACTAAAGAGGGTTGTGCATACAGCTAGCAGCCTCATCATGTAAAACCGATGCTATTGAAACCATCACAGCATATTCTCGAACACAGGCGTCTCGTAAATGGGTCTGCAGCAGAGGTGGTCCTACAGTCCCCGTAGAGCGAAAAGGCAAATCAAACAATCATATCAATCAATCATTTGAGCTCTCGGAGTAAGTGTCAGCGAAATGTGCAGGGCAAGCATAAAGTGTGAGCGACAGACACAATTATATACACACATCCAACAAAAAGTGTGGTTAGCCCGTCTGTCCTCGATGAATTGAATACTAGAACAGTCAAGACATGGCTGGTCCGTGAGGTCACCTACTCTAGACAACAAGAAAGAAAAAAGTATATGTTAGTTAGTCATTCTGTATGATTGATTTCAACAAATTCAAAATAGGTCACATGACTTCTGTCCGAGACGAGATAATAAATGGACAAACAGTAGAAGATGATTTCCGTGTTAGTCTCGTCTACGAGACCTGTCACTCCGTAACTAAACTACAGGATAAACTGTTGCACGATGAGAGAAGTCTGAGACAGATTGTCAAGTTTATGAGAGAAATAGATGTGATTGAGGGATAAACTGTACGGTGATGAGAAATCAAGTTTGAGACAGATTGTCAAGTTTATGAGAGAAATAGATGTGATTGAGGGATAAACTGTACGGTGATGAGAAATCAAGTTTGAGACAGATTGTCAAGTTTATGAGAGAAATAGATGTGATTGAGGGATAAACTGTACGGTGATGAGAAATCAAGTTTGAGACAGATTGTCAAGTTTATGAGAGAAATAGATGTGGTTAATTGAGGGATAAATTGTACGGTGATAAGAGAATTCAGGTCTGGGACAGATAATGGGTGAATCTTCAAATTCAAGCTAAAAACAGAAGAAATCCTTCCCAAATACCTGAAACAAATTTTAAAATGGCTAATGTATACACCAAACTGTTCAGTCGTTTGTATGGCATTAACCCAGTAGTTTATATTCGACAAAGCGATGACCCTGGAGCTAGTGCAGAATTTCAACCGTGGTTCGGAACTAGTTGGTCGCAATTTCACAGCACTAGTCAGATAAAGGGTTAATGTACAGAATTATCTCCCTGCTATTTGGAATAGTATTTCATGTTACAATGCTTAGTGTGTAGAGGGTTAAAGTCACGTGATCAATTTGAAAATTTGAATTTGCAAATCAGAAGATGACCTACAACCAAACCACAAGCATATGAAAAATAGAGGTCAGTTTGCCTCCTTATATTCTTGTTTAAAGACAATACTGTGACAAAGATATTTGAATTTAGCATCATCATGTAGCATTTCCTTTGCAGAACATCGCTCTCACAACAGCCGTTCTGTAAGACTCGATCTCTAGCCAGAACGTCGCTCTCACAACAGCCGTTCTGTAAGACTCGATCTCTAGCCAGAACTCCCACAGAACGTCGCTCTCACAACAGTCGATCTGTAAGACTCGATCTCTAGCCAGAACTCCCACAGAACGTCGCTCTCACAACAGCCGATCTGTAAGACTCGATCTCTAGCCAGAACTCCCACAGAACGTCGCTCTCAGCCGTTCTGTAACACTCTCGATACCAGCTGTCAGCATTATTGAAACACCCCAAACATAAACGCCGTTCTGTAACACTCTCGATACCAGCTGTCACCATTATTGAAACACCCCAAACATAAACATGTCCACAAAAAGAATGCTAATCAACAGTATCTTTATGCCAACCCTCTGTTACCAGCGCCAAACATGGATATTAACAAAAACTCTAGAGAGAAAGATCATGACATGTGAGATGAGATGTCTCCGGAAACAATCAACGTAACTGGGAGAAACAGAATGTGCAATGATGATGTTTGAAGCAAGACCCTACTCTGAATATATTCACGAGGAGAGAATTAATTGGTTCGGCCACCTAATTGAGAATGCAACCTGACGAATTACCCCTGTGCGCCTATAACGTATGACGTTCGGGTTTTCGCAACCATTGCAGGCCGAGAGCTAGATGGATAAGAAATGTTGCGGATATTTGAAATCGTCATGGGATGACGACCACTTCAGTAACGCGTCTGGGCCTGGACAGAAAACTAAGGCTCTCTACAACCCCTCATGGTACAAGTGGATAAGACAAGACAAAAACAAGACATAATAACGATATTTTTATATAACTTCACTTTTTTATACCGATAAATTACTTTGTTCAACTGACATATTCTGTATTGGGGAGAGGAGACTAACGTCTGGCCAGGTAAAACATACTGAACAGACTATGTTAGGCATGGTCAGGCCAGGTAAAACATACTGAACAGACTATGTTAGGCATGGTCAGGCCAGGTAAAACATACTGAACAGACTATGTTAGGCATGGTCAGACCAGGTAAAACATACTGATCAGACTATGTTAGGCATGGTCAGGCCAGGTAAAACATACTGATCAGACTATGTTAGGCATGGTCAGGCCAGGTAAAACATACTGATTAGACTATGTTAGGCATGGTCAGGCCAGGTAAAACATACTGATCAGACTATGTTAGGCATGGTCAGGCCAGGGAAGACATACTGAACAGACTATGTTAGGCATGGTCAGGCCAGGGAAGACATACTGATCAGACTATGTTAGGCATGGTCAGGCCAGGTAAAACATACTGATCAGACTATGTTAGGCATGGTCAGGCCAGGTAAAACATACTGATCAGACTATGTTAGGCATGGTCAGGCCAGGTAAAACATACTGATCAGACTATGTTAGGCATGGTCAGGCCAGGGAAGACATACTGAACAGACTATGTTAGGCATGGTCAGGCCAGGGAAGACATACTGATCAGACTATGTTAGGCATGGTCAGGCCAGGTAAAACATACTGATCAGACTATGTTAGGCATGATCAGGCACAACATACTGGTCAAAATCCCACCTCACTCCCATGCAGTTCTCTCTAGAAACAGGCTGTTTCATGACAGTCTGACTAACGAGATGAAGATCAGCACTCTGAGGACCATTTTCAACCTTTTCAAGTATGCCTTGAGATGTTAGGAGAAAAGTTGTAATCTACCCCGAAAACAAATCGTCGAGAGTACCTAACTCAAGCACGAAACGCATTTGCAACAACACGAAATGTATTAGTGAACATAAGTACACTAACCTATAAAGCTGTCCTTACTGGCAAATCCATGACAGATAATTGAAGATGACCAGGAGACAATTCGCTGGAACAATCACCTTTGGAAGACATGTGGTTTTGTAGGGAATGGAGCTGTTGAAGAAAGAAGAGACGCAATAAGCAATAATGAATTTGTCATCAACAGGAAGAAATAATAATAAATTTGTCATCAACAGGACAAAACAATAATAAATTTGTCATCAACAGGAAAAAACAATAATAAATTTGTCATCAACAGGACAAAACAATAAATTTGTCATCAACAGGACAAAACAATAATAAATTTGTCATCAACAGGAAAAAACAATAATAAATTTGTCATCAACCGGACAAAACAATAATAAATTTGTCATCAACAGGACAAAAATAGGGTTTTGGTCAGTTATGGGTCACTGACCCTGATGCAAGCAGCCGGTTATGAGAAGTTCATTCATTCAAGCGTAAGAACAAGAAGTTCATTCATTCCAGCGTACGAAGAAGAAGAAGTTCATTCATTCCAGCGTACGAAGAAGAAGAAGTTCATTCATTCCAGCGCACGAAGAAGAAGTTCATTCATTCAAGCGTAAGAAGAAGAAGTTCATTCATTCCAGCGTACGAAGAAGAAGAAGTTCATTCATTCCAGCGTACGAAGAAGAAGAAGTTCATTCATTCCAGCGCACGAAGAAGAAGTTCATTCATTCCAAATGGGAAACTGAACATACCGGCTACACCAAAAACGATGCCTATTACCAGTTGAACAGAAGAGAGCAGGTCGTTGTCTTCAGACTTCGCACTGGCCACAATAGACTGAGGTACCACCTATTCAACAAATTGAAGATAGGGTGTACTGACGAATGCCCGTGCGGTACCGGTAAAATGACTGCTGAACATCTGCTGCAGAACTGCCCCACATACGAGGATCAGAGAGAGCAGATGTGGCCATCACAAGTGGAACTGCAAGACAAGCTCTATGGCAGTGTCGACAGCCTCAGGATGACCGCCGCTTTTTTTGAAAAAATAATGGTTACTGTCTGACTGCGTACGAAGAAGAAGAAATTCATTCCAGCGTACGAAGAAGAAGTTCATTCATTCCAGCGTACGAAGAAGAAGATCAAGTTCATTCATTCGAGCGTACGAAGAAGAAGTTCATTCATTCCAGCGTACGATGAAGAAGTTCATTCATTCCAGCGTACGAAGAAGAAGTTCATTCATTCCAGCATAAGAAGAAGTAGTTCATTCATTCCAGCGTACGAAGAAGAAGAAGAAGTTAATTCATTCCAGTGTACGAAGAAGAAGAAGTTCATTCATTCCAGCGTACGAAGAAGAAGAAGTTCATTCATTCCAGCGTACGAAGAAGAAGTTCATTCATTCCAGCGTACGAAGAAGAAGTTCATTCATTCCAGCGTACGAAGAAGAAGTTCATTCATTCCAGCGTACGAAGAAGAAGAAGTTCATTCATTCCAGCGTACGAAGAAGTTCATTCCAGCGTACGAAGAAGAAGTTCATTCATTCCAGCGTACGAAGAAGAAGAAGTTCATTCATTCCAGCGCACGAAGAAGAAGTTCATTCATTCCAGCGTACGAAGAAGAAGAAGTAGTTCATTCATTCCAGTGTACGAAGAAGAAGTTCATTCATTCCAGCGTACGAAGAAGAAGAAGAAGTTCATTCATTCCAGCGTACGAAGAAGAAGAAGTAGTTCATTCATTCCAGTGTACGAAGAAGAAGTTCATTCATTCCAGCGTACGAAGAAGAAGAAGAAGTTCATTCATTCCAGTGTACGAAGAAGAAGAAGTAGTTCATTCATTCCAGTGTACAAAGAAGAAGAAGTTCAATCATTCCAGCGTACAAAGAAGAAATTCATTCACTCTTATTTGACCCCGCTGATGAAGCATACTACCAACTGTCCAGAAAATACCAGATCGTTGTACTTCGTCGTACTCCAAACTGACCACAACAGAATGGGACACCACCTGCATACCTAAATTCAAGATGGGTACCACCAGCCTATGTTACATCAGGACTGCCCTCATCCCACCAAGAATGTGGCCCATGCCCACTCTCCTTAACCTTTACCACACTACATACATGGACACAATTTCCCCTTTATCTACATTATTTTTCAGGACATTACGTCGTTTAACTTTGGTTGCTACTTTGAGAGCCTGTAACACTTTTATTTGATGGTCTATTGATATGATTTGTTTACTTCTGAAGACTGAACAAAGAGGCCTGGCTGAATAGATGGGCAATGGGAAATACTAGAAGAGAAATCTACAAACATATGGTCATCCCAAATACAACATCAACGTCCTGAAAAGGAGAGATCAAAGCACCATTTTCTGACTTCGCACTCAACACATACAACTTAACAGTCACTTGAACAGAATCCAGCCAGAACATACTCCAGAGTGCCGACTATGCACACATCCCTATGAAACTGTTGAACATCTTTTTGAATGTCCGGCCCTTGCTGCTGTTAGGAAAGAGCTTCTTCCTCCGAGGCCAGACAAATGGAACACTTTGTACGGAACTAAACAACATCTTACAAACATTTGCAGGTATCCCTATATGGCATTGGGCCAAAGTCCGCTGGATCAATAACCAACCAACCAACCATATGATTTGTTTGTGAGTAGAGAAATAAATTAATAAAGAATTTATTGGTGTTATTGTTTTTGTTGTGTGCGTTAGTTTCTCAGATTTAAAAAAATATAAGATGATAGTGTTGAAAAAAAACAGCACACTTAGATTTTTCCCATTTTCAGCGTCCCTTGGTTGAAGAAAAACAATCCTCTGGCAACAGTTTATCAATGTTTGCCATAATGGCCATGTCTGTCACTTCGACTATAAACGTAATTATTGTATCTACATAAACAAACTAAACAGATGTATTTAAGAAAAATCTGTTGCAGAAACTTGACTCCCCTATTCTCAATAATGGGTGAATCTTCAAATCCAAGGGAAAAAAACCCAAAAGAAATCATCTCCAAACACCTAAAACTAAGTCTACGATCGCCATTGTTGGAATCTTACCGTACATTACGGAAGTCGGAACTCTCTATAATCAAAAGATCAGCATTGTTTAGGCTATTACTACGAAGCCATTCGTTTTTACGGTTGATTAAATCAGCCATCAGCATGCGTGGATAACATAAGTCAACCACCGCCGACAGGTGCGTCTCAATAAAAATGGCGTCTGCACTTTGCGCTGCCTCCCCAGTCATTAAGGTTAAAGAGAAATTGTAGATATTGAGATCGCGAAGAAGACAGCAGACTTTATCCAGGCTAAAGGAGCAATAGCTTGGTGGTCTATCTTCTCTCGTAGCCGTACAGTTTATCCCTTAAATAACCCCAACTATAGCCTATTTAGCCTCCACTGGAGCTGGTTCCTTACAGGAAACAGCGGTGGCTGTATATAGTTATTTACTGTGGAAGACAAGGCATGTGTGGGTTTGTTCAAAATGCATCAATTATTGAAAGAAGTCAGAATGTGATACCTTTCGATCTGACATGTCCCTCATCAGCAAATATTTTTTTTTGGTTCAACCCCCACAAGTGGGGAAGGTGCGCACACTAACGTCTGGTCAGGCAAAATATACTGATCAGACATGCTAGTCAGGGTCAGGCAAAATATACTGATCAGACATGTTAGTCAGGGTCAGGCAAAATATACTGATCAGACATGCTAGTCAGGGTCAGGCAAAATATACTGATCAGACATGCTAGTCAGGGTCAGGCAAAATATACTGATCAGACATGCTAGTCAGGGTCAGACAAAACATACTGATCAGACATGCTAGTCAGGGTCAGACAAAATATACTGATCAGACATGCTAGTCAGGGTCAGACAAAATATACTGATTAGACATGTTAGTCAGGGTCAGACAAAATATACTGATTAGACATGTTAGTCAGGGTCAGGCAAAATATACTGATCAGACATGTTAGTCAGGATCAGGCAAAATATACTGATTAGACATGTTAGTCAGGGTCAGGCAAAATATACTGATCAGACATGCTAGTCAGGGTCAGACAAAATATACTGATCAGACATGCTAGTCAGGGTCAGGCAAAATATACTGATTAGACATGTTAGTCAGGGTCAGGCAAAATATACTGATTAGACATGTTAGTCAGGGTCAGGCAAAATATACTGATCAGACATGCTAGTCAGGGTCAGGCAAAATATACTGATTAGACATTTTAGTCAGGGTCAGGCAAAATATACTGATTAGACATGTTAGTCAGGGTCAGGCAAAATATACTGATCAGACATGCTAGTCAGGGTCAGGCAAAATATACTGATCAGACATGCTAGTCAGGGTCAGGCAAAATATACTGATCAGACATGCTAGTCAGGGTCAGGTAAAATATACTGATCAGACATGCTAGTCAGGGTCAGGCAAAATATACTGATCAGACATGCTAGTCAGGGTCAGGCAAAATATACTGATCAGACATGCTAGTCAGGGTCAGGCAAAATATACTGATCAGACATGTTAGTCAGGGTCAGGCAAACATACTGATCAGGCATGTTAGTCAGGGTCAGGTACAACAACTGATCAGACATGCTAGTCAGGGTCAGACAAAATATACTGGCCAAGACCCTCACCTCGGCCTCCTCGTAGCCATTCCTGGAAACGGGCTGTTCTCATGGCAGCCTGGCTAACAAGGTGAGGGATCCACGAGATCATTGCAGTAGTGAGCATCACACAGATGAAGCCAAGCATTGCACAATCACCTGGAGGACCCCGGTCCACCTTCACCGGCATCCTCGGGATGTAAGGAACCTGGCACTGAACGTCCTTTTCAGGGCGCACAAAAGAGTAATCCAACTCATTGTGGACAATCGAAACGACCGTTCCAAGCATTAGGCAGTCACTGACTACGTTCAAGGCAGAAGATTGTTTGAAGGCAAAGGTTTTACACCTCTTAACCTTTACTGCGCCAGCTGTGAGACTTCTAGCCTGAAAAAATCTTTCATTTTCTGTCCAGTAATCTAATAAGGGACTCACGTTTGGAGAAGATCTGACATCACCGTTGCCTACATGTGCCGTGTGCCGAAAATCAGTTGGTAGACCAATCATACTAGCGTCAAGTCTTGGCCGAGCTCTTCGTTTCTAAAAATAAAGGGTGCAAGTGAGTAAACATTCCATGAGGTTAATTATTAAATAAAATATCAGTAACAGATGACTTTTGTCAGTGTTGTTTGCGAATACCCACAATGAGCAGGTTACTCTATTGAGCGCCCTGAAAAGGACGCAAAATTGCTACAGGGGGCACGTCGATCCCTAACCTTGTTAGCCAGGCTGCCATGAAAACAACCCGTTTCCAGGGAGGGCTACCTGGAAACCAAGCGAGGGGCTTAGTCAGTATGTTTTGCCTGACCCTGACTAAAATACCTGATCAGTTGTTGTACCTGACCCTGACTAATATGTCTGATCAGTATGTTTTGCCTGACCCTGACTAACATGCCTGATCAGTATGTTTTGCCTGACCCTGACTAACATGCCTGATCAGTATGTTTTGCCTGACCCTGACTAACATGCCTGATCAGTTGTTGTACCTGACCCTGACTAACATGCCTGATCAGTATGTTTTGCCTGACCCTGACTAACATACCTGATCAGTTGTTGTACCTGACCCTGACTAACATGCCTGATCAGTATGTTTGCCTGACCCTGACTAACATGCCTGATCAGTATGTTTTGCCTGACCCTGACTAAAATACCTGATCAGTTGTTGTACCTGACCCTGACTAACACTGATCAGTATGTTTTTCCTGACCCTGACTAACATGCCTGATCAGTATGTTTTGCCTGACCCTGACTAACATGCCTGATCAGTATGTTTTGCCTGACCCTGACTAAAATACCTGATCAGTTGTTTTACCTGACCCTGACTAACACTGATCAGTATGTTTTTCCTGACCCTGACTAACATGCCTGATCAGTATGTTTGCCTGACCCTGACTAAAATACCTGATCAGTTGTTGTACCTGACCCTGACTAATATGCCTGATCAGTATGTTTTACCTGACCCTGACTAAAATACCCGATCAGTTGTTGTAACTGACCAGACGTTAATCTTCCTCCCCATGTAAGGCAGTCGTTCAAGAGGCAGACAATGTTGTGAATGGGTGGATAACATTAGGAGATGGGCTGGGAAAAGCCTGTCAGGCAGCACCATTACGGCAAGAGATACAGTTAGCTGTAGATCCATTGCAGCCAACCTTCCATGTACGGATAGCACTTGAATTGAGTTCATGCCTCTCTTCGTGCATAGACCATTGGGCGCAGTATACACAGTCCTGGGCTACTCTTTCTGCCCCTCTCCAATTGAATCATAGTTTTGTTGCACACTCTCTTCTCCGTGCATTTTTTTTAGGTCTACCTCTTTTTCTCTTCCTTTGAGGATTCAATGTCAGAGCCTGTCTAGCTATGTTGGATGTAACGGCATGTTGATGTGTAGTACACGAACTGAAAGAAAATGTGCCAAAATTATCATCAGTGGAATGCAGGAACTTCAGCACCAAGCTATGATGGACAAAAGAGAGATTGGTTGGTTATTGATTTGAGCCAGCAGCCTGTGAGGTCCCGCCCTTTGGTCCAATGCAACAGAGTGGTATCTGGTTTGTTAGTTGTTTAGTTCCGTACAGAGAGTTTGATTTGCTGGTCTCAGAGAAAGAAGCTCTTTCCTGACACCGCCAAAAGCCAGACACTCTAAAAGAGGATGTTCAACAGTTTCATAGGGATGTGTGCACAGCCGACACCCTGGAGTATGTTCTGGTCAGATTTTGTTCAAGTGGCTGTTTTTTGTATATGTTGAGTGCAAAGTCAGAAAATGGTGCTTTGATCTCTCCTTTCCAGGAGATTGATACCTTTGCGATGGCCAAATGTTTGTAGATTTCTCTCCCAGTATTCCCATCTATTCAGACAAGTGTAACAGATCTCACTGTTTGCCCTGGCCGTTATTCTAACTTAGAATACTATCACACTCATCCACTTCATCCATGACCACACTCAGTAAATGACATATCACATAGCAGGTTGCATATTTATTACATAATACTCATATCACCTTAACTAATTATTCCTGTGTTATATATAAGTTAAAATAAATATTAACTAAAGCGGACATTTTAAGCATTAGGTATTGATGGAATTCCCAACTATCTAAAACCCAGTTCTATTGTCTTGCAATTACATCACACACACCTCGCCTTAACTGCATCCTCAACACACCTTATCAAATACTCTTCCTCACTAAAATCCCCTCAGCTGGGCGATCTGGACATACCTCGTTCACATTGTGTCCTGCTTACAACACAACGTTCAGATTATCACTTAATACAAAACTCATACACCTACTTGAGCAATCATGTTCTATCACTAAGATTAGTGCAACAGTCTATCAATCGCTCCTCTATCTAAGTCAGTGAGTTAAACATACTATCTTAATTCAGTCTCTCTCTCTCTCGCTCTCATCTCTCTATCCAGCCTCCTGAGCTAAATTTTGTCTCGAGTTATATACACTCTAGCAAAGTCAGAGCTTGACCAATGGATCAACATGCTGAGCAGCGGATGAGCTGCAGTGGTCAGCGACCCAAGCTGACTGCCAGCATCAGGGCCAGCGAACCATAGCTGCCAAGACCCTTCTACACCTCCACGTGGTGATCCTGGATAACAGGCTGCAGCAGGGCAGATTGGCTAAGGAGAAGGGATCGAAGAGGGAATGCTAACCCGGTACTCAAAAAATGCTTGCTGAAGTCGGAGTGTTGGACCGAAAGGTGCAAATATCGCAGCCAAGCTGTAAACTACGACACAACGCATTCCGTTCTCTGGACTACATTCTGCTACTTACCCTTTCAGGGTTTGGTAGTGGGAGATTGAGAACGAAGAAGAAGAAACACTCAAGTACTATGAACAAACACTCAAGTACTATGAACAAGCAATGAAGTATGAACAAACCCTTAAGCACTATGAATAAACACTCATGCACTATGAACAAACACTCAAGCACTATGAAAAAACACCCAATTACTATAAACAAACACTCAAGCACTATAAACAAACACTCAAGCACCACTATAAACAAACACTCAAGCACTATAAACAAACACTCAAGCACTATGAACAAACACGCAAAATTAAAAAAACCAGCAAAAATACTTACGGATTGAGGTTGCCCTCCTATACAGCATGGTAGACACATCATTGATACAGCCATCCCCTTGGTAATGCCTGGCCACAGCACAAACACTGGCCCGAAGAAATCACCACAAAGCACAAGCTATGACAGAGAATCCGTGACTCAATGCTGGTTCTAAGAAGGAACTGTGCAGCCCACAATGATCCCTTCCATGGTTTGTAGTGATCACACAGCAGACGCTAGCCAAGTGTGTGGTCTGTTGATGGTTTTAAGAAGGGCCCACCCAGTACACTATCACAGTTTGTGGTCTGAAGTCGATTCTATAAGTGATCAGTGTCCGACAAGGTCGTGGTCCGACGTCAGGTTTTCAATTGACCGCGCAGCACATTTTCTGGCACAGACTGTGGGTCAACAGCAGTTTTATAAAGCGACCACCCAACACACAATAGTCCTGTCCGTGGTATTAAGCTGCCTTTATCAAGTGAGCACACGCAGACATTGACCCAGTTATGTAGTCTGAAGCTAGTTCTGCGGATGACCCACGGTCTCTGATCTAGTCTGTGGTCGGCGTCTGTTCTTCGAAAAAGTCACCATGCAGAACACACACTAGCCCAGTCCAAAATGGGTGTTAGTTCTCCACTGACCTTGACCTGTGACAAAATGCTGAAAACAAAAGTGGGGTTTCCCTCAAAAAAATAAGTCAAACTAATGCAGTCTATTTATTCAATACAATTCAATCAGGGGCAGAGACATCACTACCCTTGAATAATATCATCTAACATGACACTCCACATGAAGAATTGGACAATCACAGAAGCTGACCTCCTTACAGGAAGCCTGAGCAAAGTCACGATGCATGCTTTTGCATTATAGAGTTAAAATGTTTGTCCTTCACGTGTGATGAAGACCACTCTCTTTGTTCAGCCGTGTGGAGTCTTTTCTCTTGCTGTGTCCATGATGTCCGTCCATCATGTGTGATGAAGACCACTCTCTTTGTTCAGCTGTGTGGACAGTCGTATCTCTTGCTGTGTCCGTTGAAATGGGTCACTTGCGCTGTGATTTAGATTAAAGTGAGGAAGAAACTGCGCCTTTTGTCAAC
The DNA here is from genome assembly GCA_036924085.1 of Ariolimax columbianus. Classification (NCBI taxonomy): domain Eukaryota; kingdom Metazoa; phylum Mollusca; class Gastropoda; order Stylommatophora; family Arionidae; genus Ariolimax; species Ariolimax columbianus. The sequence continues at coordinate 29,635,212 of JAVGWX010000025.1, forward strand.
CTCACTCTCTCGTCCTGGGCTACCTTTAGCCAGTGGCAAGACATTATCGAGACAACTGGAGATAACACAGGATGAATATTTTTCCACAGGGTTTACTTCTGAAGCCTTTTCCGTAAACAGGTATCCCGTAAGGCAGCGAGGGTGTGACTGACATCTAATAGGTTAGGAAAGTAGCATGATCGAGGACTAAATCTCTATGTTCACAACGAATGTCACAGAAATAATGTTCCAGATATTGACAAAGTGTTGTCACAAGGTGAGAGTCAAAGCCACCTACATAGTGATGATTACACTTTGTCTGAAACCACAGAAGGTGGTGGAGATAGTCCAGCCAAATTGTGATGACGTGTTCTGATACAAGCCGCTACAATTAATACGTTTAAGAATAAATTGGATGCGCATAGCTTTTAGAGCAAGATAATGTAAATGTAACTGGTTGTATACAGATTCTGCAGAGTCTTCTAAACCAGTATAAAGACGTTAAGTTAATTTCACCAAAGGCAGCGACAAACGAAGAACTAGTCGATCGCTGCTGGTAAACCTTTGCGCATCTTGTGATGTAACATGATGTAAGGATGACAAGGTAATGAGTGTGACGATGACAACCCTTACAGCGGTCAATGACCCAAAGCTGATTGCTAGCATCAGCGAACCAGAGCTGCCAAGATCCTTCTACACCTCCACACATTATACTAGATAACAGGCGACAACAGAGAAGACTGGATTAGGAGAAGAAATCAAAGAGGGAAGGCTAGCCCAGTACCCAAAAAATGCATGCTGAAGTTGGATGTGCCAGACCAAAAGGTGCAATTATCGCAGTCAAGCTGTAAACTACGACAATATCCGACTACTTGCAAAGCCATTTTCAGAGCTTGGTAGCGGGAGTTTGAGAATGGATGACGCAAGAGAATTTAATTTGGAAGATTCCATACCAACTTGCTTGAGAAAGACTAATGTCTGATCAGGCACAATATACTGATCAGACATGTCCAAGACCCTCACATTGGCTTCGTCGTAGCCCTACCTGGAAACAGGCTGTTTTCATGGCAGCATGGCTAACAAGGTGAGGGATCAACGTGATCCATGTAGTAGCGAGCAACACGCAGATAAAGCCAAGCATAACACAACCACCTGAAGTACCACGTTCCACCTTAATCAACACGCTCTGGATTTGAGGAAAGCTACGACAAGCCGCCATTTAACGTCCTGTTCAGGGCGGACTAAAGAGTAATCCTACTCATTGGGAGCATTCAACAACACCAACTTGTTATCTAAGTCAATCTGACACTTTTATGTTTTTATTTAAATATCAACTCTGGATAGTACGAAGAGTGCTCAAATGAAACCGGACCTAACTGCACCAAGTGAACATACGTACGATACTCATGATGATGTCACTTCTTGTGTATACATCACATACCAACCGTCAAGTTTGCAAAATTTCATTATCCTCCAACTCATAGTTTCCTCAGCAGACCGTTGAAAACATGGCGGGTGTGATAAGCAATTCGTAAAGTTGATCAGCAAACAGTGATTTGGTTTCTAACAGCTGAAGGATGTCGACCAGTTGACATTCAGAATGCAGGCAGTGGGTGGGGACAAAAGCGTGTCAAAGATAACAGTGAAGAAATGGACAACGATGTTTAAAGGACGTAAGTTAATGAAAGATCTTCCGAAACCAGGTCAGGCGCATATTGTTGCGCCAGAAGATGCCATCGCCAAAATTGATGCAGCGATTTGGGTGGGCCGGAGCCGATGTTTGTTAGCAGAGGAAGGAATTTGCTGTGTCGCTAGGGACAGTTCAAATGGTGGTTAGCAAGAAACTTAAGTATCGGAAGGTGTGTTCACAATGGGTACCTCGGTTGCTGACCAACCACCACAAGGAAGAATGCATGGGGTGGAGTTTGAACAACTGGATGCGATACGAAGAGGAGGGTGATTCATTTCTTTTGCGCATAGTAGCAGGTGAATACACCTCGGTCAACATCCTTCAGCTGTTAGAAACCGAATCACTGCTCAACTTTGATTCTGCACCCGACATGTTTTCAACGGTCTGCTGAGGAAACTGAGTCGGACGATAATGAAATTTTGCACATTTGACGGTTGGTACATGCTGTATACACCAGAAGTGACGTCATCCCCGTACATGTGTTCACTTGGTGCAGTTAGGTCCGGTTTCATTTGAACATGACTCGTATATTCCCTTGGTGCAGTTAGGTCCGGTTTCATTTGAACACGCCTCGTATGTTCACTTGGTGCAGTTAGGTCCGGTTTCATTTGAACACTACTCATATGTTCACTTGGTGCAGTTAGGTCCGGTTTCATATGAACACGCCTCGTATGTTCACTTGGTGCAGTTAGGCCCGGTTTCATATGAACACGCCTCGTATGTTCACTTGATGCAGTTAGGCCCGGTTTCATTTGAACACGACTCGTATGTTCACTTGGTGCAGTTAGGTCCGGTTTCATTTGAACACGCCTCGTATGTTCACTTGGTGCAGTTAGGTCCGGTTTCATTTGAACACGACTCGTATGTTCACTTGGTGCAGTTAGGTCCGGTTTCATTTGAACACGACTCGTATGTTCACTTGGTACAGTTAGGTCCGGTTTAATTTGAACATGCCTCGTATGAAGGAGGATAACTGGTGATCAGATAAATGAATGGGGAGAAGGTTACTCAGTCTACAGCCACAGACTCAAAGATCTTCAGTGCTGAAATTGAATCTCTTAGACCACAGCAGAGATGACCCTACAGCACAAAAACCAACATGTCATTCAGTCCTAGGACTGGTCAACAAACTCATGGATTTTGTCCTTCCATTTCTGCCTATCCTCTGCAGTCGTCTTCAGAGCAGTATCTCCGCCAGCTTGAGACAAAAAGGTATTTCTAGGTCTTCCCTCCCTCTCCTTCCCTGCATAAAGTCCTCCTAGACCTTTTTGATTGGACCCTCTCTCCGCAGATTATGTCCCAACCAGCAAAATTGATTTCTTTTTATCTTCCGTATCAACTTTCTCTCTTCTCCGCCAATACCTTGTCATTTGATTTCTTCTTGCTCCAGCTCACTCTTTTGGTAACACTACATCTCAAAAGCCTCCAAGTATTTTTCCTCTCTTTTATTTATAGTCATGTTTCATAGCCATACATTGCCACATTGTATAAGATTCTTTTCCTTAGAGACACACTAATGTTATTTGATGTAAGGATTCTGTTTCTTTCTAAACACTTTCTTTACCATTACAATTCTAGATTGCATTTCTCTATAGCATTATATTCAAAAACTTTATTACTGGAACAATCATGAGACTTATTGATACACAGGCAGCCATAAACAAACTCGAATCCCACAAGAACACTGAACGGAATGAGGGCAGCATTGGTGAAAATGTCTCACATGTTCCAGAGAGCAGTCTTAGAGAGAGGAGCCAAGAGGCTGCTGGATCAATAGTTCAGTTCAGTTCATCCCGTAACCCATCAGGTCATTGGGGCATACATGAAGACATGAAAATCCCACGCCAGCTCGCTCTCTCTGTCGCCGCCTGACGTATCTCACCAGGACGGAGGCCTGACCACTCAGTGATGTTGTCCACCCATCTCTTCCTTGGACGTCCTCACCCTCTCTGTCCCGGTACGGATCCAAAGAGTATCAAGTTGGGAATTCCGTTGGACCTCGCGATGTGCCCGCACCAGGCCATCTTTTGTCTTTTGATAGTTGTGAACAGATCTTCAAAAGGACCAATAGCGTCTTCAACTCTCCGACGGATCTCTACGTTCATGACACAATCCTTATATGTAACATTTAGGAATTTTCTATAGCACCGCATTTCCATTGCACGTATTCTGCCCTGGATATCTGCTGTAATGGTCCAGGTCTCGCAGACATACAGAAATATTGACAGCACCAAAGAGCTCAGTAGTCTGACTTTTATGCCGAGGGCGAGGCGCTTGTCTCGCCAAATAGGTCACAGCCCAGTCAGCGCCGCTGTTGTTTGTGCTATTCTTGCAATTACCTCTGGCTTCGAACCCTCTTCGCTGATCAACGGTCCAAGATATTTGAAATGTTTCACCACCTCAAGTACCTGCCCATTTGCCTCTATGACAGTTTGAAACCCTGCAACGTTATTGGTCATGAGCTTTGTTTTATCAGCATTTATTTCCATACCAAAACTCAGGGCCGTTCTATTCACACCAACCAATTAACTCTTGGTGTTCCCTTTCTGTGCCTGCCAATACATCAATATCATCAGCAAAGCGGAAGTTTGTCACCAATAACCAACAAATAAATATTTTTGGTTTGATTTGACTACATGGAAGCTAGTGCGTTATGAACACCTGGTTCGATAAGCCAATCAAATCAGCGCCATCAAGCGGTGGAAATACAGACGGACAACTGGAATTTAAATTAAACACAAACATAAAATATCTTCAACTCCAGTGTAAAGACACACCTAATGTGTGGCAATGAAACACGAATACCAAAAACAAACAGAGACAAAAAAACATACTGCGCAGAATAACAGATGAAATGAATAGATAAGATCACGTCTTCTTCTTCTTCGATCAATAGATGCTATGCTTCTAGCCATGTGAGGTTGACGAAGGCGATTGTGCTTCAGGTCTTTGCCGGTCCCCCACAGCTTTTCAAACAAGGTCGCTTTCCCATGCCAGATTGCCTCTCTTTGGTCTGTATAAGCAGTGATACAGTAGATACCCTCGCAATGTAACATCAAAAGAATCGAGGAGAACGACAGTCTAGCCAAATGCGAGCAAAACTGATACATGAAGAAGAAAATACTGTAATAAAAGAGCGACGCAGTGTAAAGCACAGCACTATTATCCGCCCTATGTGGAACTTCTGACACATTCTTCTTCTTCGCTCTTATTTCCCCGCATAAACATTGTGGCCCTTCTCAGGCCTGTCTCGTCGCCACGCAGTTTATATCATAATTGGGTTGGGAAGGGCCATGTAGTCACTCCGCTCCTCTCGTGGAGTTGGCAGACCTGCAGAACATGTTCCTTCCACTTTTTAATTGTTCTTCCCTCATGGGCACATGTCTGTGTGTCCAATTTTTTACAGATGATTTTTCAGTATATAGTTGCCTGTTCGCAGTCTGAGCATTGTCACTTGATCTCTTCTTGCCAAAGAGTTAGTATGCTTCTGTTATATCAGATCCTGGGTGTTCTCTGTTGACATTTATCCCTGAAGTTAATTTTTATCATTGACTATTTCTTTGTATGTAGCTCTGTCATCAGTTTGGGGTTTGCCGCCCCCCCCCCTTCCTTTGTTCTCAATCTCCTGTAACCAAGCCCTGAACAGGGCTTTACAAGTAAAGTAACAGGATGTAGTTCGGAGGAAGGAATGCGCTGTGCCGATAGGTTACAGCTTGATTCATAACCTAATGGTTAGTGCCTCGGGTCCCAAACCAAATGTGCATGTGTTCGGATTCATGAACCAGCAAGGCCACACTAGTATTGGAAGTTTACCTATTAAAAAATGTGTGGTGAAGTTGGATGCACTGGACCTAACGGCACAAAACAGTACATTGCCTTCGGAGAAACAAGACGAACAATCAGCAAAAATACAATAACAATATAAATAATACCTGTAAACTTTCCTCTTCCTTCAATCTGTGGCCTGTTTTGGTAACTGTTGATGGCAGTTCACTTTACAGCCAGAAATCCACAAGAAAGGTCAGTGGGAACAGTTAATTCTGGCAAGTTAAAAAAAAAAATGTAGGAATAAAACGAGTGAAGATTCAAGAACAACCTTTTCTCAAGCTATTTTTCATTGCAAAACCCTCAAAATAATATTCAGGTCTTCTTCGTTCATTCTCAAACTCTCGCAACCAAGCCCCAAAAAATGGGTTTGCAGGCAGCAGGATGTAGTCTGGAGAAAGGAATGTGTTGTGTTGTAGTTTACAGCTTGACTGCAATATTTGCACTTTTCAGTCTGACACATCCAACTTCCGCATTACATTTTTGGGTACTGGGTTAGCCTTCCCTCTTTGATCCCTTCTCCTTCTATCCAGGATCACCACATGGAGGCTGAGAAGGGTTTTGGCAGCTCTAAGTCACTGACTGCTACAGCTCATGCACTGCTCAGCATCTTGATCCAATATTCAAGTCTCAGGTGCATTAACATTTTCATATCTAAAGACTAAGGTATGTTAGCATGATCTGCAAGTTGTAAATATCAATAAATTAATCAGAACCTTTCAGCTCCATGCGGGGCACAGGTCTTCAACAAATACATGCCAAATCCACCTGTTCTGTGCCATCATTTTTAAGTCGTCAATGTTTTCCTTGCTTCCTTAAGTGTGTTTCGCAACCTATTAGTTTCAAAGTGGGTTTTTGTCTATGTCTCTTGCCCTACGGATTCCAGAACAGAGCCTATCAGGCAATCTATATCCTCTTGCCCTACAGATTCCAGAACAAAGACTATCAGGTAATCTCTATCCTCTTGCCCTACGGATTCCAGAACAAAGCCTATCAGGCAATCTCTATCCTCTTGCCCTACAGATTCCAGAACAGAGGCTATCAGGTAATCTCTATCCTCTTGCCCTACGAATCCCAGAACAAAGACTATCAGGTAATCTCTATCCTCTTGCCATACGGATCCCAGAACAGAGACTATCAGGTAATCTCTATCCTCTTGCCCTACGGATTCCAGAACAAAGACTATCAGGTAATCTCTATCCTCGTGCCCTACGGATCCCAGAACAGAGACTATCAGGTAATCTCTATCCTCGTGCCCTACGGATCCCAGAACAAAGACTATCAGGTAATCTCTATCCTCTTGCCCTACGGATTCCAGAACAAAGACTATCAGGTAATCTCTATCCTCGTGCCCTACGGATCCCAGAACAGAGTCTATCAGGTAATCTCTATCCTCGTGCCCTACGGATCCCAGAACAAAGACTGTCAGGTAATCTCTATCCTCTTGCCCTATGGATCCCAGAACAGAGACTATCAGGCAATCTCTATCCTGCGCCTTCTCTGTCAAGTCCCATTGATCTATCCTGTCCTTACCCAGAGTTCTGGTTCACAATCTTCCCTTTGGCTTCTATAGTTTTTAGTCAAGCAGTTCTAGGTTGGACTCAGGGATACACTGCGTATTGATTCTGGCGATGGTATCGGGATATCACAACTTGTGGCAGCAGAAATTACATAATAATAATTGCTGTCCATTGCAAACAAAGATAACAGCATCAGACATATGGATTCAGATTTGACTGATTAAGTTGCAGATTGCAGTAGCTTTTATCACATTCTGAGCATGTTAATGAAGGTGGACTGAGATCCTCATAACTGTTGTGATATGCTTGGTTTCATTTGCGTTATGGCTATGCTCACTACCAAGGGAATAACCACATCAATCTCCACCTCACTAGCCAGACTGCCATGAAACAGCTAGGTATTCTTTAACGACTTTCTGTGGTGGCAGGTTACAACTCTCCTCACATCTCTAGGTACACTTGAGAAGGTGGACTGGGTCCTCTTGGCTGTAGTAGTACAACTCAAAACTTCTCAATAACCTCACAAGTATAAACTTGACACATTGCCACTTGTGAATATCTATAGTATTCCACTCATTCACTACTGTAAACTACTATTGTCTTTATTTTTAGACTAGCAGGTAGAATGTAGTGTAAGTTAAGTGTAATATGTAGATTGTAGAGTAGACTACAGTGTACTACTAGTGTAGTCTGTAGTACTTAAGTACTAGTAAGTAGTGTAACGTCGGTCACACTTACTAACACTGTCAGTGTGTTAAGTATGGGACCACAGTGCCGATCTCCACCTCATTAGTCAGTGAGAACTGTATGGAAGTGAGGTGGAGGTCTTGACTAGTATTAAGTAGTAGACAATTTTTCCCGACCCTGCCAACCGTTACCAGTGCCTAGTCAAGTAGTCTAAATCTAGACTAAATCAGTAAATGCCTGACCTGAGTGATCAGACGTTACTCGTTAGTCTGCTCTGCCCATATTAATATTACTATTTAAAAGTTTAATTGATGATAAATAATTCATTGAGATTGATCACTGTGACTGCCATTCTCACATTCTGATTCGTGAAACAAACACATTACACAAATATTTGAAACATGTCTATTTCTATAGTTAGTATAGATAGAGTATAATAGACTAGAGTCACTAGACAGACATTGAAGACGCGAAGACATTGTTGATTGAACTGACGAAGATTATATTATGAAATTGAAAAAAAGTTAAAGCTCGAAAATTCGAATCTCATTCATGACTTAAACTGTAACAGTGACCAGTTAAAATAACTTACCCATTGAAGAACAAGTTGAAAGTAAAGACAGTATTTACATGAGACAGACCAGTGAGTGATCAGACGTCTGGTTCAAACACGGAAATACGATGGACGACCTTTACATGATGGCCGATAGGCGAGATCTCGCGAGGTTTCGTTTGTTGTTCAATGGTCTATATATATACATTGTATGTACGTAGGGGGTCATCATCATGAGGAGAGCTCGGGAAGAGGGTCATCATCATGAGGAGGGTTCGGGGAGAGGGTAGCATCATCATGAGGAGGACTCGGGGAGGGGGTATCATCATCATGTGGAGGGCTGTGGGAGAGGGTCATCATCATGAGGAGGGCTCGGGCAGAGGGTAGAATCATCATGAGGAGGGCTCGGGAAGGGGTAGTATCAAGATGAGGAGGGCTAAGGGAGGGTCTAGCATTATCATGAGGAGGGCTCGGGGTAGGGGTATAATCATCATGAGGAGGGCTAAGGGAGGGTCTAGCATCATCATGAGGAGGGCTCGGGAAGGGGTATAATTATCATGAGGAGGGCTAAGGGAGGGTCTAGCATCATCATGAGGAGGGCTCGGGAAGGGGTATAATCATCATGAGGAGGGCTAAGGGAGGGTCTAGTATCATCATGAGGAGGGCTCGGGAAGGGGTAGCATCATGATGAGGAGGGCTCGGGGAGGGGGTAGCACCATCATGAGCAGGGCTCGGAGAAAGGGTGTAATCATCATGAGGAGGGCTCGGAGAAGGGTTGCATCATCATCAGGAGGGCTCGGGAAGGGGTAGCATCATGATGAGGAGGGCTTGGGGGGGGGGGGGTAGCATCATCATGAGAAGTGTTTGGGGGATGGTAGCATCACAACGAGGAGGGCTTGGGGAGAAGTAACATTATCATGAGAAGTGCTCGGGGAAGGTTAGCAACATCATGAGGAGTGCTCGGGCAGGGGTAGCAACATCATGATGAATGCTCGGGAAGGGGGAAGTATAACTATTTTTGTATGAACGGAATGAGAAAGAAGCTTGTAAACCATGAATTGCTCTACTGACACTGTCCCTTATTTCTCAACATTATTTCCACCAACATTGAAACACTTATCCCATCGATATATCAGTTTACCACAAGCTGTACCACATAACTCGTTGGTCTGCTGTCTCAGCCAGCCAAAACCTGCACCACATAACTCGGTGGTCTGCTGTCTCAGCCAGCCAAAACCTGCACTACATAACTCGTTGGTCTGCTGTCTTATCCAGCCAAAACCTGCACTACATAACTCGTTGGTCTGCTGTCTTATCCAGCCAAAACCTGCACTACATAACTCGTTGGTCTGCTGTCTTATCCAGCCAAAACCTGCACCACATAACTCGGTGGTCTGCTGTCTCAGCCAGCCAAAACCTGCACTACATAACTCGTTGGTCTGCTGTCTCAGCCAGCCAAAACCTGCACTACATAACTCGTTGGTCTGCTATCTTATCCAGCCAAAACCTGCACTACATAACTCGTTGGTCTGCTGTCTTATCCAGCCAAAACCTGCACTACATAACTCGTTGGTCTGCTGTCTCAGCCAGCCAAAACCTGCACTACATAACTCGTTGGTCTGCTGTCTCAGCCAGCCAAAACCTGCACTACATAGCTCGTTGGTCTGCTGTCTCAGCCAGCCAAAACCTGCACCACATAACTCGTTGGTCTGCTGTCTCAGCCAGCCAAAACCTGCACCACATAACTCGGTGGTCTGCTGTCTCAGCCATCCAAAACCTGCACCACATAACTCGTTGGTCTGCTGTCTCAGCCATCCAAAACCTGCACCACATAACTCGGTGGTCTGCTGTCTCAGCCACTACAACCTGCACCACATAACTCGTTGGTCTGCTGTCTCAGCCATCCAAAACCTGCACTACATAACTCGTTGGTCTGCTGTCTCAGCCAGCCAAAACCTGCACCACATAACTCGGTGGTCTGCTGTCTCAGCCATCCAAAACCTGCACCACATAACTCGTTGGTCTGCTGTCTCAGCCATCCAAAACCTGCCCCACATAACTCGGTGGTCTGCTGTCTCAGCCACTACAACCTGCACCACATAACTCGTTGGTCTGCTGTCTCAGCCATCCAAGACCTGCACCACATAACTCGGTGGTCTGCTGTCTCAGCCAGCCAAAACCTGCACCACATAACTCGTTGGTCTGCTGTCTCAGCCATCCAAAACCTGCACCACATAACTCGTTGGTCTGCTGTCTCAGCCAGCCAAAACCTGCACCACATAACTCGGTGGTCTGCTGTCTCAGCCACTACAACCTGCACCACATAACTCGTTGGTCTGCTGTCTCAGCCAGTCAAGACCTGCACCACATAACTCGTTGGTCTGCTGTCTCGGCCACATTTTCACCTCGTCCTCAATTTCGTCATAATTTGCAAAACGAATTCCGTCAAGGTCGGATCGTGCATTATGCTGTATGCTAAACCATGCGAACACCATACTGTAGTTGCTGCACTGTCGCCCCACCCCCCCCCCCCCACCCCCCCTCTGCCCAACACAGCTCTGCACGTATACTTTTGTTGCTTGCATTACAGTACTTGACCGTCATTCGTCGATACGTTTTTAAAGGTCTCACACCTTAGCTGCTAAAAAAACGGATAACAAAACGCTTCTCTTTTTTGGTGCATGTCAATAGTGGAACGGCCATATTTGGTGCATGTCAATAGTGAGACGGCCATATTTGGTGCATGTCATTAGTGATAGTTTGTCCATCACAAGTGATGAAGACCACTCTCTTTGTTCAGCCGTGTGGACAGTCGTATCTCTTGCTGTATCCGCTGAAATGGGTGACTTGCGCGGAGATTTGGATTAAAGTGAGGAAGAAACTGCGCCTTTTGTCAACCTCACTCACAGAGCCTAAGCTACCTTTTGTCATTAGTGGGACGGCCATATTTGGTGTATTTAAATAGTGGGACGGCCATATTTTAACTGCATTTATGACGTATTGTTGTTCGTCTGCACCGCGATGGCACGCATCCATAGCAACCATATTAACAAGTTACAATACCAAAACATGATTTTTTATTATTTCTATCCCACTTTTAAGGTTTTTATTTGAAACCCCCATCACAGATGCAGTTATTAGAGGAATAGTCTGTCTGGTAACAAGAGAAGTCTTGGACAGACCATCAAGTTTATGAGAGATATAGGTGTGGTTAATTTAGGTATAGCCGGTCCGGTGACGTGAGAAACCTGAACAGACTACCAAGTTTATGAGAGATATAGGTGTGGTTGTAAGAGCGATAGCCTGTCTGGTGACGAGAGAAGTCTTGTACAGACTACCAAGTTTATGAGAGATATAGGTGTGGTTGTAAGAGCGATAGCCTGTCTGGTGACGAGAGAAGTCTTGGACAGACTACCAAGTTTATGAAAGAAATAGATGTGGTTATTTGAGGGATAACCAGTCTGGCGACAAGAGAAGTCCTGGACAGACTACCAAGTTTATGAAAGAAATAGATGTGGTTAATTTAGGTATAGCCGGTCCGGTGACGTGAGAAACCTGAACAGACTGCCAAGTCTGGATGAATGTGGTTATTTGAGATATCAACTATATGGTAGTGGGAGACCTCTTTGCTTCGTTAGAAACACAACGGGGAAAAGTTAAAGAGGCAGAAATAGATTTTTATCCTCTGGCCTATCAGATTACGAACTGTGGCAGATGGTCGCAATCCGCCATTTGCACCGCAACTGGCTTCTTTTTCCCGCTCCCAGGAAATCAAATCGATGACCACGTTAAAGATAAGTTTAAAACTGACGTGCTCATGTTGAATGCTACACAGGTGTGACGTGGCCAAACAAAAATCATTTTTAGTCTGTGTTACTGACAAGTCTGCTTCGACAGGTAAGTGCGATTAAAGTAGACGATATAGTAACACATTAAATGGTTGTGAATATACACATTATATGTCATAAAATATGAAATGTAGAGTTCTTTATGATGGAACGGTTTGGGAGTTCTTTCAGATAAGAACTACTGGAATATTTATACCGGCTATTGACTGGATTTTGAAGAACTCAGTTCAGTTCAGTTCAAGTGCCATCTTCGCATCGAAGGTCGGCTGCAATGGATCCCCAGTGTACTCTATTTCTTGCGGTAATGGTGCAATCTGAAAGGTTTTTTCCAGCTCGTCTTCTGATGTTATCCATCCACTTACAACGCTGTCTTCCTCTTGAACGACTTCCTTCCACCCTTCCCTCCAGTATGCTCTTCAACAAGGAGGTATGCCTTCTTATTTGACCAAAATAACGTAACTGTCTAACCCTGATTTCGGTCATTAATTCTCTTTTCACCCCCAACTTTTCCAATACCTCAAAATTTGTTTTCTTCTCTTTCCAAGAAATGCAACCCAATCTTCGATATACCCACATTTCGAAGGCTTCGATACCTTTTTCTTTTTGAAAAACTACTTACGAAAATGAAATTCGATGAATTTAATGAAAAGACTAGATGATATGGTGTTTGGTGGTGTTTTGTCTATCTGATCTCCCTGTTCCTCGACCACAAGCAAATAGAAAATAAAATAAATATACTAAATGAATTGTCATTGAAATTATGTTTGAGGGTACATCGAGAAAAGACGAAGTTTATGACAACAGAAGCCCCTAATGGCAACCAGCTAGTGCTGTGAGAAATGGAGCTACACGAGGTAGACTCATTCAAATATCTTTATATATATATATATATATACATGTTAGAGGGCAAATGGCGTAAGGGGCTTATATTGCTTTAAATAATCTGTGGAAATCGAAAGACATTAGGCTGGAACAAAAACTCAAAAGTCAAGTCCGTCCTATTGTATGGTTCTGTGACTCTGAGAACAAAGGAAAGTACAACTGAAAAGGTTTAACATTTTATCAATGGATGCTTGTGCCAAAATGTAGGAAAAACCAGGTAGGACTCCCGCTACAAAGCCATGAAAAGGTTGTAAGTGGCAGAATGTTGTCCGGAGGACGGAATGCGTTGTGTGGTAGTTTACAGCTTGACTGCGATATTTGCACCTTTCAGTCCGACACATCCAAATTCAGCAGACCTTTTTGAGTACTTGATTAGCTTTCTTTCTTCGATCCCTTCTTCTTAGCCAGTCTGCCCTGATGCAGCCTATTATCCAGGATCATCGCGTGGAGGTGTAGAAGGGTCTTGGCAGCTCTGGTTTACTTTCCCTGACACTAGCAGTCAGCTGTGGTTCGCTGTCATTGACGCTAGCAGGCAGCTATGATTCGTTGTCCCTGGAGCTAACAGTCATCCATGGGTCGCTGGCCCTGACGCTAGTAGTCAGCTATGGGTCGCTGTCCCTGACGCTAGCAGTCAGCTATGGGTCGCTGTCCCTGACGCTAGCAGTCATCTATGGGTCGCTGTCCCTGACGCTAACAGTCATCCATGGGTCGCTGGCCCTGACGCTAGCAGTCAGCTATGGGTCGCTGTCCCTGACGCTAGCAGTCATCCATGGGTCGCTGTCCCTGACGCTAGCAGTCAGCTATTGGTCGCTGTCTCTGACGCTAGCAATCAGCTATGGTTCGCTGTCCCTGACGCTAGCAGTCAGCTATGGTTCGCTGTCCCTGACGCTAGCAGTCAGCTATGGGTCGCTGTCAGCTCCAACCCATGCAGTTCTCAGCATCTTGATTCCACACCTGTATCCACGTTATCAGTTACACATATGAGAAAAGCGGCCCTGGCGTGATGCCGTTATTAAAACTTAACTTAACTTAACGTCTTTATACTGGTTTATAAGAGTCTGCTGAGTTTGTATACAACCAGTTTCATTTACATTACCTTGCTCTAAAAGCTATGAGCATCCAATTTATTCTTAAATGCATTAATTGTCTCTGCCTTCACTATCTCCCGTGGCAATGCATTCCAAGCATTTGCCTCTCTCTGACTAAAAAAATATTTCTTATATCTAATCTGGACCTTTCTTTAGTTAATTTGTAGCAGCTATATCCTATTGGTCTTGTGTGAGGTTGTATTTTGAAAAAAAACTTGTTATAGTCTAATTTATCCTTTCCTCTGATCATCTTATAAACCTCTATTGTCACCTCGAATTCTTCTCTTTTCTATACATTATCATCTTCTTTATATTATAACATATACATACTAAATGTTACATATAAAGAGCGTGTCCCGAACGTAGAAATACGACAGAGAGTTGAAAACGTCATTGGTCCTTTTGAAGATCTGTTCACAACAATCAAAAGACGAAAGATGGTCTGGTAGGGAACGTCGCGAGATCCAACGGAATTACCAACTCGATACTCTTTGGTTCCGTACCAGGAAAGAGAGGGCGAGGACGTCCAAGGAAGAAATGGGTCGACAACATTACCGAGTGGTCAAGTCTTCGTCCCGGTGAGATACGACAGTAAGATGGCATGGCATGCCCCAACGACCTGATGGGTTACGGGATGAACTGAACTGAACATCGTCAGGGAACATATACTGTGTGAAAATCATTCTAGAAACATTGATTTTTATAGAGCATTACATTCTAAGAATGTAGCAGACTTTGTAATAGGGACTAGCATATACTACTCGCGATAATTACACATAGGAGCAAGGAAGTGATAGTCAAACTATATAAATCATTGGTGAGAAATAAACTGGAGTACACCAAAATAAGTCTTAACGGCAAATTCCTGCAGCCAAACGACAACCCAAACTACCTAGGAGTCACATTTGATCGGCGCATGACATGGAAAAGTCAGATCGAGAGAAACCGAATGAGAGCCAGAGAAAGAATGGCAATCATGAGGAAACTTGCTGGCACAAGCTGGGGAGCAGACGAAAGTATACTAAAGAAGCTGTACACTAGAAGAGTGAGACCAGTTCTCGAGTATGGCATTGCGGCATGGACAACAGCAGCAAAGGCGAACTTCGATAAAATTAGCAAACTCAAAAACCAAGGCATGAGAGTTATAACAGGAGGCATTAAGTCAACGCCAATTGTAGAACTCGAAAAGATTACAAAACTGCAATCCATGACCGATAGAAGAGATTGCAGAGCCTAGCAGAAAGCAGAGAAACTCAGAAGACTGACTGACCATCCAATGCACCAGAGACTAAACAATTTTGGAAATGGGAAACTAAAGTGGAGAAACTTTGCAAAAATTGACAAAGCAAAGATGCACAAAGACCCTATGAACGTACTAACAACACCAAAGCCCATCCCTACTGTACGAAAACCTACCTGGAGGCAGCATATATTTCCAGAGGTGGTAGAAAATATACCAGGTATTGGAAACAGAAACTGCCAGACTGAAAAAGAAAGAAGAGATACAACCCTGAGGTACATAACGAAAAACTACCCAAGCATGGACTGGACCCATGCATACACCAACGGTTCTGTAACAAACACAACACAGAACGGAGGGGCAGGGGTATTCCTGAGCCTACCAAATGGCATAAAAATAACACTGTCATTGGCAACTGGAAAATACACAAGCAATTTCAGAGCGGAGGTAGAGCCACTGAGGGCGGCAGTGGAAGAAATGGTGACAGGTAAAAGGAATGAAAGCCATATAGTCCTGCTTATAGATGCCTTGGCCGTAGTCACAGCACTAAAAAGCCAGAAAAATACTGAACTTAATGATTTAAGAGCAGTACTCTGTCAACTATGCCAGCAGTCCGCACCAAAAAGGGTAGTGGTACAGTGGGATCATCCCACTGCAATATCCAAGGCAAAGAGGAGGCAGACAGACTCGCAAAAAAAGGTGCAAGACTACCACAACTAGATACTAGTGTAACCTACCAAGAGTCAAAACGGCTTATTAGAGCTAGATACATGACCAAATGGGAAACAGAACATACTGGCTACACACACAAAAAAAACACGATGCCTATTACCAGTTGAACAGAAGAGAGCAGGTCGTGGTCTTCAGACTTCGCCATGGCCACAATAGACTGAGGTACCACCTATTCAATAAACTGAAGATAGGTGGCACTGAAGAATGCACGTGTGGTACCGGGAAAATGACCGCTGAACATTTGCTGCAAAACTTCCCGACATACGAGGATCCGAGAGAGCAGATGTTCCCATCACCAGTGGCAACACTAGAAAACCTCTATGGCAATGTCGACAGCCTCAGGAAAACCGCTGCTTCTTTCGAAAAAATAAAGGTCGACGTCTGACAGCGTAAGAAGAAGAAGAAGAAGAAACTGGAGTACTGTGTTAAGTGTAGAGTCCTTATAAAAAAGCGGATATAGACATTCTAGAAAGGATACAAAGAATATCTACACAATTTATAGTGGGATTCCAGAATTACAGTTGTAAGGAACGACTCAGAAAAAAAACTCGTCTGCAGTTTCTTGAACAGAGAAGAATTCGAGGTGACTTAATACAAGTTTTTAAATTAACCAGTGGTAAGGATCATTTAGACTATACCAGATTTTTGAAAGTACAACCGGCTACAACAACAACAGGACACAGATTCAAATTGTGTAAGACAACTCCATATTAGAAATTACACAATATTTTTGTAGAAAGAGAGTGGTGAATGCTTGGAATGCACTGCTACAGAATGTATGGGAGGCATGGTCAGTTATTGCATTAAAAAATAGATTATATGCCCAGTCATTCAAGTATCGGTGAAGCGGAATAAACTGGTTGTATACAGACTCTGTTGAGTCTTCTAAACCAGTATAAAGAAGCTAAGTTACATAAGCCCCTGTTAATGTTACCGTTTCTCATTTGAATATGTTCGATTCTTTATTTCTCACTAGGAATCAAGCATGAAAAAACCGATACCAGCAATGGCCGACACTATTCTAATTGTTACCATAGTGATGGCAACTTGCCTGGTTGTACTACAGTGTGTGAAAGTGCCGGAAGAAGAGGAGGAGGTGGAAGTCAGCAAGGATATTCGTGACATTGACCTCAGCACGTGGATGCAGTCATACAATGAAAACCAAATACTTCTGGTGTTATTATGTACGTAGAAGTTAAATTTGGGCTCAACCATAAAAGAGGTTCATACAATTCTGGCATTGTTGAACTCTCCTCTCCCCCATGTCCCCTTCTGTTCACTTTTGATTGACCCATCCCCCCTCCCCCTTTGTGGACGCCCAATCCACAAGACCTTGATCAAACACTTAATTGTACTATAAATATTGGTATATAGATAACTCCACTGAATTATCCCTTTCTTCTTCTTCTTCTTCTTCGTACGCTGTCAGACGTCAACCTGTATTTTTTCGAAGAAAGCAGCGGTCATCCTAAGGCTGTCGACACTGCCATAGAGCTTGTCTAGTGTTGCCACTGGTGATGGCCACAGGTGCTTTCTCTGGTCCTCGTTTGTCGGGCAATTTTGCAGCAGATGTTCAGCGGTCATTTTCCCTGTACCACAGGTGCATTCGTCAGTGCCACCTATCTTCAGTTTATTGAATAGATGGTACCTCAGTCTGTTGTGGCCTGTGCGGATTCTGAAGACCCCGACCTGCTCTCTTCTGTTCAACTGGTAATAGGCATCGTTTTTTGTGTGGCCAGTATGTTCTGTTTCCCATTTGGCCATGTATCTGGCCTTTTGGACTCTTCGTAGGTCACACTAGAATCTGTTTGTGTTAACCTTGCACCTTCTTTTGCCAGTCTGTCTGCCTCCTCGTTGCCTTGGATGTTACAGTGGGATGGAACCCACTGTACCGCTACTCTTTTTGGTGCGGCATGCTAGCATAGTTGACAGAGTACTGCTTTTAAATCATTAAGTTCAGTATTTTTCTGGCTTTTTAGTGCTGTAACTACGGCCAGGGCATCTGTAAACAGGACTATCTGGCTTTCATTGCTTTCTCCTATCAGCATCCCTTTGAAACGTCATATTCCAAGGCTGACTAAATGGCGAAACTTGCGCGTGTCAGCTATCAGTGCACTTATAATATCGTGTTCGTGGAACAAAGATGGATGTGCAGTTGGTTTCATGGCAGGATTATGTGAAAGGATCACTCTCAATTGTGATTTGTTGTTTGTTGTTCGGTGAATTTTTTTTCTTTCTTTGTATGGAGCATGGATTGATTATAAACCTTAGCATAATATGGGTTCCGTTATTTAGTCAGCCATTAAATTAGACGTTTCATAGGGACCCTTAATTCACACTAAACAGAGTTCCATAGGTTCCCATCATTCGAATTTGACAGCTGATGACTGAAGTGAGGCATTCCATTCCGGGCTGGGGGAGGGGGGGGGGGGTGCGGGGGAAAAGGGGGGGGGGGGGCAGGTCGATGTTATTTTATTTTTAATAAGTAAATAACAACTTATGTGTAGAAAAAAATGGCTTTATTCAGTTACAAAAAATGGATGCTTGTCAGCTCTTGAGATCAGCAGTATACAAACAGAATGACCTGCAGGAAGGTCTTGCGCGAGCCTTGTAGCTAAGCGCCTCACATGGATGTCCTGCCGACATCTCCATCCATCCTGTCGTTCATTCAAGAACAACCCATAGCATGGATGTTATTACATCGTCTGACAGCATAGATAATGGCATGGCAGCATGGATAATGACATGACAGCATGGATAATGGCATGCTGCTGTAGAAACTGGATGCTGCTCTCCATATCATGGACCAACGTTTGACCGATTCAATAAATCCATTGCCGATTTCAAATAAGATGGCAGGAGTGAGCGGAAACGGAAGCAGAAATTCGCGGAATCAAAATGTTTGACACCTGCAACAGTTAAAAAGGGGAATTTTCTGGGATGTCCCTACCCCCGAATCTAGTGCTAAAAATAACTATTCTTAGTCTCTGCTTCTTCTCCTTCGTCGTTCGTTCTATGACCTACTTCAGAGATCACAGTTGGTCATGTTCGTTATCAATCTCCCGCTACCAATCTATGAAAAGGGGCTTTGCAAGTAACAGGATGTAGTCCAAAGATTTGAATACGTTGTGTCGTAGTTTACAACTTGACTGCGATATTTGAATTATTCGGTCCGACGCAACCGACTTCAGCATAGCTTTGTGAGTACCAGGTTAGCCTTTCCTCTTCGATACCTTTTCCATAGCCAGTCAGCTCTGTTGATGGAGAAAAGGGTTTTAGCAGATGTGGTTTGCTGGCCTTGACGCTAGCAGCCAGCTTTGGATCTCTGACAGGTTACAGCTCATCTGAAACAGTTTGAGTTTTATAACTTACTGTCAGATGTTGTTGTTGTTAAATACGCACGTTCAGTAAGATAATCCTCTTTTTAAACTTGAAAAGGGCATTAGGTGGCGGGGTGTTGTAACTTTCCTCACATCCCGAGCGTGTTGATAAAGATAAACCGGGGTCCCCCAGGCTGTTGCGCTATTCCTGGCTTCATCTACGTGTCGCCCACTACTACAGGAAACACGTCAATCCACATCTTATTAGTAAGACTGCTTTGAAAGCAGCATGTATCATGGGAACGCTATTATAAAAACAAGTAACTTAAAAAACTGCGACAAAGCTGATAGTGGGATTCCAGAATTACAGGAAAGACTCAGAAAAACCGGCCTACAGTGTCTCGAAGAGAGAAGAATTCGTGGTGACTTAATACAGGTTTACAAGATTATCACAGGAATGGATAAAGTAGACTATAACACGTTTTTCAAAACACAACCACCAACAAAAACAAGAGGGCAAACCTACAAATTAACTTTAGAAAGGTACAGATTAGATATAATTTTTTTTTGTTTATCAGAGAACGGCGAATGTCTGGAATGCATTGCCACAGGAAAAAGTGGAGGCAGGGAAAATTAATGCATTTAAAAATAGGTTGAATGCACACAGCTTTTAAAGCAAGGTAATGTAAATGAAACTGGTTGTAGACAGACTCTACAGAGTCTTCTAAACCAGTACAAAGACGTTAAGTTAAGTTAAGTTAAGTTAAGTTAAGTTAAGTAAGAGAGATAGTAGTCTTGGTCAGTAAATTACGTCTGAACGTCTTGATCAGTATGTTGTGCCCAATCGGAATAGTGTCTCAGTTCCCATTTCTGTCAGTAAAACACTAAAGTTATGTAAAAATGTTAATAAGCAAGAAATATGCATTTTGTTTTCTAAGTTTACGACACCCCTTAAACAGGTACAATAATTATTTGTTTTAAATATTAAACCATTAAAAGAAAAAAGAAAAGTTTCGACAGTTAAAGAATCGAAACAATTAAAGTCACAATACTGTTTACACTAAATTTGATCATGAAAGAATCATTTATCAATTATTAATAATCTTTAATAACAAGTTGTTTTAATAATGTAGTTAATCTTTCTCTTTCTGTTATGTTTTCTACTTTTGAGCTTAGTAGAACTATTTCATGATCGTATTGGCTGAGGAAAATTGTGCTTTCAGGCCCCATAAATATTGCCAAATTTGAATGGGTAGCAAGATTGACAAAATCCAAATGTTGATTTTGATTTACCTGCACAGTGAAATGATTGGCCGACTGGAAAGTTGTTTCCAAGGGGATGCCTGATTGTTGTGTAAATTACAATCTTGTTGTAGGCTCCGTTCGTGCCGCCCCCTCTCCCTTCGAAAGTCCCTAAAAAGACTTCACGATGCAGGAAAAACTTGGAGAGATGGGGGTACAGGGATGATGAGACATGTGACTGTGCAGTATCACGAGATCCAGACCACCTGATGCTCTGTCCAAACCTTCTGGAAACGTGCAATATGGATGACGTGTTAATGGGGAATGACAAGGCAATCCACATGGCTGGACATTGGAGACAATATGTCTGATGGGGTGCTCATATCAGGAGAAGTAAGTCGTGGTACACAGAGCAGAGGAAGTAAGTCGTGGTGCACAGAGCAGAAGAAGTAAGTCGTGGTGCACAGAGCAGAAGAAGTAAGTCGTGGTGCACAGAGCAGAAGAAGTAAGTCGTGGTGCACAGAGCAGAAGAAGTAAGTCGTGGTGCACAGAGCAGGGGAAGTAAGTCGTGGTGCACAGAGCAGGGGAAGTAAGTCGTGGTGCTCAAAAGGGGGGAAGTAAGTCGTGGTGCCCAGAACAGGGGAAGTAAGTCGTGGTGCCCAGAACAGGGGAAGTAAGTCATCTGGAGAGTAATAAGCTTTCAAAGATAAAAGTGTTCGTTTTCCTTATGATAGAGTTATGGGAAGGCGAGTGAAATGTGCCATATGGTCACCCACTATTTCTACACCCTACATCCAACCCCCCCCCCCCCCAACGGTCCCTCCCTTCCCTCTTTGTCATCACCAGTACCGGGTACCGTTTGGGTATGATTGTTAAATGTCAACCATCATTTATCCTACAGACCCGCTTATCAAGTGTAATGACTGTCCTGCATTATTGGCGAATCTGGCACAAATGTACAACCATGCACAACTACCCACTGGTAAATTCTATGTTTGATTGCTTTGTTTGTTTGTGTGGGTCATATCCGTCTGTTTGTTCGTTTGATTGTGTTTGCTTATGAGAGGGGTGGACATCTTTTTGCTGATTACCAATCACAAACAACTTTAGACAAATTAAAAGATTGGTACATGTTGTCCTCCCACCTCTATTTTGGGACGTCCTCTTCGTCGTCTGCCTTGCACCGTTCCGTGGAGGATCGTATTTGTAAGACCATTTGGCTTGGCTTCGTCTGTTCTCAATCTCCCGCTACCAAACCTTGAAAAGGTTTAAGTAGCAGAATGTAGTCCAGAGAACGGAATGCATTGTGTCGCAGTTTACAGCTTGACTGCGATATTTGCACCTTTCGGTCCAACACATCCGACTTCAGCAAGCATATTTTGAGTACCTGATTAGCATTCCCTCTTCGATCCCTTCTCCTTAGCCAGTCTGCCCTGTTGCAGCCTGTTATCCAGGATCACCGCGTGGAGGTGTAGAAGGGTCTTGGCAGCTCTGGTTCGCTGGCCCTGGCGCTAGCAGTCAGCTATGGGTCGCTGACCGCTGCAGCTCATGCGCTTGTAACACCATTTGATCTCGATATGTGACCGTACTAAGCGAGTTTCCTTCTTTTGACAGTTGCCAAGAGGTCTTCAAAAGGCCCTATTGGGGTTGTAATTCTATCTCGTATTTCTTCATTTGTAACTCGATCTTTGTACGTGACGTTTAAAAGTCTTCGGAAACATCTCATCTCCAATGCCTGTATCCTTCGATGAAGGTTAGCTGTAACTGTCCATGTCTCATAAACATAAAGTAATATTGACAGGACTAGTGTACGCATTAATCTGATGCCCACAATGGGTTAGTAATCCTTTGACGCGCCCTGAACAGGAAGGAACTTGTGGCAGGTTGCAGTAGTTTTTCTGACATTCAGAGCATGCTGATGAAGTGGACCGGGATCCTCCAAGAGGTTGTGCAATGCTTGGCTTTATCTGCGTGTCACTCACTACTACGGGGATCACGTCGAATCTCACCATGTTAACCAGACTGTTGGTCTCAACAACAGCCCGTTTCCAGGACGGCCAACGAGGAGGTCAGGTCAGAGTCTAGGCCAGTATATTTCTCCCGACCTTGGTTAACATTCTCTGATCAGTGTGTTTTGCCTGACCCCACGTTAGCCTGATCGTCCTATCAGGCGAGGGTCTTAGCCAGTATATTTCTCCTGACCCTGGCTAACATTCTCTGATCAGTGTGTTTTGTCTGACCAGGAGTTAGCCTCATCTTCCCGCCCATAAGTTACTCAGCCATATAGTAGGACTAATTTTATGTTAGTGTTGGAGGTCTAAAATCTGGATATGCTACTCTTAGTTACATACAGTGTGTTTGTACATATTAATGATGAATGTTTACATTGATTTTCAGGTTTGCTGATTGCAAAATCATCCAGTGCTGACCTGACGTCAAAACTAGGAATTGAACAACTTCCGGCGCTTGTGTATCTACGAGACAAATCCCACGTTGTTTATGACGGTATGTGGATTGTGGGTCTTCTCTACTTCTTCTTCTTCTTCTTCTTCTTCTTCTTCTTCTTCTTCTTTTTCTTTTGCTAAACTACCCTCGTCATGAGGCGTTGCAGAGTGATGGGATGCGTAGATTTCTTGTCGTCAAATGGAAGGCTTGTGCTGTCGTTAGGTGTAACTTCCTGAGAGTGTCAGATACACCCTCAATCCATCGACGTCGTGATCTGCCTCTTACTCGTGATCCAAAGACCTGCATATGATATGCTCTGGCTGCAGGCTGGTCGTAACGCATTCTGAATGACTGACCCAACCACTTCATTTGTTGGGAGTCAGTGTAGACACTAACTGGGTTTGTGCCCCCTGTCTGCCTCAGCGTGATGTTGCGGATTCGGTCACAGATTGTCTTTCCGGCTGCACTTCCCACACAATACACCTCACAGCTCTGGATCTTACTCATATGTGTTTCTAGAAAGGACAAATATTGACATTGGTAACACAATGTAGGAATAACCAGTGTATTTATCTGCCTCGTCTTAGTTGAAAGCCGCACTCTTTGTTTCAAAATCGGTGCAGTTTGATAGTGGATATTGTTCACCTTCTGAATTCTATGTACAACCTCTCTGTCCACTCTGCCGTCATCAGCTAACATACGACCTAGCTATTTGAACTCGTGAACGGGATTAAGATGCTGAGCAGCGCATGAGCTGCAGTGGTCAGCGACCCAGAGCTGCCAAGACCCTTCTACACCTCCACCAGTGATCCGGAATAACTAACTGCAACAGAGCAGACTGGCTAAGGAGAAGGGATCGAAGAGGGAAGTCTAATCCGGTACCCAACAATGTCTGTTGAAGTTGGATGTGTTTTACCGAAAGGTGCAAAGATCGCAGTCGAGCTGTAAACTACGACACATTCTGTTTAGCTATTTGAAAAGCCATTTTCAGGACCTGGTAGCCAGAGTTTGAGAACGAACAAAGAAAAAGAAAAAGAAGAAGAGAAGAACAAAAAGAAGAAGAAGAAGAAAAAAAAGAAGAAGAAGAAAAACAAAACCAAAAGAATAAGAAGAAAAAGAAGAAGAAAAAGAAGAAGAAGAGGAACAAGAAGAAGAAAAAGAAGAAAAAGAACAAGAAGAAAAAGAAAAAGAAGAAGAAAAAGAAGAAGAAGAAGAAGAAGAAGAAGAAGAAGAAGAAGAAGAAGAAGAAGAAGAAGAGAAAGAAGAAGAAGAAAAAGAAGAAGAAGAAAAAGAAAAAGAAGAAGAAAAAGAAGAAGAAAAAGAAGAAGAAGAAGACGAAAAAGAACAAGAAGAAAAAGAAAAAGAAGAAGAAAAAGAAGAAGAAGAAGAAGAAGAAGAAGAAGAAGAAGAAGAAGAAGAAGAAGAAAAAGAAGAAGAAGAAAAAGAACAAGAAGAAAAAGAAAAAGAAGAAGAAGAAGAAGAAAAAGAAGAAGAAGAAGAAGAAGAAAAAGAAGAAGAAGAAGAAGAAAAAGAAGAAGAAGAAGAAGAAGAAAAAGAAGAAGAAGAAGAAGAAAAAGAAGAAAAAGAACAAGAAGAAAAAGAAAAAGAAGAAGAAGAAGAAGAAGAAAAAGAAGAAGAAGAAGAAGAAGAAGAAAAAGAACAAGAAGAAAAAGAAAAAGAAGAAGAAAAAGAAGAAGAAGAAGAAGAAAAAGAAGAAGAAGAAGAAGAAGAAAAAGAAGAAGAAGAAGAAGAAAAAGAAGAAAAAGAACAAGAAGAAAAAGAAAAAGAAGAAGAAGAAGAAGAAGAAAAAGAAGAAGAAGAAGAAGAAGAAAAAGAAGAAGAAGAAGAAGAAGAAAAAGAAGAAGAAGAAGAAGAAGATAAAAAAGAACAAGAAGAAGAAGAAAAAGAAGAAGAAGAAAAAGAACAAGAAGAAAAAGAAAAAGAAGAAGAAAAAGAAGAAGAAGAAGAAGAAAAAGAAGAAGAAGAAGAAGAAGAAGAAAAAGAAGAAGAAGAAAAAGAAAAAGAAGAAGAAAAAGAAGAAGAAGAAGAAGAAAAAGAAGAAGAAGAAGAAAAAGAAGAAGAAGAAGAAGAAGAAAAAGAAGAAGAAGAAGAAGAACAAGAAGAAGAAGAAGAAAAAGAAGAAAAAGAAGAAAAAGAAGAAGAAGAAGAAGAAGAAGAAGAAGAAGAAACTCTCCCAAACGTACTTAATAATTGTGCCACTGATGTGGAAACGTCTCTGCACGTATTCATGCGATATGAACAAAGTCTTTATCTTGTCTGTATTCATCGTCATGTCAGGTTCGCTACAACCAAAATGGAGATAGGTTAGGTGGTGTTACAGATCTTCTCCATTGTGGTAAAAAATGACCTGATCATCAGTAAACAGTTCATTTAGGGACTCCTCATGTGGATTAGCTAACTGGCATGTCATCCCATAACCGGTGAAATCGTTGGGGTACACATGAAAACATCCTCATAACCCCACGCCACCATTCTCTGTCAGCGGTCGCTGCTGTGCTCCTTCTGGTCGGAGTTTGGTCCATTCTTTTATGTTGTCATGCCACCTCTTTTTGGGACAGCCTCTTCGTCGTCTGCCTTGCACCTTTCCGTGGAGGATCGTATTTGCAAGACCATTTGATCTCGATATGTGACCGTACTAAGCGAGTTTCCTTCTTTGACAGTTGCCAAGAGGTCTTCAAGAGGCCCTATTGCTGTTGTAATTCTGTTTTCGTATTTCCTCGTTTGTAACTCGATCTTTGTACGTGACGTTTAAAAGTCTTCGAAAACATCCCATCTCCAAGGCCTGTATCCTTCGTTGAAGGTCAGCTGTAACTATCCATGTCTCACAAGCATAGAGGAATATTGACAGGACCAGTGTACGCATTAATCTGATTTTCGTGCGTAGTGCTAACCGTTTATCTTGCCCGATTTTGTTAAGCCGTGCAAGCGCCGCTATTGTCTGTGCTATTCTGGCCAACACCTCACATTTGGATCCTTCATCACTGACAATCGAACCCAGATATTTAAAACGGTCAACCACTTCGAGTTCCTGACCGTAAGCTTTTATCCTGCTGTTGATGCCCTCGGCGTTGTTGGTCATTAATTTTGTATTTCCAGCGTTTATCTCCATACCATAGTCAAGAGCTGTTTCATCGAGTCTTCTGACCCATTCCTGGAGCTCTGCTTCTAAACCCGCCAACCCGTCGATATCATCTGCAAAATGAAGGTTGGTAATCGTTCGGTCCCTTATCTTGACAGTACCAACGTGACCTCCAGGTGCCTCACATAATTCCAACTGTGTGAAGACTTTTTTATTCCACTTAAAACTTTCGCATATTGCTCATTCAATCTTCTTCTTCCAGGCAACTATTCTGTACCAGATCTGGTGGAATGGGCGCAATTGGCCACAAACAAGATCACACAGAGGCTAGACGATGAGTCATCTGATAATTTCTTCAAGGAAGTTAATGCGGACCCTACACGCGCCTGGGTGGTAGTTTTGTAAGTATTGGTATTCTACTATCAAATTCGTATGTTGGCAACAGCGCATGAGCTGCAGTGGTCAGTGACTCATAGCTGACTGCTTGCATCAGGGCCAGCGAACCAGAGCTGCCAAGACCCTTCTACACCTCCAAGTGGTGATCCTGGATAACAGGCTGCAGTAGGGCAGACTGGCTAAGGAGAAGGGGTCGAAGAGGGAATGATTACGCGGTACTCAAAAAATGCTTGCTGAAGTCGGATGTGTTGGACCGAAAGGTGCAAATATCGCAGCCTAGTTGTAAACTATGACACAACGCATTCCGTTCTCCGGACTACATTCTGCTACTTAAGTCCTTTCATGGTTTGGTAGCGGGAGATTGAGAACGAACGAAGCCAAGCCAAGCCAAGTACGTATGTTGTATTTGTATTTTGTCTATGATCATGGAGCTCAGGTCTTCAAGGAATAGAAACGAAGTCTTTCTGTAATGATCTGTACGTTTTGACTCTGTCCATGTCTTCCTTACTTCCTTTATGCTTGTCTCGAGCTTATGTGATAGTAATTGGTTTGCCACTACTTCTTTTGTCGTGTGTTTTCCAGAACAGAGACTGTCAATCATATGGTTTTCTTAAGATGTATCCTACCTACTAACGGTAGCTCCTTCTGCCCACGTCATGTTACACTAAGTCTGGTTCAGCTCAACAGTTCCCCATTAGAGATCTTATCAAACCATTTCAGTCTCTCCTTCTGTGCAGACACTCAATTGTGAAAGTTTGTACCTTTTGCCAAAACACAACTACAAGTAAAGTTCGTTTTAACAGACTGCAGAAGTGTACTCCAAGCTATTTCAAGCCACAAACAAGATAGACTCCAGAAGTGTACTCTAAGCTATTTCAAGCCACAAAAAAGATAGACTCCAGAAGTGTACTCCAAGCTATTTCAAGCCACAAACAAGATAGACTCCAGAAGTGTACTCCAAGCTATTTCAAGCCACAAACAAGATAGACTCCAGGACTGTACTCCAAGCTATCTCAAGCCTCAAGCAAGATAGACTACAGGAGTGTACTCCAAGCCATCTTAAGCCTCAAACAAGATAGACTCCAGGAGTGTACTCCAAGCCATCTTGCCCCAAACAAGATAGACTCCAGAAGTGTACTCCAAGCCATCTCAAGCCACAAACAAGATTGTCTCACACGAAATAAAATATAACATCGGGTTGCTGTCCCAACAAACAGATTTAGTCCTGCATTGAATTCCGGCCCAATGTCGTATCCTTGGAAACAAGAAATCAGATGAGCTCGCAAAATCGGAAGTGGCAGCACGTAGACTCGCCATACACAGAGATACAAAGAAGCAAATAGACCCATAAAACGATCATTGAGGACAGAATGGAGAGACCAGCACAAAGAATACAAGCCAGAAAATGACAGCATAGACAAACTTGGCAGAAAAACACCTCAGACTCAGAACGGGATATTGTAGAATCTAGGCCCACCTCCACATAATGGGTGTCAGAGACCCCACCACGTGCGATTGTGGAGCACCCAAGCAAACACCAGAACATATCCTACAGGACTGCCCCGCTTATATAGACCAAAGAGAGGCAGTCTGGACTGGGGGAGCGACCATGCTTGAAAAGCTGTGGGGGACCGGCAAAGACCTGAAACACAGTCGCCTTCGTGAACCTCACCTGGCTAGAAGCATAGCATCTATTGATCGATGAAGAAGAAGAAGACGTGATCTTATCTATTCATTTCATCTGTTATTCTGCGAAGTCTGTATTTTGTCTTTGTTTTGGTATTCGTGTTTCATTAGACGTGTCTTTACACTGGAGTTGAAGATATTTTATGTTTGCGTTTAATTTAAATTTCAATTGTCCGTCTGTATTTCCACCGCTTGGTGGCGGTGATTTGATTGGCTTATCAGATCAGGTGTTCATAACGTCATCATCAGTAGCTTCCGTGTAGTCAAATCAAAGTAAAAATATTCGTTATGTGGTTATTGATCCAGCAGCCTCTAGGCTCCTGCCCTTTGACCCAATGCCTTATAGTGATATCTGCAAATATTTGTTAGATTGTTAAACATATTAGAGAAATAATTGAGCCGATTCAAAAATGTTTTACAGAATTCATTACAGGAAAATGTAGACCATTCGGTGATTAAGCGGTCTATGGGGCGAAGTGATCAAACCGTGTTCAGAAGGTCATGGTTCAAATTTGCTCGAGTTGTGGCAGTCGGTTCCTGGTGGCAATTTTTCCCTGAGATCTCTGGGTTCATCGCTGGAGCTACGTAGATCCCTAAGTTCATCGCTGGAGCTAGAGAGATCTCTAAGTTTATCGCTGCAGCTACGGAGACCCCTGAGTTCATCGCTGCAGCTACGGAGATCCCTGAGTTCATCGCTGCAGCTACGGAGATCCCTGAGTTCATCACTGCAGCTACGGAGATCCCTGAGTTCATCACTGCAGCTACGGAGATCCCTGAGTTCATCGCTGCAGCTACGGAGATCCCTGAGTTCATCGCTGCAGCTACGGAGACCCCTGAGTTCATTCCTGAAGCTACGGAGCTCGTGCTTTGAGCGATGGTCTCGCCAGGTGGCGTACCATTCCGCGGAGAGAGACTGAGCCATACGAGGATAGCCATGGCGATGAAGTTGAGCTCTAGCGTCTAACCTCTAACCTTCGGGGATTAAGTGTTAGGGACTACCTTCCACAAGGCCACATCTTGTTTATGAGGTGGGGGTTGCCATTCTCTTTCTTGTCTACCTTACTTTCCTCAATCAATAATCCAGGTACCCATCTACAGCTGGTCACCAGGAGCGTCCCGGTAATAAGGGTTGAACTCAGCACCATTGCGGTGAAATGTGGTGGCTCTATCACTATGATAATCATACACTTAGAAGAATGTCGTGAAAGTCGAATAAAGAAGATTGTGCTTGGGGCTAGCTACCTCCATTGACATAAATCAGCTGTAGTGGTGAGGCTATGCTTTGACTGGAACGAACCAGGGAATCAAATAAATTAATGCTTGTCATATCCTGTAACTCGTGTCGTTTCTTGCTGCTGAAAGGCCTGTCCGTCACTTGGAGGTCCGTGGTTCCAATCCGGATTGGTTGAAAATCAAAGTCGGATTATCCCATTGATTAAATAGATTGCTCCTTGCAGTTGTTCATGTTATTTACATTCTTCTTTTGTCTTCTTCTTCTTCTTCTTCTTCTTCTTCTTCTTCTTATTTTTAATCTTTTTCGTTTTCTTTTCTTTTTCTTCTTGTTCTTCTTTTTCTTTTTTCTGTTTCTTTTTTCATGTTATTCTTCCTATTCGTCTTCTTCTTCTTTTCTTTTTTTTTTCTTGTTCTTGTTGATCTTTTTTCTTTTTCGTCTTCTTCTTCTCTTTTTTTTCGTTTTCTTCTTCTTCTTCTTCTTTCTTTTTCTTCTTCTTTCTACTTCTTCTTCTTCTTCTTTTTCTTATTACTGTTCTTATTCTTCTTCTTCTGCTTTTTCTTTTTCTTCCTCTTCGTCTTCTTTGGCGCTCGTCCGGAAAAAGGACGTCTTGATATTCTAATACTATTTACAGTGAGGCTGAGAAACCTGCACCTTTTGGCCCAACTCAGCTTTTTACAGCGGAACTGTTTTTTGTACCTGGTTTGCCTTCCTGCTGCTTTCCCTACTTTCTCAGTCAGACTACGCCACCTGGGTCGCATCCACGACCGTCGCTTGAAGACGATATAGTCTTGGTCAGCTCTGGTTCGCTGACTCTGAGGCAGGCAAGCGGCCCCAAGTATCTGCTGTCACCGAATTCGAGAATAGTCTGTAAGCTGGCAAATGGAGTTTAATGTAGATAAATGTACAGTCATCCACATGGGTAGATCCAATATGGAACATAATTACAGAATGGGAGAAAACAATATTAGAAAGATAGATAAGGAAAGGGGCCTAGGGGTTATAATAGATCATACAGGAAAGGTGAGTGAGCAAGTTAAGGTAGCAGTGAAAAAGGCAAATGCAATGTTAGGTATGATAAAAAGAAATATTAAACATAGGAGCAAGGAAGTGATCGTCAAACTGTATAAAGCTTTAGTTAGACCTAGATTGGAGTACTGTGTACAGGTGTGGAGTCCTTATCATAGAGGGGATATAAACATGCTGGAAAGAATACAAAAAAGAGCGACAAAGCTGATAGTGGGATTCCAGAATTACAGTTATGAGGAACGACTCAGAAAAACCGGCCTACAGTGTCTCGAAGAGAGAAGAATTCAAGGTGACTTAATACAGGTTTATAAGATGATCAGAGGAATGGATAAATTAGACTATAACAAGTTTTTTTTAAAATACAGCCACCTACAATAATACGAGGGCATAGCTACAAGCTGACTAAAGAGAGGTCCAGATTAGATATTAGGAAATATTTTTTTAGTCAGAGAGTGGTGTCTGCTTGGAATGCATTGCCAGGGGAGGTAGTGGAGGCAGGGACAGTTAATGCATTTAAGAATAAACTGGATGCGCATAGCTTTTAGAACAAGGAGATGTAAATGTAACTGGTTGTATACAGACACTGCAGGGTCTTCTAAACCAGTATAAAAACGTTAAGTAATTCGCCGGGCTGCATCCACACTCCATGTTTGTTTACTAACCTCGGTGTATAACGTTCTGTTGTTTTCAGTTACAAGGACGTATGCAAGAGTGCTCTTCCCCTTTTGGAGGCGTTTGGTGTAAGGTAAGACATTTTAATTGTCTGTCATTTTGAGAAATAATCAAAACATGGGAGAGCATGCTTCAGATACTGGGTCAGAGAAAGAACAGTAATGAAAATACGTTACAGTCTAAAGGTATTCATCAGAAATAACAAATAAGGAGCATGATAATATTTAACATGTCACAGAGGGAAGGAAGACTAATGTCTGGCCAGGCACACTATACTGATCAGACATGTTAGTCAGGGTCAGGCACACTATACTGATTAGACATGTTAGTCAGGGTCAGGCACAATATACTGATCAGACATGTTAGTCAGGGTCAGGCACAATATACTGATTAGACATGTTAGTCAGGTCAGGTACAATATACTGATCAGACATGTTAGTCAGGGTCAGGTACAATATACTGATCAGACATGTTAGTCAGGGCCAGGCACACTATACTGATCAGACATGTTAGTCAGGGTCAGGCACACTATACTGATTAGACATGTCAGTCAGGGTCAGGCACAATATACTGATCAGACATGTTAGTCAGGGTCAGGTACAATATACTGATCAGACATGTTAGTCAGGGTCAGGCACAATATACTGATTAGACATGTTAGTCAGGGTCAGGCACAATATACTGATCAGACATGTCAGTCAGGGTCAGGCACAATATACTGATCAGAAATGTTAGTCAGGGTCAGGCACAATGTACTGATCAGACATGTTAGTCAGGGTCAGGCACAACATACTGATCAGACATGTTCGTCAGGGTCAGGTACAACATACTGATCAGACATATTAGTCAGGTTCAGGTACAATATACTGATCAGACATGTTAGTCAGGGTCAGGTCCAACATACTGAACAGACATGTTAGGGTCAGGCAC
>JAVGWX010000025.1:29672306-29674806 GCA_036924085.1 Ariolimax columbianus
CCTGCTTTTTACTCCTCCTGTATCAAATATGGCCGTCTGACTCCTAGTACATTTGTCGTAACTATGTTGACCAGATAGTAACCAAATTCACTCGTGTGCCTGCAACGCCTGTCAATCTGACAAGTTCCGCCCATTGGAACACATTCACTAGCCCTTTTTCTGGTCACCCTTGCCAATCTGACAGTTACAGTTAGTCCCCAACTTGTTATGTCACTGACATCCCTCCATCCGTGTTTATGTTTCTGTATAACACAGTCAATTGGCTAGTCTAGTACCCCCCCCCCCCCCCCCGGCCCCCAATTTCCCACCATCTTTGACAACAGTCTTCATATTACTACAGTAAACGTCTCCTACTATTGCTAAAATTGCTAATCAAACATGCTTTGTCAATTATTGCACGACGTGCGTGACCTTTGTTTGAACTGTCCCCACCTGTGCTGAAATATCATAATATTGTCCCCGGATTCAGGGCAATGAAAGAGCTGACATCATGGCTTCACAGGCTCCCATCATAGGCACATTAGTGATGGATAGAAGTGACATTTTGAAATCAATCAATGACCGCCTGCTGGATGAGGACACCGCAATAGATAAAGCAGTAATCCACAGACTACAAAGTTTCTACATTAAACGAGGTTCGAGGAGAGTATGGCGCATGAGAGGACGGAGCAGGAGCGTGTACAACCAGCGAGCTACAAGGACCATCAGCATCCATACCTTACGCCATTTGATAAGAGAGACTGAACACCTATGGGTATGCCGGGAGTGCAATGACGTCGATTCTTAGAAACAGAAACAGAGTCCCCGTAAATGTCGGCTCTCCGTGATTAAGTTACTAATCCCACTTCCTATACTTCTAGATGACCTTCCACATACAGTATTCCGGAAACATGATAGTGATACATCACTTGTGCAGTACAATCATTTCTGTACACGGAGAAGTGGGCATCATCATCATGTAGCGTGTCCTTTATAGAACGTCGCTCCCATCACAGTCTGTCTGAAAGAAACTCATTCCCTTGCCAAAACTCCAGCCTCCGCCACAGTCACACCCAGGCATTCCTGGATATCTTGGTGCCATCGTTTTCTTGGTCTACCCCTTCCTCTTTTGCCTGGCACCATACCTTCCATCACCGTTCTCTCGAGACCGTTGTGTCTCTTGATGTGACCAAAGTATTTGCATATTCTAGCCAAAATGGAATTGATAAACCAGTTCTCCTCTATGCTCAACTCTTGCCGAATGTCTACATTTGTCTTTTTCTATGTCCAGGGTATTCTGAGGATCTTTCTGTAACATTTTGACTCGAAGGATTCGATTCTTTGTCTAGAAGTTTTGGTAATTGTCCATGATTCGCAGCCACAAGCTGCCACAGGAAAAACACAGGCTCTCAAGACTTTTACTTTTATCATTTTGTTGGTTCCCTGCCATAATTTCTTCAGGCTGTTCAGTCTCTGCATTGCCATGGCTAGTCTTCTTCTGATTTCTTTCGAGCAGTCGCCATTTTTGTCAATTCTGGAGTCCAGATATTCAAAATGTGTAACCTGATCTATTTCCTCACCACCCACTGTAAAGTTATGCTGACATTGTGTTTTGTCGGTGGTCATTATCTTTGTAAAGTGGCCATACCTAGAACAATCCCTGATTTGACCAATCAAACTGGACACAAAATGATCTCGAACCCGGTATACCGGGATAGGGAACCAAGCTTGGACTGGATTTAGACCCCTAACTTTAGCTGTCTTCCCGCGCTTTTCTAGCTTCAAACAGGGCAAGAAGATTTACTACGAGTTATCTGCCCTGGACAGTAACTCATTAAGAGACTTCGTGGACAGGTCAAATAAAAGCATCGAGTCTGGGACTGTGCCCGTTGGATCACGTGACGCGTAAGTTGAATTTTCTCTGTTATTATTTCTGACTTGCTGCTTATTTCCTTGTGATACATGAGCATAATGCACATAAAGAGGGTTGTGTTTGAGACTAGCAACCTCATCAAATGAATACAAAAAAACATTTCCATTATAATGAGACACTGCTAAAACTCGTAGACAGGCTTCCTGTAAGGGGGCCAGCTGCTATGGTAACGTGTGTTTCCCATCAGTGGGACAGGTGAACGATTACAATTGCTTTGAAACGGGCCTCCTTTAGAAGGGGCCGTTTGCTTGGGTGTCTGATGTTTCATTTGGAAGGACACGTTGGGAGATGAGGGTCAGATTATAGCAGGGGCCGAAGATGCAACAGAGTGAATGGGATGACAGCAGCCCGGTCAGTGAGGTGGTGCAGCCCGGTCAATGAGATGGCCACAGCCTGGTCAATGAGATGGTGCAGCCTGGTCAATGAGATGGTAGCAGCTTGATCAATGAGATGACCACATCCCGGTCAATGAGATGGCTGCAGCCTGGTCAATGAGATGGTGCAGCCTGGTCAATGAGATGGTAGCAGCTTGGTCAATGAGATGGTCGCAGTCCGGTCAATGAGATGGTGCAGCCCGGTCAATGAGAT
>JAVGWX010000025.1:29679806-29894806 GCA_036924085.1 Ariolimax columbianus
CATGTCTGACCAGCATATTTTGTCTGACCCTGACTAACATGTCTGATCAGTATATTTTGTCTGACCCTGACTAACATGTCCGATCAGTATATTTTGTCTGACCCTGACTAACATGTCTGATCAGTATATTTTGTCTGACCCTGACTAACATGTCCGATCAGTATATTTTGTCTGACCCTGACTAACATGTCCGATCAGTATATTTTGTCTGACCCTGACTAACATGTCCGATCAGTATATTTTGTCTGACCCTGACTAACATGTCTTATCAGTATATTTTGTCTGACCCTGACTAACATGTTCGATCAGTATGTTCTAACTGACCATAACTAACATGTCCGATCAGTATATTTTGTCTGACCCTGACTAACATGTCTGATCAGTATATTTTGTCTGACTCTGACTAACATGTCCGATCAGTATATTTTGTCTGACCCTGACTAACATGTCCGATCAGTATATTTTGTCTGACCCTGACTAACATGTCTGATTAGTATATTTTGTCTGACTCTGACTAACATGTCCGATCAGTATATTTTGTCTGACCCTGACTAACATGTCCGATCAGTATATTTTGTCTGACCCTGACTAACATGTCCGATCAGTATATTTTGTCTGGCCCTGACTAACATATCTGATCAGTATATTTTGTCTGACCCTGACTAACATGTTTGATCAGTATATTTTGTCTGACCTTGACTAACATGTCCGATCAGTATATTTTGTCTCACTCTGACTAACATGTTCGATCAGTATGTTCTAACTGACCCTGACTAATATGTCTGATCAGTATATTTTGTCTGACCCTAACATGTCTGATCAGTATATTTTGTCTGACCCTAACATGTCTGATCAGTATATTTTGTCTGACCCTGACTAACATGTTCGATCAGTATGTTCTAACTGACCCTGACTAACATGTCTGATCAGTATATTTTGTCTGACCCTAACATGTCTGATCAGTATATTTTGTCTGACCCTGACTAACATGTTCGATCAGTATGTTCTAACTGACCCTGACTAACATGTCTTATCAGTATATTTTGTCTGACCAAGACGTTAGTCTCCTCTTCACACTGTGAGAGAGAGAAGGGGAAAGGGGGGGGGGGGAGAAATAGAGAGAGAGAGAGAGAGAGAGAGAGAGAGAGAGAGAGAGAGAGAGAGAGAGAGAAATAGTCTTAGTCGATGATACAATGGAAATGAGTATATTAAAATCATGAACTCACCTTTATCGAAGTCATGACTCCTACCATTTTGCCTAGTGCTTTTGTCTGAATGCAAAAAGCATAACATATATGTTCTATAGCACATTTAGAATAGCTCACAGTTATTGGTTGTTTTTTTTTCTATTGTTTACAGTGGCTTCGTGGCAGGGAATTTCTCAGAGTATATAAAGGTGATTTTTTTAATAAATTTAATATGGGGTGTAGCCTCTTTTCTATCGTGGGGCAAAGATTCTACTGTCATGGTGTGTAGAATCTTCTACCATGGGGTATAGGCTCTGCTGTCATGGTGTGTAGAATCTTCTACTATGGGATATAGACTCTACTGTCAAGGTGTGTAGAATCTTCTACCATAGGGTATAGACTCTGCTGTCATGATGTGTAGAATCTTCTACCATGGGGTATAGACTCTACTGTCAAGGTGTGTAGAATCTTCTACAATGGGGTATAGACTCTGCTGTCATGATGTGTAGAATCTTCTACCATAGAATGTAGATGCTTCAATAATAGAGCGTACTTTTTTACCCATTCAACCTATCCTCTTCAACCACAGGGTGTAGCCTCTTCAACCACAGGGTGTAGCCTCTTCAACAAAAGTGTGTAGACCACAGGGTGTAGCCTCTTCAACCACAGGGTGTAGCCTCTTCAACAAAAGTGTGTAGCCTCTTCAACCACAGGGTGTAGCCTCTTCAACCACAGGGTGTAGCCTCTTCAACCACAGGGTGTAGCCTCTTCAACCACAGGGTGTAGCCTCTTCAACCACAGGGTGTAGCCTCTTCAACAAAAGTGTGTAGCCTCTTCAACCAAAGTGTGTAGCCTCTTTAACCACAGAGTGTAGCCTCTTCAACCACAGGGTGTAGCCTCTTCAACCACAGGGTGTAGCCTCTTCAACCACAGGGTGTAGCTTCTTTAACCACAGGGTGCAGCCTCTTCAACCACAGGGTGTAGCCTCTTCAACCACAGGCTGTAGCCTCTTCAACCAAAGGGTGTAGCCTCTTCAACCACAGGCTGTAGCCTCTTCAACCACAGGGTGTATCCTCTTCAACCACAGGCTGTAGCCTCTTCAACCACAGGCTGTAGCCTCTTCAACCAAAGGGTGTAGCCTCTTTAACCACAGGCTGTAGTCTCTTCAACCACAGGGTGTAGCCTCTTCAACCACAGGCTGTAGCCTCTTCAACCACAGGGTGTAGTCTCTTCAACCAAAGAAGTCTTCTGTTATGTGGTTTACATAGCTCCTTTTATTTTTCTTGTAGCTTATACTTCTTCTAGAACGCGTCAACCTGCTTCATGTTTTTTTTTCTTCTTCTTCTTCTTCTTCTTCTTCTTCTTCTTCTTCTTCTTCTTCTTCTTCTTCTTCTTCTTCTTCTTCTTCTTCTTCTTCTTCGTCTTACTTCTTCGTTCGTCCGTGCGTTCTCAATCTCCCGCTGCCAAGCCCTTAACAGCGCTTTGAATGTAATCCGGAGAACACAGTGAGTAGTGTCGCTAGTTTACAGCTTGACTGCGATATTTGCGCCTTTCGGTCGAGCACATCCGATCCCAGCACGCAATTTTTGAGTACCGGGTTAGCTTTCCAATTTCGACCCCCTCTACTTAGCCAGCCTGCTCTGTTGCAGCCTGTTATCCAGGATCACCACATGGTGCTGCAGAAGGATTTTGGCAATTTGGTTCGCTTGCACTGACGCAGCAGTCGGCTATGGGTCGCTGACCGCTGCAGCTCATGCACTGCTTAGTATCTTGATCCCCTAATCAGCTCTCACTTTACGCTTGTCAGATTGCAGTGTTCCAACTCATCGGTCCTCTTTTGGATCCCCGTATCAAGGGTCTTGTAACACACATGAAGTATGCTACACACACACACACACACACACACACATATATACGCACACAGAGACACACACAGACACACACACACGTACACACAGACACACACACAGACACACACATGCACATATACACCCACATACACGAGCACAGATAAACACACACCCACATGCACGCGCACAGACACACACACACCCACATAACCGCGCACAGACACACACCCAAATACACGC
Source organism: Ariolimax columbianus (assembly GCA_036924085.1). Lineage (NCBI taxonomy): Eukaryota > Metazoa > Mollusca > Gastropoda > Stylommatophora > Arionidae > Ariolimax > Ariolimax columbianus. Next base: position 29,683,084 of record JAVGWX010000025.1, read on the forward strand.
ACACAGACACACACACATCCACATACACACCCATATACACGTGAACAGACACACACCCAGATATACGCACACAGACACACACACACCCATACACACAGACACATACATACACATAAACATCCACATACACGCACACAGACACACACACACATCCACATACACGCACACAAACACACACACCCACATACACGTGCACAGACACACACACCCACATACACGCACACACACAGACACACACAGACACGCACACAGACACACACACCCACATACACGCACACAGACACACACAGACACCCACACACACACACACTCGCATACACGCACATAGACACACACCCACATACACGCACACACACACACACACCCACATACACGCGCACAGACACACACACACATACACACGCACAGACACACACACACACACACACCCATATACACGCGCACACAGACACACAGACACACACACGCCAACATACACGCGCACAGACACACACACACTCACATACATGCACACAGACACACACACACCCACATACACGCGCACACAAACACACACACCAACATACACGCACACAGACACATACACCCACATACACACATCCACATACACACACCCACATACACGCACACAGACACACACACAGACACACACACACAGACACACACACACACCCACACACACACACACACACGCACACACACACCCACACACCCACATACACGCACACAGACGAACACACACACCCACATACTCGCACACACACCCATACACGCACACACGCACACACACACCCACACACCCACATACACGCACACAGACACACACGCACACCCACATACACGCACACACACACACACGCCCACATACACACACACACACCCACATACACGCACACAGACACACACGCACACACACCCCCATACACGCACACACACACACCCACATACACGCTCACAGACACACACGCACACCCACATACACGCACACACACACACACACGCCCACATACACACACACACACACCCACATACACGCACACAGACACACACGCACACACACCCCCATACACGCACACACACACCCACATACACGCACACAGACACACACGCACACCCACATACACGCACACACACACACACACGCCCACATACACACACACACACCCACATACACGCACACAGACACACACACACACACACCCCCATACACGCACACACACACCCACATACACGCACACAGACACACTCGCACACCCACATACACGCATACACACACACACACGCCCACATACACACACACACACACCCACATACACGCACACAGACACACACGCACACACACCCCCATACACGCACACACACACCCACATACACGCACACAGACACACACGCACACAGACACACACGCACACACACCCCCATACACGCACACACACACCCACATACACGCACACAGACACACACGCACACACACCCCCATACACACACACACACACCCCCATACACGCACACACACACCGACATACACGCACACAGACACACACGCACACACACCCCCATACACACACACACACACACCCCCATACACGCACACACACACCCACATACACGCACACAGACACACACGCACACACACCCCCATACACACACACACACACCCACATACACGCACACAGACACACACACACGCACACACACACACTCGCACACACACCCCCATACACACACACACACCCACATACACGCACACAGACACACACGCACACACACCCCCATACACACACACACACACCCACATACACGCACACAGACACACACGCACACGGACACACACACACGCACACACACACACTCGCACACACACACACGCACACACACACGCACACACACACTCGCACACACACACACGCACACACACACACACACACACACGCACACACACACGCACACACACACACTCGCACACACACACACGCACACACACGCGCACACACACACACTCGCACACACACACACGCACACACACACACACGCACACACGCACACACACACGCACACACACACACACGCACACACACACACACGCACACACACACGCACACACACACACACGCACACACACACACACGCACACACGCACGCACACACACACGCACACACACCCCCATACACGCACACACACACCCACACACACACACCCACACACACACACACACACACACACGCACGCACACACACACGCACACACACCCCCATACACGCACACACACACCCATACACGCACCCAGACACACACACACACACACACACGCGCGCGCAGACAACCATCCTGTCTTTGATACATGAGTACACAGGGAAGGAAGGCTAACGTTTGGTCAGGCACAATATACTGGCCAAGACCCTCATCACGGCTTCCACGCAGCCCGTCCTGGAAACGGGCTGTTTTCATAACAGCCTGGCTAACGAGGTGAGGGATTGACGTGATCATCGCAGTAGTGAGCGACACGTAGATGAAGCCAAGCATAGCACAACCGCCTGAAGTACCCCGGTCCACCTTCATCAGCACACTCGGGATGTGAGGAAAGCTACGACAACCCAGCGCTTTTCGTCCTTCTTAGTGCGTACACAAAAAGAGTAATCCTATTCATTGTGGACATTCAACAACAACACGAGTACACATATCAAGAGAATGTACACAAGTTCCAACAATTGCCCAAAATTGTCCCCAAAATGTTCTGGAAGTTTCAGCTTTCTAGCTTATCGTGAAGTGTTTCCATTTTCAAATACGAGAATGTAGGTCAAAGATGGCGCAATGCATCAGTTGACGGGAGCCTGCCACTCATAGATGGCTGCTTGCATTAGGTTCAGCAAACCATAGCTTACCAAGATCCCATTCCGTCTTCACGCGGCGGCCCTAGAAACAGGCTGCCCAGTCACTAGTGTAGTCTGGCCAAGTGACAGGGATCGTAGTTTGTAGACAGACCCGATACTGACAAAAGTCCGCTGAAATCGGATGTGTCTGGTTCAAAGGCGTAGATATCGCTGTCCCGCTGTAAACTATGGCAGCATGTCCTGTTCATGACGAACGCTGAAGAAGAGACACTCACAATAAGAAGAAGAAGAATAAGAAGAAGAAGAATAAGAAGAAGAAGAAGAAGAAGAAGAAGAAGAAGAAGCACGCACAAGAAAAAAAGAAGAAGAAATAGAAGATGTGACCCTAATTTTTCTTCTTCTTAGCGTTCGGTTTCGTTTGCTCGTTTTATGTCACCAGATGGGATGCCTCCATGAAGTGACACGTCAGTCGCAGGTCTTCAATGGTTCCCCACAGTTTGTCTTGTGGGTTTCTCTCCTCGGGCCAGGTCTTCTCGCGGGAGTCTTGGTGCAGTGGACATGTTTGCAGGATGTGTTCTGGAGTCTGGGGTCCTCTCTGACATGTGCATTGTGTAGTCTGTGCTGGTTTCATTTTATGCATGTGTGCATTGACGTGTTCTGAGGCGGAAAATTGTGGTATACTGTTTCCTATTCAGTCTATTGATTGGGTCCTGTGGATATTTGCTATTCTCTCTATCCGCTGCTTTTAATGTGTACCTTGACTTCTGGCAGTGACACTGGGTGAGTGAATTGTTCTCTTTGTCTTCCCTCCCTGGCTAGCCTGTCCGCCCATTCATTCCCAGGTATGCCACAGTGAGCTGGACTCCACTGGAGGGTGATTTTATTGTGGTCTGAGAGTTTTTTAGCTGGCATATCAGTTCCCTTTCCATACTATCTCGTGGTTCTCTTTGTGTTGCCTACAAAATTTCCATGCAGTCGCACAAAAACACTATTTTGTTATCCTTCAACCCCTTTCCATCCAATAGTTTGACTGCTTTAAATAAAAGGGGATCAACATACTGAACAGTGCATGAGTTGTAATGGTCAGCGGCCCATAAGTGTCTGCTAGTGTCAGGGTCAACGACTCCTAGTTCACTGCTAGCGTCAGGGTCAGCGGCACCTAGCTGCTTGCTAGCGTCAGCGAACTAGGGCTGCCAATACCCTTCTACACCTCCACGCGGTGATCTTGGAATACAGACTACAACAGGGCACACTGGCTAAGAAGAAGATATCGAAGAGGGAAGGCGAACCCGATATTTAAAAACAAAGTAAAGATGAAATCGGATGTGTTGGACCGAAAGGTGCAAAAATCACAATTCACAGTCAAACTGTAAACTACGACACGACACATTCTGTTCTCCGAACAACATCCTGCTACTTACATAGTCTTTTTCAAGACTTGGTAGTGGAAGTTTGCGATCGAACGAAGAAGAAGAAGAAGAAGAAGAAGAAGAAGAAGAAGAAGCAGAAGAAAAAGAAGAAGAAGAAGAAGCAGAAGAAAAAGAAGATGAAGAAGAAGAAAAAGAAGAAGAAGAAGAAGACGAAGAAGAAGAAAAAGAAGAAGAAGAAGCAGAAGAAAAAGAAGAAGAAGAAAAAGAAGAAGAAGAAAAAGAAGAAGAAGAAGAAGACGAAGAAGAAGAAGACGAAGAAGAAGAAGCAGAAGTGAAAGATTCGACCCTAAAAAAAAAAACACAGCCAAACAGTCTCTTGCATGAAATCCTTAAGGGAAGAGAGAGAGAGAGAGAGAGAGAGAGAGAGAGAGAGAGAGAGAGAGAGAGAGAGAGAGAGAGAGACTAAAAAATACTTGTAGAAGAGAATGTAAGATGAAGCTAAAATGAAATGATCCCACTTTGAGATAGGCAGAAAGGTCAGCACACGACCGTGCATGCTGGCGGAATGGTGTGACCTATGCACCGAGAGGACCGACGGATTTTGTTTGATTGATTGATTGATTGATTTAATAAAAGAGTTTAATAATAATAATAACAGCAGCCCATATCGTGGCCAACTTGACAATAACAGATCTATATTTGAATCCACAGACGTATTCACAACGTATCAGCGTATCTGCCATTCTGGCCAGTGTGGGCATTCTAGCGGCCATATTGGTGTTTTTCATTGCCTGTTGTTGTCGTTCTGGGGGCAAAGGTCCAAAGAAGTCAAAGAAAGACTAATCTATAATTTTGCAATGTGTATGTGCGTGTGCTTCTCTGTAAGCGAATTATATAAAAATGTGTAATGTTGTACGAACATTTTTTTTAATGCAGTGTTAATGTAATTTAAAACGTAGAATTCACATAATGAAAACGTGAAGCTATTATCAGAAAACGACTAGCCATGGCAATGGAAAGACTGAACAGCCTGAAGAAATTATGGCAGAGCACCAACGAAATGATAAAAGTAAAAGTCTTGAGAGTGTGTTTTTCCTGGGCGGCTTATGGCTGTGAATCATGGACAATTACCAAAACTTCTAGACAAAGAATCGAATCCTTCGAGTAACATACTGGCTACACACAAAACGATGCCTATTACCAGTTGAACAGAAGAGAGCAGGTCGTGGTCTTCAGACTTCGCACTGGCCACAATAGACTGGGGTACCCCATATTCAACAAACTGAAGATAGGTGGCACCGACGAATGCCCGTGTGGTACCGGGAAAATGACCGCTGAGCATTTGCTGCAAAACTGCCCGACATACGAGGATCAGAGAGAGCAGATGTGGCCATTACCAGTGGCAACACTAGACAAGCTCTATGGCAGTGTCGACAGCCTCAGGATGACCGCTGCTTTTTCGAAAAAATAAAGGTTGATGTCTGACTGCGTACGAGGAAGAAGAAGAAGAAGAAGAAGAAGAAGAAGAAGAAGAAGAAGAAAAAGAAGAAGAAGAAGAAGAAGAAGAAAAAGAAGAAGAAGAAGAAGAAGAAGAAGAAGAAGAAAAAGAAGAAGAAGAAGAAGAAGAAGAATCCTTCCAGTCAAAATGTTACAGAAAGATCCTCTAAATACCCTGGACGGAGAAAAAGACAAAGGTAGACATTCGGCAAGAGTTGAGCATAGAGGAGAACTGGTTTATCAATTCCATTTTGGCTAGAATATGCAAATACTTTGGTCACATCAAGAGACACAACGGTCTTGAGAGAACAGTGATGGAAGGTATGGTGCCAGGCAAAAGAGGAAGGGGTAGACCAAGAAGACGATGGCACCAAGATATCCAGGAGTGCCTGAGTATGACAGTGGCGGAGGCTGGAGTTTTGGCAAGGGAACGAGTTTCTTTCAGACAGACTGTGATGGGAGCGACGTTCTATAAAGGACATGCTACATGATGATGATGCTATTATGACGCCGGATACATAATAAAATGGTTATTGTTGCTATTGTTGTTGAATACACACAATGAGTAACTTCACTCTTTAGTAAGGGCATTACGTGGCTGGTTGCAGTAGCTTTCCTCACATCACGAGCGTGCTGGTGAAGGTCAATCTGGGTCCTCGAGACACGTGTGCTATGCGTGACGTCATCTCATTAGGCCTCTCCACCCCCCTGCCATAAAACAGTTTGTTTCCATTGAGAACTACGCTGCAAGTCAGGTGGAGGTTTCGGTCAGTATATTTTACCTGATCCTGACTAACAAGTTGGATCTGTATGTTTTGTTTGACCAGTCGTTAGTCTCCTGTCACATGTATCTTCTTCTGCGTTCGTTCTCAATCCCTCGCTATCAAGCCCTGAACAAGAGTTTGCAAGTAGCAGGGCGGTGTCTGGAGAACGGAATGCGTTATGTCGCTAGTTTACAGCTTGACTGCCATATTTGCACCTTTAGGTCCAATACATCCGTCTTCGGTAGTTTCCCATGTATGTTATACCGTGAAATTGGTAATTTCATGAATGTGACAATACCGTAATAGTGAAATTGGTAATTTCCTGAATTTGGCAATACCGTAATAGTGAAATTGGTAATCTCATGAATTTGGTAATACTGTAATAGTGAAATTGGTAATTTCATGAATTTGGCAATATCGTAATAGTAAAATTGGTAATTTCATTAATTTTGGTAAAACTGTAAAAGTGAAATTGATAACACCATCAACGTGGCAATACGAAAATAGATAAATTGGACATTTTATGAATTTTGCAATACCGTAATTGTGAAATTGGTAATTTCATGAATTTTGCAATACCGTAATAGTTAAATTTATATTTTCATTGATTTGACAATACTGTAATAGTGAAATTGATAATACCAAGAAATTGGCAATACCAGAATAGTAAAATTGACAATTTCATGAATGTGACAACGCAATCGTATAGAAATTTACCATTTGAAATGGTGCCCATCCTGTGAACTGGCTCTTTTATGTCCCTTTTATGCACGACAAAATTATGCATGAATTCGTACAAATATCATTAACTAACCCAAACCCAACTAATGAATTCGAGTTTTTGCCCAGCGTACGAAGAAGAAGAAGAAGAAGAAGAAGAAGAAGAAGAAGAAGAAGAAGAAGAAGAAGAAGAAGAAGAAGCAGAAGGGTTTTTGCCCGGTATAATACAATGTCGGAAATTGGGTGATTCAAAATATAAATCTGGAGGAAAATAGGAATGGTCAAATCTGTTTTCACCAGCATGAGTCATATCCAAGCAAGTCAATCACAGATGTTTTGGATCATTATGGATGCCTCTAGACCATGGATTTGCCTGGAATTCACACTAGTCGACGACTTCACTTGTGTTCACTGAAACGTGGTGTTGTTTTCCGTCTGGACTTGTTATTTCGTTCTTTTATTGTGATTTCTTCCATCCGTTTATCCTGGTCTGGACGCCGGCTGAATGGCACTACGCTTATACCTGTGACGTATTTCACGGGTTAGTTCTGCCGGTTCACCTTCACGAATTTGGCGTGTGAGAATTTTAGATGCTACTATGATGAGTTCAATACAGCTGGGGAGAGATGCCAGACTCACTCACACGCTGAGTGTTGTCCATACGACCTCTTGTGGTTATCGAAAAGGCACGACAAACTGCGTTAGATGCCTTCCAACCTTTCTACCCTGCGGGTTACATGTTTACGGAAAGGCTTCGGTGGTAACCCTGAGGCAAAATCTGCATCCTATGCTATCTCAAGTCGTCTCGATGAATGTCTTGCCACTGGCAAAAGGTAGCTTAGGCTCTGTGAGTGAGGTTGACAAAAGGTAGCTTAGGCTCTGTGAGTGAGGTTGACAAAAGATAGCTCAGGCTCTGTGAGTGAGGTTGACAAAAGATAGCTCAGGCTCTGTGAGTGAGGTTGACAAAAGATAGCTCAGGCTCTGTGAGTGAGGTTGACAAAAGGTAGCTTAGGCTCTGTGAGTGAGGTTGACAAAAGGTAGCTTAGGCTCTGTGAGTTAGGTTGACAAAAGGCGCAGTTTCTTCCTCACTTTAATCCAAATAACCGGGCAAGTCACCCATTTCAGCGGACACAGCAAGAGATACGACTGTCCACACGGCTGAACAAAGAGAGTGGTCTTCATCACTTGTGATGGACAACTATTTTACACTCACAGATTAAAAATGATAATGAAAGGGTGTTATATATGCGTAGCAACATGCCCAATGAACAAACATTTGGAGAAGAGTATTAATGGCTTAGAAAAATAGATTTATAGAAAAACGGGGCACATCTCATGGACATAAAATTAAACAAATAATTAAGCCTCATTGAAATTAGGCGCGCAAAGAGATTGGATGAACGAAATCAGTCCGAGATTTTATATATTTTGGTCACATAAAAAGTCATAACGCCTTTCTGAAACAATACTGGAAGCAAATATGGAGAGTAAGCTTGCCTGAAGTAAACAAGGCAATTAGTTGGAGGGCAACAAGGCATGGACAAGGAAAGACCTGGAAGAATTGATTGTACCATTAAGGCAAACCACAGATCATGTCGGAGATGAATTACAGCTGACCTTCGCCGTGGAGATAGCATATGCACAGATCTAAACATGTGTTGCTCAAAAGATGGAATAATTATGAAATAAAACGTTAGTTTAAAAAAATAAATATTTATACAAGTCTTTTTTGAAATGTTTGTTTTGTTATCATGTATGCTATCTGTCATTGTTATCATGTATGCTATTTGTCATTGTTATCATGTATGCTATCTGTCATTTATTTGTATTGTTGTGTTGGGTAGATGTTTTTACTTGTTGTTTTTGTTGTTTAATGCCCACAATGAGTAGGTTACTCTTATGTGGGCCATGAAAAGGGCGTTAAATGACGGCCTGCAATAGCTTTCCTCACATCTCGAGCGTCATGATGAAGGTGGACCGGGGTCCTCCAGGCGGTTGAGCTATGCTTGGCTTCATCTGCGTGCCACCCACTACTATGGAGATCACGTCGAACCTCACATTGTTAGCCAGACTGTTGTCCTCGACAACGGCCCGTTTCCAGGACGACCAACGAGGAGGTCAGGTGAGGGTCTTGGCCAGTATATTTCTCCTGACCCTGGCTAACATTCTCTGATCAGTGTGTTTTGCCTGGCCAGACGTTAGCCTCATCGTCCCGTCATGTAAGGGTCTAGGCCAGTATATCTCTCCTGACCCTGGCTAACATTCTCTGATCAGTGTGTTTTGCCTGGCCAGACGTTAGCCTCATCGTCCCGTCATGTAAGGGTCTAGGCCAGTATATCTCTCCTGACCCTGGCTAACATTCTCTGACCAGTGTGTTTTGCCTGGCCAGACGTTAGCCTCATCGTCCCGTCATGTAAGGGTCTAGGCCAGTATATCTCTCCTGACCCTGGCTAACATTCTCTGACCAGTGTGTCTTGCCTGGCCAGACGTTAGCCTCATCGTCCCGTCATGTAAGGGTCTAGGCCAGTATATCTCTCCTGACCCTGGCTAACATTCTCTGATCAGTGTGTTTTGCCTGGCCAGACGTTAGCCTCATCGTCCCACACAATGAGTAAGATTACTCTTTTGTGCGCTCTGAAAATGGTGCTAGGTGAAGAGTTGCAGTAGCTTTCCTCGCATCCAGAGAGTGCTGGCGAAGGTGGATAGGCGTCCCCCAGACAGTTGTGCTATGCTTGGTTTCATCTGCATGCTGCTTACTGTTACGGGGATCACGTCCATCCCCTACCTCCTTAGCCTGCCAGTCACAGAACAGACTGGAGCCAGGGAGAACTGCGTAGAAGTGAGGTGGGGTCTTGGGTAGTATGTTTCACCTGACCAGGACTAACATAGTCTTATCAGTATATGTCACCTGGCCATGACTAACATAGTCTTATCAGTATGTTTCACCTGACCATGACTAACATAGTCTGATCCATATGTTTCTCCTGACCAGGCGTTAATCTCCTCTCCCCAAGATATTTGCCTGAAGTAGTATGTCTTTCAATCTTTTCATGAACACCATTGTTATTGTTGTTGTTGTTGTTGTTGTCCAGACGTAAAACAACACCACGTAACAGTTAACACAAGTGTAAGTCGTCGACTAGTGTGAATTTCAGGCAAATCCGTGGTCTAGCGGCATCCATAATGATCCAAAACAGTAGAGAAATGTAGACTCGCAGCCAGTTATGGTGCCATCTTTGCCAGATGACTCGATAAGAACAGACACAAACCAACTATATGTGTCGACCATAATTATAAAAAATTATGGACATACATCAGATATGTCCTTAGAAAGAACAATAACCGCCTTCCATTGCAAGCACTCGAATGGACACCAGGGAGCGGAGAGGGAGACCCATTGTTGTTGTTGTTGTTGGTGTTGTTGTTGTTGTTGTTGTTGTTGTTGTTGTTGTTGTTGTTGTTATTCCTGTTCGAAGCTACTAGATTGAACTTAAGGAAAATAATAAAAATGAAACGAACAAAAAATAAAAATCTGCAAATCCAATGTAAAGTCCATTCTGTTATATGAAACATAGAGAACAAACAAAATAACAGAAAAAGGTACAGATTGTCTGCTCAGAATCATTCAATCAATCAAAGTCCGTTGCTTCTCTTGGTGTAAAGGTCATTGACAACATCCCGCCAGCATACACGGTCCTGTGTTGCTCTTTCTGTCTCTCTCCAGGTGTAATCATTTAATCTTAGTTCCTTACATTCTCTTGTCCATGTATTTTTGTGGTCTACCTCTCTTTCTTTGGGCATTCCATGTAAGAGCCCGTTTGGCTATGTTGGGCAGATGTAATCATTAAATTTTAGTTCCTTCTTACATTTTCCTGTCAATGTATTTTTGTGGTCTACCTCTCTTTCTCTTCCTTTGGGGGTTCCCTGTAACAGCATGTCTGGCTATGTTGGACAAATGTAATCATTTAATCTTAGTTCCTTCAAACATTTTCCTATCCATGTATTTTTGTGGTCTACCTCTCTTTCTCTTCCTTTGGGGGTTCCATGTAAGAGCCTGTCTGGCTATGTTGGACAAATGTAATCATTTAATCTTAGTTCCTTCAAACATTTTCCTGTCCATGTATTATTGTGGTCTACCTCTCTTTCTCTTCCTTTGGGAATTCCATGTAAGAGCATGTCTGGCTATGTTTTACGTTGCCTTCGTAGTGTATGTCCTAACCAGCTCCATGTGTTTTGCTTAATTTTTTTTCTTCATGCTGGATGTTGTTGGCTCCTTTCCCATAGGTCTTCATTCCTCACCATTTCCTGCCACCTTATGTCCATTTTCCTTCATAGGTATCTGTTAACGAAGGACTGGAGTCTTTATTGTAAGGTCTTGGTTGTTATCCGTGTTTCGCTCCATAAAAGATTGAATATTCTAGCTTTTAGTTTAAATCTTGATTTCCCTGGATCTCCATTTGTTGTTTAGTGTCAAGAATTTCATTCCTCCCTTTCCTTCTACTTCTTCGTTCGTCCTTAGATCAAGGTTCCGGTTTCTCTTACAAAGGACACCGTTGTTTGTAAGGCTGTTACATCTCCATACAGCTTTTTTATCATATCTGTCTCACGAGGCCAGTATTGTTCTCTCTTTTCCTGCGTGAGCATGCAGCTTTGCAGGATGTGTTCCACGGTCATGGTATGCTCCCCACATGGACACCTGTCATCTGTCCCAATCCTCATTTTGTTGTAAAGATGACCCTTGAGTCTGTTATGCCCAGTTCTCAGTCTGAAGATGATGACTCGCCCTTCTCTAGTTAAGTTAAAGTTGCTGTCTTCTCTTCGGAAGTCGGGGTGTTGATCAGCCCATTTTACCCTGAAGTTGGCTTTAATTATGGTCTTGGCCTCATTATATGTGATACTCAGGTCTGTTTGTGGGGATGCTCCTCCACTCTTTGCTAGTTTGTCTGCAGCCTCATTGCCTTCAATATTGCAGTTGGATGGGTTCCGCTGTATGAACAATCTTGGGTGTTCTGCTGAGAGCTGTGTCAGGGAGAACATACATCGCTCGAGATCTTCATCTTTGTGTTGTTTTTGCTCTGCTAATACTGACGCGGCATCAGTCCGGAAAACTATGTTTTCTTGATGGATATCTTTATCTTGATTTGCAAGCTCAGATGCGGCCTTCAGCGACCTCTGCTTCTGCGTGGAAGTTATTGGAGTATGTTCCCGTTTTTAATACTCGAGTTTTTTCTTCTCCATTCCTTAGTCTGTAATAGACCCCTCCGTCTCCATTGGATGTGGATTTGTTAGATGAGCCATCTGTATATACGTGTAACCATGTTTCTGGTGGGTATACTCTCCTAAGATATTCTGCTGTGAAAAATGTCTATTCTAAATCTGTCTGATGCTTCCTGTCGAATTCTAGTCCTTACATATGCAGCTGCGCTTCCTGACTTTTCAATTGTGATGTGCAAAAAGATAACGGCATTCATCTCTACCAACTTCTCTCCCTCTAACATTGTTGGTTCTGTGCTAATAGTGTTGAGTTTAAAGAACTTGGTTTTCTTCGTGTTGATATTCTGTTCAATTTTGGTTTGCTCAGAATAGAGAGGTTCAAATGGCATGATTTTCTTTCTTCTCTTCTTTTCGCTTATCCTGTTTTGCCTTCCAGTGTCAGGTTTTGAAGAGATTTATAGAATAAGCCCGACTGTGTGCCTCATGTACTGTGGCATTCACCACCTCAGATATTTCCGTAAGCCACTTTTTTGGTGTCTGCTTTTAGTCTTGAATCCGTTGTATTTAAATAGCATTGCTTGTTTGGGGGGGGGGGGGGGGGGGGTTGTGCTGTGGGGTGGTAGTCTCGTTACGTGGTCAAACCATTTTAGTTGCTGCCTTGTGATGTAGTCATTACAGATGCACAAGTCGTACTTCAGAAGGTACAGAAGGGATGGCTTAGGTACGAGTTGATAGCAGCTGTTTAGGCCTCAAACCTCCAGGGGTTGACCTAGATCTACTGTCCTGCTCATGCTGGGGTTCAAGGCAACGAATGAGCTGACATTATGTCTTCACAAGCTCCCATCATGGACACATTAGTGATGGAAAGAAGTGACATTTTGAAATCAACCAATGGCCGCCTACTAGATGAAAACACCGCAATAGATGAAGCAGCAAACCACGGACTGTAAAGTTTCGACATTCAACGAGGTTCGAGCGGAGTGGGGCGCATGAGAGGACGGCGCAGGAGAGTGTACAATCCACAGGGACAAGCTACATGCACCATCAGCATCCATACCTTACGCCATTTGATGAGAGTGAGCACCTATGGGTATGCCCAGAGTGCAGTGACGTCAATTCTTAAAAACAGATATAGTCATTAAAATTATTAATTACTGATACGATCAGTAATGTGGAACTGTTGGAAAGAATCAGACATATATCAAAGGACTGTGACGTGAGAGGAAACGCTAGCGTTGAAAAGTTCCAGCTAATAATATTACAAGACAATCTCTGTTCTGGAATCCGCAAGACAAGAGAAGTAGAGGTGTATCAATACACACGTGGGGAAGAATGCTCGAGACATACATCAAGTCTAGGGGACGGCGTGGGCTAGTGGTTAAGTGGCACAGCTCACAACTAGAAGGTGCTGGGTTCGATCCCCATCACAGCACCGGCCGTTACTCCGAGGAAGCAAACCCTTTAGAAAATGCAGGAGGAAGCAGCCCCTTACATAAAATACATGCTGAAGTCGGATGCACTGGGCCGACATACGCAAAATAAAAACCACAGTGCAACGCACACCGTCTTTGGGATTAGAGAAATAAGACAAAGGCCAAAAAAAAAATTAAGTAAAAAGGGTCAGAGCTGAAGCACACTTGACGTGTATTTGTTGAGGACCTGTGCTCCACTGGGGTCTGAAATATTTTCATTGATTTTTTGATAACTTTAAATACATAGGAGCACTGATGGATGCGTACGGTCCTATAACAGGCAAGAACAGCGATGGCTATGGCTGCTCTGATCAAACTTAGGCCGATGTGGATGGACCAAGCATCAACCTGAAATCCAAGTTGAGTTTAATGTACGCACTTTTCACTTCCGTGTACATTTACGCGTGGGAAACTTGGACTGACAGCTGTTCTGGAGCGAAGAATTTGTGCAATGGAGATGAGATGTCTGCGTTGAATTCTCGGCATTTGGTATCTAGACCACGCCACGAATAAGGCAGTCCGGAACACCGTTAAGAGCAGGTTGGCCAATATAAAGACCTATTGACTATGGTAAAAGCACACAAGCACACATGGTATGGGCCTGTTTCAAGATCATCTGGATTAATCAGGACCGTCCTTCAAGGTACTGTGCACGGGAAACATAAGAGTGGGAATCAGAAACAGAGATGGGAAGACAACATCAGAGAGTGGACGGAGAGGTCCATAGCTAGTACAAATATCATGACACAAACCCGAGTGCAGTGGCGGGAACTGATCCAACAATTTGCATCTGATGATGATGATGAATATGTGTTTTTCCTGATCTCGGACGAAGGCCTAATGGCCGTAACGAAGGCTTTGTTTTGTTTCTGATCCGCGCGGGATTTGAACCATATTTTCTAGTTTTATTATCAACATGACCAAAAACGGTGACCTTATTATAGCGCTGAAGCAAATGTGGGTTCACATACACAGCCAAAGCTGTTTAAGTACGTTCTTTTCTGTTTTGTTAAGAATCGACGTCAATGCAGTCCGGGCAGACCAATAGGAGCTCAGTCCTCCTCAGCAAATGGTTAATAATAGTTCGTCCATCGTCTTCGATGAGGAGCACCAACATCATCACGTGCCATAATGCAACCTTGAGTATGTGTGTGCGCTAGTGACTGATCAAGCCGATTCGAGCCTGGAAAAGTCTGCGACACGACTGGCAAACGTAGTCAGTAGTTTTCTCTGCTATTTTCTCTGCTCTAGACTTCCTGATTGCATGTCTATCCTGGGCTGCCTGAATATGGAGACCCTCGCTGAGTTCAACGCCGTCTGTGACCGTGCTCTTCCATGTTGAGCGGTTGTGAGCCAAGTTCTCCCAGGTATTAACGTCTATTTGACAGTACTCAAGGGACTCCTTCAGGCTGTCCTTGAAATGCTTTTTTAGACGTTCTTGTGATCGTTCCCCTTGACCCAGTTCGCAATACGTGAGCCTCTTTGGAACAATTTCGTTTGACATTCGGAAATAGTTAAGAGTGTATTACAGGTGGTTCCTATAGTTCGCTAGTTGTACAAACTTCTGCTTCTTCCTCTCAGGCGCACCTCTCTGCTGGACCCACGTATTATTTAATAAATATCCATCGTCTTCACCCAAATGACGAACCTTGATCACCTTCAACATAATTTCTCTATACATTGCCTATGCCCGCACTGCGAGAGACCCTGAGGCCAGGGTGTCAGCTCTTTCTTTCCCGCAAATCCAAGCATGGCAAGGACAGAAGATCCACACAAACTCATGGAGGCTTCCTATCCACTCACAGTCAACCCTTCTGCACCTTTCGAGGCAAGGATTGTGTTCGAGACGATCACGGCCATCATTAAAGAGGTCCCAGATAGCCACCGCAGAGTCATTGCCTCGATCTCCACTCTGGGATCAAGATACCGAGCAGCGCACGAGCTGTAGCGACCAGCTACCCAAAGCTGACTGCTAGCGCCAGGGTCAGCGAATCAGACCTGCCAAAACCCTTCTACGCCATCACTGGGATCAAGATGCCGAGCAGCACACGAGCTGTAGCGACCAGCGACCCAAAGTTGACTGCTAGCGCCAGGGTCAGCGAACCAGACCTGCCAAAACCCTTCTACGCCATCACTGGGATCAAGATACCGAGCAGCGCACGAGCTGTAGCGACCAACGACCCAAAGCTGACTGCTAGCGAACCAGACCTGCCAAGACAATTCTACGCCTTCAATACAGATGCCGAGCAGCGCACGAGCTGTAGCGAGCAGCGCACGAGCTGTAGCGACCAGCGCACGAGCTGTAGCGACCAGCGACCCAAAGCTGACTGCTAGCGAACCAGACCTGCCAAGACAATTCTACGCCATCAATACAGATGCCGAGCAGCGCACGAGCTGTGGTGTGTAGCGGCCAGCGACCAAAAGCTGACTGCTAGCGCCAGGGTCAGTGAACCAGACCTGCCAAGACCCTTCTACGCCTTCACGTGGTGATCATGGATAACAGGCTGCAGCAGGTCAGACTGGCTAAGGAGAAGGGATCGAAGAGGGAAGGCTGACCCATGAGAAGGGATCGAAGAGGGAAGGCTGACCCAGGAGAAGGGATCGAAGAGGAAAGGTTGACCCAGGAGAAGGGATCGAAGAGGGAAGGTTGACCCAGGAGAAGGGATCGAAGAGGGAAGGCTGAGTCAGGAGAAGGGATCGAAGAGGGAAGGCTGACCCAGGAGAAGGGATCGAAGAGGGAAGGCTGACCCAGGAGAAGGGATCGAAGAGAGAAGGCTGACCCAGGAGAAGGAATCGAAGAGGGAAGGCTGACCCAGGAGAAGGGATCGAAGAGGGAAGGCTGACCCAGGAGAAGGGATCGAAGAGGGAAGGCTGACCCAGGAGAAGGGATCGAAGAGGGAAGGCTGACCCAGGAGAAGGGATCGAAGAGGGAAGGCTGACCCAGGAGAAGGGATCGAAGAGGGAAGGCTGACCCAGTAGAAGGGATCGAAGAGGGAAGGCTTACCTGGTGTCCAAAAAATGCCATGGTGAAATCGATTGTGGAGGACCGAAAAGTGCAAATATCGCAGTCAAGCTGTAAACTACGCATTCGCATTCAGTTCGTCAGACTTCATCCTGCTACTTGAAAAGCCCTTTTCCAGGCTTGATAGCTGGGGTTTAAGAACCAACTTAACTTAACATCTTTATACTGGTTTAGAAGAGTCTGTATACAACCAGTTTCTTAGAGGGTGCTTTAACTGATGCGCGAGTCCATCTTAATAGACTCAAACACTAGAGCTAAGTATGCCCGCAGCCAGTTAGGCGCCATCTATAGCTGCTCTTAACATACGCCCGTGGAGGAAGGTACAAATAATTTGTGGCTAGATTTTGAATTTTGCTCGGGCAGCGGCCGTTCGAAGAAGAAGAAGAAGACAAAAAAGAAGAAGAAGAAGACAAAAAAGAAGAAGAAGAAGATCTCCATTTTGATACTGGACGTTGTTGTCAAGTATACACCACTTCTATCAGCAACGACACTGTCTCGCTCTCTAGCAGAGAATCCCCAACCAGTTTTCTTACCATGCAGCACAGACCCATGGGTATACGACTCATAAAAACCGGCCTACAGTGTCTCGAAGAGAGAAGAATTCGTGGTGACTTAATACAGGTTTATAAGATGATCAGAGGAATGGATAAATTAGACTATAACAAGTTTTTTTAAAATTCAGCCATCCACAATAACACGAGGGCATAGCTACAAGCTGACTAAAGAGAGGTCCAGGTTAGATATTAGGAAATATTTTTTTAGCCAGAGAGTGGTGTCTGCTTGGAATGCATTGCCAGGGGAGGTAGTGGAGGCAGGGACAGTTAATGCATTTAAGAATAAACTGGATGCGCATAGCTTTTAGAGCAAGGTGATGTAAATGTAACTGGTTGTATACAGACTCTGCAGGGTCTTCTAAGCCAGTATAAAGACGTTAAATTATACACGAAAGACTAACCTCTTGACAGGCAAAACAAATTGAACAAGACCCTCACCTTGACTTCCTCGTTGCATTTCATGGAAACGGACTATTTGCATGGCAGCCTGGCTAACAAGGGGAGAGATCGACGAGATCCCCATAGTATTTAGCGACACGCAGATGAAGCCAAGCATATCACAACTGCCTGAAGGACCCCGGTCCACTTTCATCAGCATGCTTGGAATGTGAGAAAAGCTACTTTAACCCGCCACTTAACATTCATTTTAGGGCGCACAGAAGAGTAATTCTACTCATTGTGGGCTAACAACAACAACAACAAAAACAATAACAACATGACATCATCATAATCATGAACTTATTTCACTTATTAGTTGTTTAGACTCAATGTCCTCTTTCCCACTGCATCAATCTTTATTGAAGTATTGAGTATCTGTAGAAGTAACCCACACCTTGCTGCAGAATGTCGTCTAGATAATCAGGGGAAAGGATAAATTAGACTTTAACAAGTTTTCCAAAATACAACCACCTACAAGAAGAAGAGGGCACAGCTATAAATTAACTATAGAAAGGTCCAGATTGGATATTAGGAAATATTTTTTTAGTCAGAGAGTGGTGAATACAGTGCCACAGGAAGTAGTGGAGGCAGGGACAATTAATGCCTTTAAGAATAGATTGGATGCACATAGCTTTAATAGATCCAATATGGAACATAATTACAGAATATGCGAGAACAATATTTGAAAGATAGAAAAGGAAAGGGACCTTAGGGGTTATAATAGACCATACAGGTAAAGTGAGTGAGCAAGTCTAGGTAGCGGTGAAAAAGGCAAATGGAATGTTAGGTATGATAAAACATAGGAGCAAGGAGGTGATAGTCAAACTGTATAAAGCATTAGTTATACCGTTAACGTGGATTAAAACAAAGTTTAAACATGTAAATATGCTGCAAGAAATGACTTAAATCTAGCTTTAACTTAACTTGACTTGACAACTTAACTTAACTTACCGTCTTTATACTGGTTTAGAAGACTTTGCCGATTTCTTGGAGGATGGTTAACCGATGTGCGAGTCCATCTTAATGGATTTAAACACTAGACAAATGTAGACTCGCAGCCTGTTAGGCGTAATCTATGCTGCTCTTAATAAACCATCTAGCCATGGCCGGTGTTAAACGATGTCACAGCTAGTCGCCTGTTACGACATTATCTCTGTGGTGCAGTGGTGCTATTCTTGTCTGTGTCGTACACAAAGACCCCAACAGACCATTCGGGACCAAAAAGCTGATTATTGTAAGCCAAATGCTTCAGCAAATGGAGTGACGAGAAATTATAATTATTATCACAATACAAACATACACTTTCTCCATGTAGGCCTTCTTCACCCCTCTCACCCTAAACCCTCGAGTACGATTTATATCAGCGTAGTATACGATTTTCTATCTGGAACACGTTGTCATGCATGCTCAATACAGTCATCGTTTTAGAATCCCTGACAAAGAAGTAACAGAAGATATTTTAAAAATCAAGGTCATGATAACTTTCTGCAGAACAACAAAGACAATTGCAAACATTTGCCCCTTTGGCGTGATAAAAAAAGCGATATGCAGAGAAGAAATGCGAAACTCTGTGACGACGTAAACAATGAAATAGTTTTCGCTCAGAACTTCCGGTCTATCTAAAAAAAATTGATTTACCCAACAAATTGAAAATGTTTATGTTCTAAAAGCCTATTATTGTCAATGAAGATGTTTATGTAGCCTTTTGCAGGTATGATATTGCACAGCATTTGTTTTTTAAAGACTGCTCACGTATTTGTCAAGGAGTTTCAATTTTGACCGGAGCTTGCAGCAGACGGAATATCTATTATAGTTGTCTCAATAAAAGGTGACCTAATTCCGATAATATTCTTTCATTATTCAATCGTTATTGACTTCAATTGCAGATTCTCACGATGCAGCCTCTTGTTCTCAGTTCTGGCTAATTTGATAGATGAGTTGCATTATTTTTGAAGACAGTTCAACTGATCGCCTGTTAAACATGCGATAGTTTCACATCATAATTATTGAACGTTTGCATGTATGACATGTAATCAATCGACGAATCGTTTGATTTTGGTTCAGTGATTGAATAGTCTACTCAATCTGCTTGATTGCACACTATCATTTTGGCATTTCGCCAGGTCTTTGATATTTCGACATTGATGTTTATATCGGAGTTGCCTTTTCCTCTTTAGACGTTTCTGGGACATGGTCAGTTCAGTGTTGAAACGAAATAAATGTGTTTGTTTTGTTATTTGTAATGAAATGCTATTACTATTAGACTTATTAGTATTTGTTAGGCTCAAGTTAAAACACAGGATTATACTGTTACTATTAAGAAAACTGTTATTATTTATACGTGTTAACCCTTTACTGTTAACAAGAGGATTATTTCTTCCTATATTTTAACCCTTTGAGCCCTGTCTACCCAGTGGGTAAAATCTTTTTGCCTTATGCTTCTGAAAAAATATGCATAGTGTAGACATCTGAGGAAAGCTATTTACTGTGACAAAACTATGTGCTCTAATTTCATTATTCTATCTCAAATTGACTGACCTAATCATCTCCAATGTTCCTGCTTGTTATGCCAGTAAATTGGGGAATATATTTATTGCAGTCCATCCTGTATAAAATATAGGCTACTTGATACAGTACATCGGATACAACCCACCAGACTAGTTTGATTCTTCGAAGGACTTGAAAGGTTTTACTATCTTCCTCACACGTGTAATTAAAAAAATCACTTGTCCTTTTCAGAATAAACATAATCTAAATCCGATTTTTTGCCTCCAATTCCTTGAGAATACAATTCAATGGCTTTTTCTGTCATTACCATTTTAGAACGGCCATTTCCTGAATTTTGTAAACTATTTTCTATCACAAAATTCATTGACACAATTTCCTATTTCGTGGATGCCACCATATGATTTATCTTCGGAAATGTGTGAACCATACTGCTGTTTATACATCATGATAGTACGGCCAAAATCTGAGCAGTATAGTCCAAAATACGCCTTATAATAATGGTTCACCCGTTATACCGATTCATGGTTGACTCCAAGTGTGGAGTATTTACACACACACCGGTTCATTGGTGTTATAGGTTCAAAGAGTTAATTTACAATTTCTTTTGTGTTTTGAATTTCCCCTTATCTGGACAGAATTGTAAGAATAACAGGATATGTGAGATTTTATAATAAATTTCATTTTAACCCTTTACAGTCCAACAAAATGTGTGTCTGTTAGCCCAATGCAAGTACTGCAACTCTGTATGTCAGATAGTTGTTTTATTTAATACAATAAATTAGTATTTTAAAAAAAATTTGCGTTTGCCTGATTTCTCTATTATCCAAACACGGTGTTTGTTGCATTATGTTTCTATTTTGCACCTGTTGGCCCAGTGCATCCGACTTTGGCATGTTTTTTATGTAAGAGTCTGATTCCTCCTGCATTTTCTAAGGGTTTGCTTCTCCGGGGTAATGGCCGGTGGTGTGTTGGGGATTGAACCCTGCACCTTCAGATTGTGAGCCTTGTCACTTAACAACTAGCCTACGCCGTCCCCAAATAAATTAGTATTAAACAGATTTAGCTAAAATTATAATCTAAACGCATATCACTCGATTACCTGTGACATGAAGTATTCATAATAAAAAGATGTATTAGTATGAAGTTTTGAATTTCATTAATGTGGAACACATGATAAGCTATGCATTCCTCGGCCAACTCATTCCAGCTGATGTCAATTGTGAAAGGGCGATCATTAAAAGAATTGCATTGGCAAAAAATACATTTAACGTCATGAGAGATACACTTCTGTCAAAGCAGATATCTCAGATCTTAAAAATGAGAATCATAAAATGCTATGTGCATTCAGTTTTATTGTATGAAGTAGAAACATGGACACTGACAAAGAAAATGGAGAAGCGTATTGAAGCCTTTGAAATGTGGACATTGAGGCGACTTGAGCGAGTTTCTTGGAAAGATCGGGAAACCAATAATGAGGTTTAGGAACATCTCCAGGTGGAACAGGCACTTCTGAAGAAAATAAAAAGCAGAAAAATAAAATATTTTGGTCATGTCAAGCACCATGGCAATCTGCTGAAGGTTATTTTGGAGAGAAGAGTAGAGGACAAGAGAGGCAGAGGTACAGATGAACAGTCAACATCAGGATGTGATCAGGACACAGTTTGACTGTGTGTGCCAGCCTGGCCCAAGACAGAGACAGATGGAGATTCATTACCATCAATCTCCGTTGCGGTGACGACACTTGATGATGTTGATTAATGTGGAAAGAGAAATTCCACTTCGATTAAATTCTTTGTTTTATCTTATATCGGAAGTGTGGTATTACCCTAAAGAAGTACGGAAGAGGACATCAAATTCTGCTTAAACAATGCCAGGACTGCCTTTACCGTGATGGAACCACTTTGGAAATCCAGTATAAATAGTAGGGAAACTATAGAAGGGACTTATGGGTAATTCTCTATGGCTTGGAATGCTGGAGGATGACAAAGAGAAATACTCGGAGATTAAAACCTTCCACAATAAGTCAAAAGGGGCAAAGGCCGCCGTCCATCGTAGATGATGATGGCATAATTAATTTTGCTAGCGCTATTTTTAGCAAGGATTAACTGCGCTACTTTTTATCCTCACTCTCTCATCTCGTGCCGCCCGTTCCCAGTGGCAAGTCAAGGACAAAACGACTAGGGGGCTACTACGAGATGCAGGTGACTCCGCATCAAGCACCCGTGAAAAAGACGGGAGTCCGTAATCAAACCCACACCACCTGATCACGCGGCCGACCGCTTAACCACTTCGCCACGGAATCCCATAAGTCAAGTCATCCAGTAACCGGTGAGGTCGTTGGGGCACACATGAAGACACCCCCACAATCACACACCACCCATCTCTGTGAGTGGCCGCTGTCTGAGCCTCCTCTGGTCAGAGATTGATCCATTCTTTTATGTTGTCCTCCCATCTCTTTTTTTTGGAGGATGTCTTCGTCGTAAGCCTTTCACCTTTCCGTGCAGGACCATATTTGCAAGACCGTTTGATCTTGATATGTTGCCGTACCAAGCGAGTTTCTGTCATCTATAGCAATTCTTTCTCAGATTTCCTCATTTCTCGCTCAATCATACATGCCATAGATGCATTTGCAGAATTATTAGAGTGTTTAGGCCAGACAAAATATAAAATGGCAAACTCCTATAGGACACCAACCAAAAAGATATGGATAGCATTATAAGAGAGAGAAGATGCAGATGTCTGAGGTATGTCACGAGAATGAGTCCGGACATGACCACAAAAACAGCACTTATGTGGACACTAGAGGATAAAAAGAAGAAAAGTGTCTACTTGGAGACATCGCGGAGGATGAGACCTGATCCACATACTGACATGAGGAACGGCATGAAAGGTTGCCCAAGACAGAAAGGCACGGAAGGTCCTTGTAGAAGCATTATGTGCCTGTGAGTGAGAAGAGAATTAGAATTTGACTGGCGGTTTCAGGCATATCACTGTAAAGGGTTCAATGAAAAATTGCGTCGGGCTGAACTTTTCCCAGTCTGGACTAATTTTGTCAATTTGTCTCTTTCGGGCCGAGACAGGTGCTATATTTCAAATAGTTTCCCCCCCCAGATAAAATTATTTAATATTCGTATTCATTGCACATTTAAACTGGCACTTCGGGTTTTTCAATAAATTTATGGCTTTTTGAAGGGTCTCAATACCAGCGTGCAGTTTCTCCTTCGACATCCTTCTCCTCAGTCCTGAAGTACATGTGCTGCTGTCATGTCTGCCAGTAAACAGGCTGGTGGTACCTGTCTTGGATTTGGTGCGCTGGTGGTGTCTCATTCTGTTGTGGCCAGTTCGGAGATGTGGAATGATAACCTGGTCTTTTCTGGACAGTTGATAGTATTCCTTCATCTGCGTGGTGGCTGGGATGTCCTTCCAGGCACTGGGTTTGGTTACCTATTCCTGATTTATTTGTCTTATCGCCATCTTCCTCCTCCGTCTCAGGTGGCATTTGTAGGTGAGCCATCTGTTTAGCTTAGGCCATCTGTAGATGAGCCATCTGTTTAAGAATATGTCCATCACACTGCTTAATAAAACGGGGGAGAATGTGTCTCTGGGACAAGGGACATAATAGATACAGGGTTCTCTGAAAACAGGGGAGTTAATGTGTCTCTGGGACAAGGGACATAATAGATACAGGGTTCTCTGAATACAGGGGAGTTAATGTGTCTCTGGGACGAGGGACATAATAGGTACAGGGGTTCTCTGAATACAGGGGAGTTAATGTGTCTCTGGGACGAGGGACATAATAGGTACAGGGGTTCTCTGAATACAGGGGAGTTAATGTGTCTCTGGGACGAGGGACATAATAGGTACAGGGGTTCTCTGAATACAGGGGAGTTAATGTGTCTCTGGGACGAGGGACATAATAGGTACAGGGGTTCTCTGAATACAGGGGAGTTAATGTGTCTCTGGGACAAGGGACATAATAGGTACAGGGGATGTCTCTGAAATCAGGGGAGTTAATGTGTCGAGGGACATAACAGGCACAGAGAACCTCTATTCAACTCTTATACTGTAACTAGTATCTAAGCCATTTATACTGTAACTACTATCTAATCCATTTATACTGTAACTACTATCTAAGCCATTTATACTGTAACTAGTATCTAAGCCATTTATACTGTAACTAGTATCTAAGCCATTTATACTGTAACTACTATCTAAGGACCTATTGTGCTACTCGTATACTGTAACTAGTATCTAAGCCATTTATACTGTAACTAGTATCTAAGCCATTTATACTGTAACTACTATCTAAGCCATTTATACTGTAACTACTACCTAAGGACCTATTGTGCTACTCGTATACTGTAACTACTACCTAAGCACCTATTGTGCTACTCGTATACTGTAACTGAACCTACCACCTTTTTATTTCTGCTACAGGCTGTCATCATTCACCCCTGGGAGATCAATGATCATCAAAGTGTTGCAGTCAGAAAGCTCACCTCCAATTCAAGGTTGTGACCTTGACCTATCAGTTGCACTCAGCCATCATGGCAGCCAACCTTAGTCAGGCATTCTTAGATGGACCCGGATTGGTTCCTTCCTTAGTCCAAGAACTGGCGGCTGGGAATTTTCATGATGGTAGAGAGTCCTTCCATGAATACATTTACTCGAAACTTATTCATGGGGAGGATAAAGATAACAATAGTCCTAATATAGCTAAACCAACTGCTGCAGTTTTTCCGAACACAGAATTGGCCAGCAGCTACTCAAACACGCTAGCTGTGCCGAACAATCCGTACATTCATGGTTCGAACAATGGAAGTCAACCTAGTGACAGTGAAGAGAGTAAGGCTTTGAAGAATCAGTCCTTAATCAAAAGTCTGACCAATCAGAAGTCGGAAAGCAACAATAAACAGTTACCTCAAGCGCAGGCAGGTGCAGCACTGCATGCTGGTACAGGAAATAGTGAGAGTCCAACGAAGAGGAAGAAGAAGA
Organism: Ariolimax columbianus; assembly: GCA_036924085.1. Lineage (NCBI taxonomy): Eukaryota > Metazoa > Mollusca > Gastropoda > Stylommatophora > Arionidae > Ariolimax > Ariolimax columbianus. The sequence goes on from JAVGWX010000025.1 coordinate 29,708,470, forward strand.
GTTACCATAAAAAGGAGAAGTCCCACGTGTGTGAGGTGTGTGGGCGGGGTTTTGCGGAGAAGTACACCCTGACTCGGCATATGTTAACACACACACACGTCAAGCCTTATTCTTGTTCCAAGTGCAACATGTCCTTTTCTCGTTCCGACGGCCTTGCTAAGCATATGGCTTCGGGCCACCGCAGAGTTGATGCTCACCACTGCGATGTCTGCGGAGGTACGTTTAATAGCGAGTTATCCTTTGAGCAGCATCGCCGTGAATATGGTAATACACTACCGTTTGTATGCAACCTCTGCATGCTTGCCTTCTCACAATGCTGCCACCTAAACTATCACATGAAGTCTCATTCTTTGTCCAAACTGAACGACAGTTTCAGTTACGATGGCTTGGATGACAAAAATAATGCCATCGATGTGTCCGAACTCATTCCTGAGGATTTTAGCCCACCCAAAAAGGAACAAACCAGAATTCCCACAACGGATATAATGGACAGCTTTAACAAGACGGGAAAGGGACATCACTATCTCGACATGCTTGACCCAAATGTTATTATTAAGCCAGAGATTGAGGAATTCCCTACCTGCGGAGCCACCCTCAAACAGTTGTCCGAGGACTCATCACGCAGGTCTGGTATTGGCCCCGGTTCCTTTAATGCCGTAAACAATTTTTCAATACCTACTTCAACAGCCTCTCATGACTTGGTAAATTCTCTCGGAAATCAGGCTGATACAACTTCTGTTGCAGCAGCATCGTACCTGCCAGACACGACCAAAAGTACGAATGTGACGGGTACAAATAATTCGTTACTGATTTCCGAGTCTGACATGAAGAAGTACTACGACATCAAGATTCCAAATCCGAAATTTGTGCCGAATTCCGATCTCGTTGTGGTTAGTGTAGGCGAAGACGGTTTGTTCAGATGTGAAATATGTGGAAAAGGTTTCAGTAGGAAGTACCATATGCAACGGCACGTAAAGCTACATACGCGAGGACCCGTACCAAGAGCTCATCTGCTTGATTGGACACGTCGGCCATATGCTTGCGGTGTTTGTAAGATGGGGTTTACCCGTCAGCATCATTTGACTCGCCATATTTTGATACACACTGGCGAGCGACCACATTCGTGCCATATTTGCGGAAGAGCTTTCCGCCGATTTACAAATCTCTCACTCCATATCCGCACAGTACATGGAGCAGAGAGGCCATTTAAGTGCCATGTTTGTGGTCGGGGTTTTCCCCGTCTCTACAGCCTGCAGCGCCACCTTAAGCTGCACGCCAGGAATGCATATGCATTAAACTCGGAGGGTGGCGGAGGTGACCAACTGTATAAAGGATTTAAAGCTGTGGGGACGGTCAATGTGGAGACTCGGAAATCCCCTGTTTACACTTCGACCAATCCTAGCAACATTCAGCAAGCACAGGGGAATGGCCCAGAGTCTGTATCCACAGATCGAGGTGGTAATAATGAAGAGTACAAACCTGAGTCAAATACTCCAGCGGATGGCCCCGGATGCAGGGAACCCGAAGATAATAACAGCCCAATCATCAACCAAGAGAGTTATGCCTTTCTTCAGGTTGGAAGCCATATCGCCTTCCAGGCTCTGAAAGAGCAACACAAGGACCAGATCAGGATCTGTCACTCTGTTCAGACTGAAGATAGACAAGCTCAGATTGGACTTACACAACAACAGACCTTACCACCTCCAGAATCTGAAAACAGAGCTCAGCAGAACAGACGTATCAGCACAGACATTGAAAGCATCAATCTGCAAAACTCTGTTCACCCTAGATCGTCAGGTGATTTTTCGTCATCACCACATCATGGTGAGGCTGTACGAAGTCACATTTCTTCTCTTCAGTCCAGAAATTTAACTGACTTCAATCCCCAACAATCCCTGCCGAACACCAACGAGGAAAGATTAATCTCTGCTGGTTCGTTGACGAGCCAAAACCTGACATTGCTGAACTTGTCCGCAAGTGGCAACTTTCATGATCTGGGCCACACAGACTCAGGTAGCTACTCTCAGAATCAACGAGATGACGGTGGAGATGGATTTTCGGTCCTTCAACAACAAGTTCAAAGCCCGCTTCCAATGATGAGCATGTTAGAACGGCCAGGTAGTCATAGTATGATGATTCAGACAGGTTGCCATGACACATATCACCACTCCTCCGCTGGTTACAGCCAATCACCATCTTTACAGATCCAGCATCACACAACCATGAATCTCTCGACTGCCAACAAAAGTCCTGCCAACCTACAAGTCCACGGAGGCTATTCTCACAATACTCATATAGATATTCGAGCCAGCCAAACTGGCGTTAGTGACCCAAATGTCTATTCTCACAGTCATAATGTGAATAGTCTGCCGTTTCAAGTCGGTTCTCATGAAATGTACCAACAGCTTCTGTCGGAGAGTCTCAACGAAATTGACCCACATCCACACCCTAGTGTGAGCCCTGTACATGTCACATCGCATAAAAACATGCAATACTGACCCATATCTTGTCATCCTATATAATAAATTGTTAGATGAAGATGATATAATCTCTTTAACTGTGAGCTGGCATCTCTTGACAGCCCAATCCCTCCCGGACAAAAGCACAATTGTTGTAGTGGTGTGGTGGGAGCAGCAGGTTCCGCAAATCGGCCAGACCTGGGCACAAAGTCAGGAGGTGCTCGACCGACTCCTCATGGTTGTGGCAGAATCTGCAGTTTGGTTCACGTAGTGGGAGTAATCTATTCAGATGTTTGTTGAAAGGGGCATGGCCTGTTCTCAGCTTGAAGATCAAACTCTGGTCTCTTCGTTTCAGTTTCTTGTCTGGGTCCTGGGGGTCTGGTTTTGCTAAAAATTTGTTAGACAAGTTTGTCTGTCCTTAAACCGTCCTTGTTGACTCCTTTCCCACAGATCTTCATTTCTCACCATGTCTTGCAAGTCTACAAACTACTTATACGAGGTGTGTTCAAAAAGTATCCGAACTTAGCTTTTTTTTGCGGAAACAAATGAAGCATGGGTGTTGTGCTGCCAAAGACAGATGTGTCGAACCGAAAGGTGCAAATATCGCAGTCAAGCTGTAAACTAACGACACAATGCATTCTGTTCTTCGGACTACATCGTGCTATTTGCAAAACCCTGTTCAGGAATTGGTAGTAGGAGATTGATGACCAACGAACGCAGAATGGGTGTTGTCTTTCAGCATGGAGGTATAGGGGACATCATGCACATACGTGAATTTTTCCCGCCCTCAGATTGTGTCAGTCGCTGGCAGTCGGTCTTTCGGTTTTGTTTTGAGTAAAGTGAGCACACATCAGGTTTTCATTCACCACGAAATGACAGAGATAATTGAGCAGTAGTGTTGCATCAAATTTGTGCCCTAAGCTAGGTGATACCCAAATGGAAACCAACAGGTATTTGGTGACGATGACATGAGCATCACACAAATTAAGGAGTGGTACAATAATTTCAAAATGGCCGCTCATCAGTGGAAAGCGGAGCATGTTCCGGTAGGCCCTCAACAAGCCGGAATGATGAAATCATTGACCAAGTACGGACATTGGTCTTGCGTCACCATCCGAGAACTTGCGGATGAGGTGGGAATAAGCATTGGTTCAGTATACTCCATTTTGAATAAGGATTTGATCATGAGGAGAGAGTTTCCGCAAAATGTGTGCTGAAGCTGATAACGGTGGAACAGAAGCAACTATGTCGGGAAGTCTTGCGAGACTGCTTCGCCAGGCTACCTATTCTCCCCCCCCCCCTCCCCACCTGACATGTCTCCTTGCTATTTTTGACGGGCTGAAAATTTCACTTCATTTGAGTCACGAGAAGACATTATGCATCGGCCCAGCTGTACTCCATTCTTAAAGAGGCCTTCCTAAAATGCTGCCAATGGGAAAAGAAATAAACAAAATAAAACGGTTTAAAGTTGATTCAAGTTAAGTTTAATCAACATTTTTTAATGGGTATGGTCAGATACCACACCAAGACGAGAACACAAACAAAACCTACATTACGACCAAAAGGCCTTCATCAGGGACAACAAATAACAACAATGCTGAACTAGCAAATGAACATATAAGGAAAAAAATGGTCTACTTATCTGATATAGAAATGCTTTCCAACAATGGCAGGACCTCTGTAAGAAGAGTGTGTGGAGTCCCGAGGAGAGAGTTTTGAGTAATCGTATTTTCCAGTTCAAAGTTCGGATAATTTTTGAACACATCATAATGTCACATGGGCCTTGTGCACTGTCTTGGTCTTAGTCAACCTGTACTTCTACAGGAGTGGTGCCCCTGTGCAGGTCCCAGCTCAGGCGTGAAGAGGAGTTCCTGCTGCTTAGCTAACTAGGCTCGAGCAGAATATTACTCCATAGTATTGGGACAAGTGTCACAGAGGGTGATTAACCGATGTGCAAGTCCATCTTAATAGACTCAAATACTAGAACAAAGTACACCTGCAGCCTGTTAGGCACCATCTATGCTGCTCTTAACAAACCACCCAATCATGGCCGGTGTTATGCCATGTCACACAGTTAGTCGCCTCTTACGAAATGCTCTGTGTGGGGCAGTGGTGCCATTCTTGTCTGTATCATTCACTTAGACCCCGGCAGACCACTCGGGCTACTTGTGCACTGTAAAATTGTAAATGGCCTAAGTGTACATAAGCCATTATAAGCAGCTCGTGAAATGCATTTGAAATGTATTTTATTCCATTTTAGAGGGCAAACGAAAAGCACTTAAAAACATGGCCTTTGGGTATAAATAGTAAATGACTACTCGAGGAGAAAAAAATGTAATTTTGCAGTTTTTGTTAGCAGTGTCGGACATGGTTCTCTATACAAGGTACAGGAGTGGGAAATGGAATGTCTGTGGAAAGGGAGATAGAATGAGAACATTGGGAAATATTATGAGATAATATATATCGTCAAAACCTTTTAAGTTCCTTGCGGAGCAGATGTCTTCAACAAATACATGCCAAGCCCTCCTGTCCTGAGCTATCCACTTTAGTTCTGTCCACGTTTTCCCTGTTTCCTTTGTTTGTCATAAACTCTCTTCTCCAATATGTTCTGGTCTTACTCTGGGGACTCCAGAATAGAGACTGTTTTGTAACGCTATCTTCTTCATCGGTCAATTGATGCTTTGCTTCTAGTCTGGTGAGGTTCATGGAGGAGACAGTGTGTTTCAGGTCTTCGCCGGTCCCCACAGCTTTTCAAGCATAGTCACTTCTCCAGGCCAGACTGACTGTCTTTGGTTTTCATAAATGGGGCAGGATATGTTCTGGTGTTTGCGTGGGTGCTCCACAACCGCACGTGGCAGTGTCTCTGAAGTCCGTAATGTCCTGCTCTGAGTTTCAAGATCTTTGTCTGTCCATCTTCGCTAAGTTTGTCTATGCTGTCATTTTCTGACTTGTAATCTTTGTGCTGATCTCTCCATTCTGTTCTCATGGATCGTTTGATGAGTGTCTTTGCTTCTTTATAGCTCTTTGGTTGGGGAGTCTGTGAGGCACCACTTCCGGCTTTTGCGAGCTCAACTGCTTTCTTGTTTCCAGGGATCCCACAGTGGGCGGGAATTAACTGTAGGACTAAATCAGTTTTTTTTTTTAGACAGCAATCCTATGATGAATTATATCATGTTTCACTACATATTCTCTTCATAGAGATTTTCTGTTTTGAATGATTTCAAAATCTGACAAGAAGGACAAAGTCTGAAGGTTTATTTTGATTTAGCTGGATAATAAGAAGCTTTCATAGTTTGTTATTCATGACGGATTTGTAAGTGGGATGTGTTAATCAGACATCCATCTTCAACTTAAATACCTTCCCTCTCCCATATCTTCCGCAGTCGTAGATGCAAGGAAGTGAAAGGGAAATGGTATAAAGCATTAGTTAGACCTAAATTGGTGTACTGTGTACAGGTGCTGAGCCATTATCGTAGAGGGGATATAAACATGCTGGAAAGGATACAAAAAAAGAGCGACAAAGCTGATAGTGGGATCCAGAATTACAGTTATAAGGAAAGACTAAAAAAAATCGGCCTACAATGTTTAGAAAAGAGAAGAATTTGAAGTGACAATACAAGTTTATAAGATGATCAACAGAAAGGATAAATTAAACTATAACAAGTTTTTCAAAATATAACCACCTACAAGAACAAGAGGGCCCAGCTACAAATTAACTAAAGAAAGGTCCAGATTGGATATTAGGAAATATTTTTTTAGTCAGAGAGCGGTGAATGCTTGGAATGCATTGCCACAGGAAGTAGTGGAGGCAGGGACAATTAATGCATTCTTCTTCTTCATCGTACGCAGTCTGACAGTAACCATTATTTTTTCGAAAAAAGCGGCGGTCATCCTGAGGCTGTCGACACTGCCATAGAGCTTGTCTTGTGGTTCCACTGGTGATGGCTACATCTGCTCTCTCTGATCCTCGTATGTCGCGCAGTTCTGCAGCAGATGCTCAGCGGTCATTTTCCCGGTACCACACGGGCATTCGTCGGTACCACCTATCTTCAGTTTGTTGAATAGGTGGTACCTCAGTCTATTGTTGCCAGTGCGAAGTCTGAAGACAACGACCTGCTCTCTTCTGTTCAACTGGTAATAGGCATCGTTTTTGGTGTAGCCGGTATGTTCAGTTTCCCATTTGGTCATGTATCTGGCTTTAATAAGCCGTTTTGACTCTTCGTACGTCATACTGGTATCTGTTTGTGGTAGTCTTGCACCTTCTTTTGCCAGTCTGTCAACCTCCTCGTTGCCTTGGATGTTGCAGTGTGATGTGACCCACTGTACCACTACAATTTTTGGTGCGGACTGCTGGCATAGTTGACAGAGTACTGCTCTTAAGTCATTAAGCTCAGTGTTTTTTCTGGCTTTTTAGCGCTGTGACTACGGCGAGAGCATCTGTAAGCAGGACTGTATGGCTTTCATTTTCTTTATGTGTCACCATTTCTTCCACTGCCGCCCTCAGTGTCTCTGCCTCCGCTCTGAAATTGCTTGTGTACTTACCAGTAGCGAATGACAGTGTTATTTTTCTGCCATTTGGAAGGTTCAGGAATGCTCCTGCCCCTCCGTTCTGTGTAGTGTTTGTTACAGAACCGTCGGTGTATGCTTGGGTCCAGTCCATGCTTGGGTAGTTTTTTGATATAAAGCTTAGGGTAGTATCTCTCCTTTCTTTTTCAGTCTGGCAGTTTTTGTTTCCAATACCTGGTATATTTTCTACCACCTCTGGAAATATATCCTGCCTCCAGGTAGGTTTTCGTACAGTAGTGATGGGCTTTGGTGTTGTTAGTGCGTTTATGGGATCTTCGTACATCTTTGCTTTGGCTATTTCTGCAAAGTTTCTCCGCTTTAGTTTCCCATTTCCAAAATTGTTTAGTCTCTGGTGCATTGGATGGTCAGTCAGTCTTCTGAGTTTCTCTGACTGCAGCTGGGCTCTGCAGTCTCTTCTATCGGTCATGGATTGTAGTTTTGTAACCTTTTCAAGTTCTACAATTGGCGTTGACTTCATGCCTCCTGTTATAACTCTCATGGCTTGGTTTTGAAGTTTGCTAACTTTATCGAAGTTCGCCTTTGCTGCTGTTGTCCATGCCGCAATGCCATACTCGAGAACTGGTCTCACTCTTCCAGTGTACAGTTTCTTTAGTATACTTTCGTCTGCTCCCCAGCTTGTGCCAGCAAGTTTCCTCATGATTGCCATTCTTTCTCTGGCTCTCATTCGGTTTCTCTCGATCTGACTTTTCCATGTCATGCGCCGATCAAATGTGACTCCCAGATAGTTTGGGTTGTCGTTTGGCTGCAGGAATTTGCCATTTAGACTTAATTTGGTGTTTTGGGGTTTGATTGAAAGCGAGAATATTGTACATGTGGTTTTCTCCTCGTTTATTTTGACCAGAATTAATGCATTCAAGAATGGATTGTATGTGCATAGTTTTTAGAGCAAGGAAAGGTAATTAAGACTGGTTGTATACAGACTCTTGGAGAGTCTTGTCAACCAGTATAAAGACGTTACGTTAAGTTATTCGTAGATGTCTCACTTACATGGGAACTGTACAGACAGGAGGAGTGCGAGGAAGTCAATAATATTCTATATTTGTCCCGATCTTTTGTTGTGGTCAGTCCATCTCGCTATCGCGTGGGTATTGATGTGTACAGACATGAGGCCACCAAAACATTGTTCTACGTGTCCATCTGTTGTCAGGCATAGGTACCACATGTCCAGCCCATGGATGTCTGTGTGATATCGCTGCTTCCAGAACGTCCCGCAAGTTTTATGTTGAATTTCCTCGTTTCGGATATTATCCATGATTGAAATTTTTAGTCCAGTCATGTAGAAAACAACTAACTAATTATTTCATTTCAGGAGAATAAAATCTGATCAGTTACCTCTGCGCAATTACATGGCTTTGCTTCGTTCGTTCTCAATCTCCCGCTACCAAACCCTGAAAGGGCTTAAGTAGCAGAACGTAGTCCAGAGAACAGAATGCGTTGTGTCGTAGTTTACAGCTTGACTGCGATATTTGCACCTATCAGTCCAACACATCCGACTTCAACAAGCATTTTTTTGAGTATCGGGTTAGCATTCCCTCTTCGATCCCTTCTCCTTAGCCAGTCTGCTCTGTTGCAGCCTGTTATCTAGGATCAGCGCATAGAGGTGCAGAAGTGTCTTGGCAGCTCTGGTTCGCTGGCCCTGACGCTAGCAGCCAGCTATGGGTCGCTGACCACCGCAGCTCATTCGCTGCTCAGCATCTTGATCCCGCACAATTATATAAATATCTTATTACAGGCTGTGGGTTAGCTTAAACAAGGTTTAGAGGCCTTCACAGAACATTGCAACCACCAAACTCAGGATTTTTGTTTCTGAATGCCCACGATGAATAAGGTTACTATTTTATGTTCCCTGAAATGGATGCAAAGTGGCGGGTTTTAGTAGCTTTCCTCACATCCCGAACATGCTGATGAAGGAGGACCGGAGTCCTCCAGGTGGTTGTGCTAAGCTTGGCTTCATCTGCATGCACTACTAAGGGGATCACATCTACCCACATCTCGTCAGCCAGGCTGCTTTGAAAACAGCTAGTTTCCAGGGAACACTACATGGAAGAGAGATTGTGGTCTTGGTTGGTATATTGTGCCTGACGCGACGTCCTGGTCAGTATGTTGTGCGTAGCGTGTCAGTTCCCTCAAACTAAGAATAAACAAGAGTTACTTTATGTGTTTATTTATATATAAATAAATCAGCAATCAGTATCTCCTTTGTCTGTAAAGTAAAGTAAAATATCCCATAGCATTACTGCCATAGGGGTGTGAGGTGTTAGCGATCTCACATTTCAAAGGCTCGGCTAAATGAGGGTGGTAGCCATCTCCTCTCCCTCGCCGGTTTTACTTCATGGACTGAACCGGTACCCATTTAAGGCTGGGTCGACCCGGGAGCCATTGCGGTCTGAAAAAAACATTACCGCCTCAACGGGAATAAACCCAGGACCACTCAGATGCGAAGCCAGCGCGCTAACCACTGCGCTACGCTGCTCCCTTTGTCTGTATTCCATGCTTAATCCTGCCCCTCCATGCAACACGATCCACGGCGTCCTGTTCCCATGATTCCATATCGGTGTCCAGCATCATTCATATCCCGATGGCACACATCCTTGTACCGAAGAAGTGACCGAACCTGAAACCTTTTCCTCAACGAAAGACCTTTTCCTCATCGAAAGACCTTTTCCTCAACGAAAGACCTTTTCCTCATCGAAAGACCTTTTCCCTCAATGAATTTCCCCATAGATATCATTTTTATATTCTTCCATCTTCCGAGTGTGTCCCAGCCATCTGAGTCTTTGAAGACTAAGCATGGAAAAGACAGTGACGGTGTCTGTTCTCTCCAATACCTCTGCGTTGGTGCTCTTGTGCAGACACCTGATGTGAAAGCTGTTTAGTGGCCTCACCTGGTGCATGTAAGCAGACCATGTTAGTTAGTTAGTTTTCTTTCCACTTGTCCCGTTGAGAGTCGTGGGGAGCTTAAGTCAACTGTCCAGCGCCAGGTGCGTTGCTTCGGTCAATGTGAGCCCGCATCACTGCACAATCACTCTAATGTTGTCTATCCACCTGCTTCACATCCTTGCCCTGTAGCCAGATCTACCAGCGATGTAAGCCATCAGTGGAAGATGATGAGGGTGCATTCTCATGAGATGACCAAACCAACTTATTTTCTGCCTGGAAATATATTCGGCACAAGATGTAGTACCGACCATACTTCGAATGTGGTCGTTCCACTTCCTGTCTATCCTGGTACCACCGATGACCTCCCTTAAACACTTTATTTCACACGTCAAAATTCTGCTCTCACATGCCCTGGACAGAGACCATGTTTAACGCTGCAACACAGTCTGCATAAATATACTGTTAATCAGCATGTTTATCAGACCATGTTTCATCGCCATAAAAAAGGGTGCTGAGGGCACAGGCCTGGTAAACAAGGGTTTGTATTTTAAAAGTGGACTCACCATGTATGTAAACGATTACTTATGCCTCATATTCCTTTTCTTGCTCCCAATAGGACACCACCATTGCAGCCGACCCAGCTGCAGAAACATGCCAAAATATTCCGTTTGCTCTCTTACAGGGGTGGTTTCTCTAGCAGTTTATTTTACATTATGATGCTGCTAACTGCATGCACAACAGTCCTTTGTTGCCTTTAACAGCATAATTGGCATCTCACAGGGGATATTCATTTCTTCCATATATAGGAACTTAGTATTGACACTTGTATGAAAGCTTATCTAGAGCAGCATTTGCGTTTTATGCATTTGGAAAAATGTGACATATTTTGTGAAATACAATTTTACATGTATTTAAGCGAGAGAAAAAAAGAATAAAAAAATCATTTTAGTTCATGGTAACTTGTTTTTTAAACATTTTTTGTGATGTTTTGCATTGTGATGTAAATGCATTAATTGCCCCTGCCTCCACTATTTCCTGTGCAATGCATTCCAAGCATTCACCACTCTCTGACTAAACAAATATGTCTCAGTATCTAATCTAGACCTATCTTTAATATGTTTTAATATATTTTATATGTTCTTGTAGGCAGCTGTACTTTGAAAAACTTGTTATACCCTGTAGTTTAATTTATCCGTTCATTTGATTATCTTATAAACGTGTGTTGTCACCTCAAATTCTTCTCTTTTCTAGACACTGTAGGTCGGTTTTGCTTAATCTTTCCTCATAACCATATCAGTTTTGTCGCTCCTCTTTGTATCCTTTCCAACATGTTTATATCCCCTCTAAGAATAAAGACTCCATACGTGAACACAGTTCTCCAATCTGGACCTTTCTTTAATTAATTTGTAGCTGTTCCCTCTTGTTCTTGTAGGTGAATGATGCGGTAATCCATACAGACAAGGCAAAACATGTTACGATGGAGCACAGCAACAGCAGTCTGGTACCCCGAAGTAAGAAGAGACCGCGGGGAAGACCTCCAATGTGTTGGTCAGAATCCCTTGCTGTACACTGCAACATCCGAGATGCCTCTAGAGGAGCACTTACTATGCACTGGAATTCCGTGACCCAAGAGGGTCAGCTGTGCTGATTAACGGGTCATCAAGATTTCATATTGCCAGCTCCCAAGTGGTCCTTTATGTGCACATGGTACCTCCGAGTTTGTCGTCCCATCTACAATAGGACTAGGCACATGATCACGCCTCCTTTGAGATCAGAGGTCACTTGAATCCTGTAAGATTCGAACACCCATTGTGCGTCTTGGCAGGTGAACACTTTGTCTCTTTGCTACAGCGCACCCCATGTCATACATCGTAGGATGGCAGCCATCTTCTTAAGAGAATGTCGAGAATATGCACATTGTGGCATCGGGAAAGATTGTTGAGAAAGGGCCTGGTTATAGACAGAGAGGTCAATGTCAGTCCCATGGCAACAACTGGTGTCGGGGATGAAGATAACTCTTCGTGTACTAAGCCGCAGCCTATGTGAGGTGGAGTGCCCAGTTCTCTTACTTGCTGTTTTTAGCTTTCCCAACTCATACATCAGGTCCTCATTTATGTCGGGCAAAATATAGTGGACAAGACCCTCACCTTGGCTTCCTCGTAGCCCTTCCTGGAAACCGGCTGTTTTCATTGCAGCCTGGCTACTATTGTGAGGGATCAACGTGATCCCCATAGTAATGAGCGTCATGCAGATGAAGCCAAATATAGCACAGCCGCCTGGAGGACTCCGGTCCACCTTCATCAGCACACTCGTGATGTGAGGAAAGCTACGACAACCCACCACTTAACGTCCTTTTTAAGGCACACAAATGAGTACTCACTGTGGGCATACAACAACAACCCATTTATAGCTAAGTCCACTGGTGAAGCGGTCGTACCAGCCACAAACCGCAACCTAGATTTGTTTCTGTCCGTCCGTGATCTCGAACCCTGGTACGTTATAATCCCAGTCTAGCAAGCCATCTCACTGTCGACTAGGCTATACGCACACAGAGAGTTTGAATATCATGGTGCGTAAGATTGAACATGTTGATCGCAATCTTTAGACTTCGCACAGGCCACAACATGCTGAGATACTATTTGTGGAACAAACTACGAGGGACGTTCAAATCAAACCAGGACTTTTAGTTCTACCTGAATGGGTTATAACATACTGGAACTACTATCACTAGTTAGGGGCACTTGTGTCCTATTACTGCTAGGGGGCCCACTTGCCATGGACCAGTCACGTGACAGATAAATACAAATGGTGGACAACATTGTTAGGGCTTGCATGGAACAGTATGTTGTGATGAGGTTTCTTGTGAAAGAATGCGTGAAACCCTGTGACGCCACTATTAAAATGTGAACAGTACATACACATTTTGAGTGATGTACATTACCGTTTGCGGTTATAAACGGCCTGGATTGATCACAAATGGGGTCCTACTTCTGAGAGATAACGCTCGACCTCAAACGCTCACCGCACTGTGTGCCATCTGCAGTAACTCGGCACGGAAAGTTGGGGGGGGGGGGGGGCGTTTTTGGTTAATTGCCACATTCACCTTACAGCCCAGACCTCCGCTCCAAGCGATCTCCCCTTGTTTGTGCCCCTAATAGAATTACTGGGATTTCAGCACTGATGTCAAAGTGAAACAGGATGTCCTGGATTGGTTCAGACATAAAGATTTTCAGGCATTACTTAAACAATGGGATAAGTGCATGAACGTTGCAGGAGATTATATCGGAAAATAAATTGCATTTTGCTTACATTTTAATAATAATGTTTGCTTAAGCATCTGAGGTCAGTTGCATCGGTCGGCCACATCCATGACCCACTGCTGTAGCGTGGGTCCAGGGCGAAGGAGGATGTTGCTACTTGCTGAAGACATACTGTTCGAGGACGGCCTCTTTTACGCCTCCAGCTGGTCGGTGGAAGACTTTTGGCGCCGAGGAACGACTTGTGTAGTATCTTGTGGGTAGGGGCTTCCTTATCCAGGCGTACAACATGACCAAACAAAGAAACTCGGCGGCGGTCAAGTGTTTCTGAGATTTGGTGGAGGCAAGTTTTAGCAGAGACCTCTATGTTGCGAATGTAGTCATGCCATCAGATGCGCCGTTGGTTAGGCATATGAAAGGCGTCCAGTCTCGACATGTCATGTTTCAGCAATGTCCAGGTTTCGAGGCCATAAAACAGGACTGGGACCACGCAGGACTGGGACCACGCAGGACTGGTAGATGCGGATTTTTGTCTTAAGGGAGATCTTGCCATTACTCCACACATGTCGGGGTCGTGCATGGCGGACGCAGCTGGTTCGATCCGCCTTGACATACCGGGACAACTGCACCCATCGCATGACATCATGCTACCGAAATAGATGAATTCGTTAGTGCCCTCCTCAGTGTGACCTTGGGCTTCAATACCCCAAGGTGTTGTGTCAGAAATGAGATTTTGAACTTCGGTCTTGGCCCAAGATATAGACAGCCCTAGGGAGGGTGTTTCACTGTCTAACATTTCCAGAGAACGCTGCAGCGTAGATCTGTCTGTGCCGAACAGGACAATGTCGTCTGGGTAAACGAGATCAGTGAAGATTGGCTGATCAATAGCTATACCCTCCTGATGAGCGCTGTGGCGGTCAAGAAGCTGTTGATTGCCCGGCAGAATAGGTCATGGGCAGGAACACATCCCTGTCTGACACCAAAAGTCGTCTGGAAAATGTCAAAGAGAGTGTCACCCAATCGAATTCTGGCGCATTTTGACATACTTGATAAAATAAATTGTCCTTACAAAAAATGTCCTGGTTTGACTTGAACGCCCCTCGGGTGAATAGGACATACAGATGAATGTGTCTGCGGCACTGACAAAATAGCTGCTGAGAATCTGCTACAAAGGTGTCCAACATACGAGGAACAGAGAAGGGAAATGTGGTCATCACTGATACCATTCCTGGACCAGCTCTATGGAGATACCAACAGCCTTAAGCTAACCACTGCAACCTTTAGTTATATTCGGGGTGTCGTCTGAAAGTGTTAGAAGAAGAAGAAGAAACATGCTATGCTGATCAAGATCTCACCTCATGGTCTCTTTCGTATTCCTGGAATCAGGTTGTGTGACAGCAATTTGGCCAACGAAGTGGGGACCGACACTGTAATCCCCATAGTTCGATTACTGAGGAGCCTCGCATTGCACTAAAGTCAAGAGCACCCAAATTTTTGGTTGGTTTTTGTTGTTAGCGATATTTGTTATTTTTGTGTGTGGATATTTTACCAATCGTGCTTGTTTCAAAATTGTTAGCCTGGTAACCCTGGCCATGTCTGAATATACGATATAAACGGCTTTCACGTGAAGTGCCTGCACATAATCCAGGAGGTCACAGTCATCAGCAAAAAGCAAGTTTGAGATGATTGTGTCCTTCACCTTGCTGTGTTCTTGCATTCGCCTGTGATTGAAGAGTTTTCCGTCAGTCCTGTATTTTATTTCCACTTCGTTTTGGTTACAATCCTGATAGCTAAAGCTGAGCATGGCAGCAGACATTAAACATTGCTGAAGAGTGTTGTGGCTAGTACACAGCTCCGTTTGACGCCATTTGTCACAGGAAAGGCAAATGATGTTTCCCCATCACTCAGCACATGAGCAGCATACCTTCGTGGAATTGTTTGACGATCTTGGTGAATCTGCTTGGACAGCCGAATTTCCCCATGACCTTCTAAAGTCCATCTCTGTTGACGGTATCGAAAGCCTTAGTCAGGTCCATGAAAGCCATGTACAGCTCACGAAAGCCTTAGTCAGGACCACGAAAGCCATGTACAGCTCACGAAAGCCTTAGTCAGGACCACGAAAGCCATGTACAGCTCACGAAAGCCTTAGTCAGGACCACGAAAGCCATGTACAGGTCCATGAAAGCCTTAGCCAGGTCCACGAAAGCCTTAGTCAGGTCCAAGAAAGCCTTGGTCCGGTCCATGAAAGCCATGTACAGCCCACGAAAGCCTTGTACAGCCCACGAAAGCCTTAGTCAGGTCCATGAAAGCCATGTACAGCCCACGAAAGCCTTAGTCAGGTCCACGAAAACCATGTACAGCCCACGAAAGCCTTAGTCAGGTTCACGAAAGCCATGTACAGCCCACGAAAGCCTTAGTCAGGTCCACTAAAGCCATGTACAGCCCACGAAAGTCTTAGTCAGGTCCACGAAAGTCATGTACAGCCCACGAAAGCCTTAGTCAGGTCCACGAAAGCCATGTACAGCCCACGTTGCTGCTCTTGGTATGTCTTCTGAAGTTGCCGAGCCGTGAATATCATATCCACAGTTCCGCGACCCGATCTGAAGCCACACTTGCTCTCTGGATCAATCTGTTGAGGAGAACTCGTGCCAATATCTTTCCAGCAGACGATAAGAGAGAGATTACTCGGTGGTTATCGCAGGATTGACGGTTTCCCTTTCGCTTGAATAAGTGAACGATGACAGCATCCTTTTGTTCTTGTGGGACAGTTGCTGTGGTCCATATTGTGTTGTCTAACTCAATTAGTCTCTGTGTTAGGACACAACTATCTACTTTGTAGGTCCGCACCCACAGCTTTCCCATTTCATTTGATAGTTGATTGCAGCTCCGACCTCCTCGATATTTGGAGGAACGTCCAGTTCATTGTCAAGGGGTGTCTGAGGCAGGCGTTCTATTGCCTCGTCGCAGATGGAGGATGGTTGGTCTAAGACCGTGCGGAAGTGTTCTGCCCAGCTTTCCAGTATTCTCGATTTGTCTGTGAACAGTTCTGAGCCATCGGCATTCAGAATTGGAGTTCCATACGACGGTTGAGGGCCATAAACAGTCTTTAAGCGTCATAGAAGCGTTTTGTGTCGTTTCTGTTAGCTTAAAGTTGAATTTCATCTGCCTTGTTGCCCAACCCCGTGTCCTTCGTGTTCCTGAGCTTTGCTTGGGCCACTCTCTAATAACTACTAACCAGCAAGAAATTTGGAATGAGTTAGTTTTCATTTCCAGTTCATTATTTTAATTCACCTCTTTTACAATTCCAGTTTTTACAAAAACACAGAAAAAAATGGTTTCTCCCGGAAGTGACGACATTGATGCCAGAAATGAGCACATAACCCGCCATGTATTTTCGTTGTTGAAACAGTTTTGTTGTTCATGTTTGAATAAACAGCAGACTTACTGAGTTAATGTGAGTGTATGTATTTGTGGCTTTCAATCAAAAACTATATCACCGAAATCTCGTATCTATAAGATCATATCTATAACTGATATTATAACTTAAAATAGCGTTTTTATACTGGTTTAGACTAGAAGTTAATATAATATTTATATAGTAGTGATTTACAACCCAGTTTCCTTTTACATCACTTGTTTGCGTTGCTCAGACATTTGTACATGCGGACAAACACCTTAGACTGCAGAGAGATCTGCCCTGAGGGAATATGATATACTAAGAAGGGGCAGAAGATGCAGCACAGCGAATGAGCTGTAGCAGCTAGTGACTCATGACTGGCTGCTTGCATCAGGGTCAGCAAACCAAAGCTGACCAAGACCTTAGGCTTATTCCACCTCTAAGCGGCGGGCATGGAAACAGGCTGCAAAAGTGTAGTCTGGCTAAGAAAATCTTAAACTTTCAGTAAACCTTCCCATACTAGCTTAAACTTTCAGCAAACCTTCCCATACTAGCTTAAACTTTCAGTAAACATTCCCATACTAGCTTAAACTTTCAGTAAACCTTCCCATACTATTAGTATTACTAGCTTAAACTTTCAGTAAACCTTCCCCTACTAGTAAGTACTAGCTTAAACTTTCAGTAAACCTTCCCATACTAGCTTAAACTTTCAGTAAACATTCCCATACTAGCTTAAACTTTCAGCAAACCTTCCCATACTAGCTTAAACTTTCAGTAAACATTCCCATACTAGCTTAAACTTTCAGTAAACCTTCCCCTACTAGTAAGTACTAGCTTAAACTTTCAGTAAACCTTCCCATACATTGATACAATACTAATCATTAGTATTGTATGGGAAGGTCGAATGACAATGTTTAGTAAACCTTTCAAGACACATTTGCCCTTTAGAATTGCAGTGGGAAGGTAAATCTGTCTCCAAAAAAAGGCAACTGAAATCAGATGTGTCTGTCAAAAAGTGCAGATACCACAGCATTGCTGTAAACTACAACACATCCCTGAAAAACTAATTCTGGTTTTAATCGAGAAGAATTCTTATTCCATTTGTCCTGCTAAAGAGGTGAGTGGAACATATTCTAATTAATATTGATTAATTTTCTTTGAGTGTTTGCAGTGTAAACAAAGACAGTATGAATTCTCAATCGTCTGATACAACAACAAATTCTTAACACTTCTATCAGACTCTGATAGAAGTGTTAAGAATTTGTTGTTGTTGTGACCGTCAAATAGAAAAATATATTTAAATTAACGATGGCCGATGATAATAGTGAATAAATTTGGCAGTCATCTTTAGACATAACTGGACATTATTCTGAGTGGAATTTATGTATGTTTGACAACAGGGATATTCTTTTTCCAAATAATACTGATGTTATTCTGTATACTAAATAATGATTTAAAATTTGCACGTAGTGGCTAGATTTGAATTCTGCATTCAATGTGCTAAAATTCTACATATAACGTAGTGTTTGCTCATTTCAGAACCGTAGCTGAGTACACAATGCCATTCTGGAAAAACTTGGCACATGTCAAACTTATTGATACAGCAATGAATGAGACATGCCAGATAGTCACTGGGTGCCTAAGACCTACACCAACTGAGAAAATTTACCTTGTAATTGGCGTAGCTCATGAAGAATTGTTGCGTCAGAGATAGAAAGAGAGAAGCAGTTAAACAACACAAGGCACTCTATGTTTAGACATCATGTGCAGTGCACAAGGCTACAATCAAGACAGAGTTTCTTACAGTCAATCCAGCCCTTACAGACTAGTCCTAGAAAACGGTGCATCGAAAAATGGAAAAAGCTGATGCAGGTCCCCTGGATCGAGTTTCAGAAGGAACCAGCACATGGACATTACCTGCCTTGCGCAAATTGGAAGTCACTAAATAGATATTTAACTCGACTGAAGATGGATGTGTCCTGACCAAAAGGTGCAAATATCGCAGTCAAGCTGTAAACTAGCGACACAACGCATTCCGTTCTCCGGACCCCATCCTGCTATTTGCAAAGCACTGCTCAGGGCTTGGTATAGGAGATTGAGAACGACCGCAGAAGAAGACTAAGCTGGCGTATCACAAGGCAGGAACAACCTTTAAAGATGGGGATACATGGGATGATGAAACATGCAAATGTGGAAAGACACAAAACTAAGAAAACCTGATGATCTGCCCAAACTTCCTGGAGACTTTCGGTTGGACGACCTATTGAGTGGCTATGACGGGACAATCCATGCGGCTGCGTACTGGAAGTTGACACAATATTAGTGCACATGTACTGACAATTTATGTTATCTCATGCAGGTCTGAGAATGGACTTTGAATGGAAACAAAAAGACACAAGGTATGTATACATTTCTGGGGCATATCAGCCAGATGTTGTTATCTTATGTGTCTTTTTCTTATTACTTTCTTGGGCAGTGACTGACAAAAAGGTTAGTGGCCATCACACCTGATAACGTCCTTCAGGGCGGCTTCGTCTTCGATCAACTAATGCTATGCTTCTAGCCTGATGAGGTTCGCGAAGGAGGCTGTGTGTTTCAGGTCTTCGCCAGTCCCCCACAGCATGGTCTCTTCCCTGGACCAGACTGCCTCTCTTTGGTCTGAATAAGTGGGACAGTCCTGCAGGACATGTTCTAGTGTTTGCTTTGATGCTCCACAATCACACGTGGCGACATCTCTAAGACCCATTCTGAGGAGATGGGCATTGAGTCTGCAGTGTCTCGTTCTGAGTCTGAAGATCTTTGCTTGCCAATCTCTGCCATGCTTTTCTAGCTTGTATTCTTTGTGTTGGTGTCGTCATTCCAGCATAGCTGCAGCGGTCAGCGACCCATAGAAGACAGCTAGCATCACTGCCAGCAAACAAGAGCTGCCAAGACCCTTCTACACCTTCACATGGTGATCCTGGATAACAGGCTGCAAGAGGGCAGACTGGCTAAGGAGAAGGGATTGTTTTGTTTTGCGTTCGCCTTATTTATCTATTCCCCAAGGCGTGTGTGCGTTACACTATGGTTTTTATTTTGCGCCTGTCGGCCCAGTGCATCCGACTTCAGCATGCATTTTATGTAAGGGTCTGCTTCCTCCTGCATTTTCTAAGGGTTTGCTTCCCCGGGGTAACGGCCGGTGCTATGATGGGGATCGAACCCAGCACCTTCTGGTTGTGAGCCGTGCCACTTAACCACTAGGCCACGCCGTCCCCTGGAGAAGGGATTGAAGGTCATTAATTTTCTTTTCGTCCCCAACTTTTCCAATATCTCCATATTTGTTTTTCCTCTTTCCCAGAAATGTAACCCAATCTTCTATATACCCACATTTCGAAGGCGTCAATACTATTTTCCTACTTGTTATACAAGCTTTTAATGAATGTGTTATGTTTGGTAACGTTTATTAGCTACACCTTTGATACATTCATTTTGTTTATACCTGTGAGATCTGGATAAACAAGTGGGCGATGGGAACAACGGGTCGCAGTGTATTTAGCGAAATGTACAGCCAAAGAGTCTTGTTTTTGTTTCTAAGAATCGACATCACTGCACTCCGGGCATACGCATAGATGCTCAGACGCTGACTCTTTTTCTGTCCGTCCGTGATCTTGAACCCTGGTATGCTGTAATCCCAGTTAAGCAAGCCGGCTCACTGTCGACTATGCTAGGCTACACATAGAGAGAGAGAGACAATGTTGAATATTTGAACATCATGGCATGTAAGATGAACATTTGGTCTCAATTTTTAGACTTTGCATTGGGGATGGCGTGGGCTAGTGGTTAAGTGACACAGCTCACAATCCGAAGGTGCTGGGTTTGATCCCCATCAAAGCACCGGCTCTTAAGGGAAGCAAACCCTTAGAAAATGCAGGAGGAAGCAGACCCTTACATAAAATGAATGCTGAAGTCGGATACACTGGACTGACAGGCGCAAAATAAAAACCACAGTGCAACGCACACTGCCTTGGGGATTAGAGAAATAAGGCGAATGCAAAAAAAAATACAAAAAAAACAAACCTTACACAGGCCACAGCATGCTGAGATACTATTTGTAGAACAAACTACGAATGGTGTTCAAGTCAAACCATGACTTTTTGTTTTAGTTCTTCCTGAATGGGTTATAGTGTGCTGGAACAACAACAGACTATCATTACATTATGTTTCACATTTTTTCTAGCAAGTTTTATCTATTTTATTAGGGTAATAGCTAGAATTTGAATGTTTTGCTTGAAGTAGTTTGACTTGTTTGTCTTTTCTATTCTTTCTAGTTATCAGAAACAGATCGTTCATACTGTCACAGAAACCAAACCAGAAAACTGGGGGGACTGTAACCCAAATTGGGAATCAACACAGATAAAACAGGAGCCCGATTATCAGGTATATATATTCAGCATCATTGTGTCCTTTAGCTTGATGTGAAGCACAACACCACCACTACAGCTGGTCATCACGCAGGAAGCCTGTATTCAGTCACTTTGAGTGGTGGTTTCTGTAGCAATGTTTTCATATGATGAGGTTGCTAGTCCCATGCACAACCTGTTTTAGCTGCTATTTATAAAATAGTAAGATGAGAGTAGCCCCATTCTTTAACACTTTGAACCCTGGTCACGTGTTCAAGCAAATTGTGCCACGAGGTCACCATTTTTTAAATTTGCTGGTAAATAATATGCGAGGGGCGTTCAAAGTCAAACCGGGACTTTTTTGTAATGAAAATTTTATTTTTTTGAGTAATCAAAATGCCATTAATTTCTTTAATATAATCTCTGACAACGTTTATGCACTAATTCCAGCATTTAGGTAGTACTTGAAAAGCTTCAGTATAGAAAGATTTGTCAGTATGTTTGAACCAACCCAGGATAGCCTGTTTCACTTTGTCATCAGTGCTGAAATGCTGACCACGAATTCTTTTAGGGGTCCAAACAGGTGGAAATAGCTGGGAGCAAGGTCTGGGCTGTAAAGTGGATGTGGCAATACCTCCCATCTGAGTTGCTGCAGAGGGCACATAGTGCAGTAAGCCTTATGATGTACGGCCTTCTCTAAAATGTTTACGCCATTCAAATGTCTTACTGCGGCTGAGTGTCTCATCACCATATTGTGATTCCACAAGAAACTTCATCACAACACGCTGTTCCATGCAAGCACTAACGGTGTTGTCCGCTATTTTTATTTGTCACGTGACTGGCCCATGTCAAGTGGGCCACCTAGCAGTAATAGGACACAAGTGCCCCTAACTAACAATAATAGTTCCAGCACGCTATAACCCAATCAGGTAGAACTAGAACAAAAAGTCCTAGATTGATTTGAACACCCTTCTTATATCACCATATGCCCATTGCTCATGATGGGGTCATCATAGCAACTTGAAATAAGCTGCACTGACCTACAATTCAGCCATAGTATGTTCAGTGACAATTTCAATAGGATGTTTTTCTGTTTACGAGTTATGTATTCTTCAGACATTCATACATGTGTGTGGGCGAGCGCATACATTAGTTGGCTAGTGAAAGTGAATGGTTGCCCAGGTGGAGGCACTTAGGGAGTACATCTGCTTGTTGCAGAAACACTAGGTATGAGTATATGCTATCATCATCATCATCATCTGGTTGATCAGTCCGGGGATTGATTGTAAGGTTATCAAAATAAGTCTTTACGGCAAATATCTGCGGCCAAACGACAACCCAAACTACCTGGGAGTCACATTTGATCGGCGCATGATATGGAAAAGTCAGATCGAGAGAAATCGAATGAGAGCCAGGGATCAAGATGCTGAGCTGCAGTGGTCAGCGACCCATAGCTGCCAAGACCCTTCTACACCTCCACGTGGTGATCCTGGATAACAGGCTGCAGCAGGGCAGACTGGCTAAGGAGAAGGGACCGAAGAGGGAATGCTAACCCGGTACTCAAAAAATGCTTGCTGAAGTCGGATGTGTTGGACCGAAAGGTGCAAATATCGCAGCCAAGCTGTAAACTATGACACAACGCATTCCGTTCTCTGGACTACATTCTGCTACTTACCCTTTCAGGGTTTGGTAGTGGGAGATTGAGAACGAACAAAGAAGAAGAATGAGATCCAGAGAAAGAATGGCAATCATGAGGAAACTTGCTGGCACAAGCTGGGGAGCAGACAAAAGTATACTAAAGAAACTGTACACTGGAAGAGTGAGACCAGTACTCCAGTATGGCAGTGCGGCATGGACAACAGCAGCAAAGACGAACTTTGATAAAATTAGCAAACTCCAAAACCAAGCCATGAGAGTTATAACAGGAGGCATGAAGTCAACGCCAATTGTAGAACTTGAAAAGATTACAAATCTGCAATCCATGACCGACAGAAGAGACTGCAGAGCCCAGCAGCAAGCAGAGAAACTCAGAAGACAATGCATCAGAGACTAAATAGATTTGGAAATGGGAAACTAAAGCGAGAAACTTTGCAGAAATAGCCAAAGCAAAGATGAGCGAAGACCCTATGATCACATTAACAACACCAAAGCCCATCCATACTGTACGCAAACCTATCTGGAGGCAGCATATACTTCCGGAGGTGGTAGAAAATATACCAGGTATTGGAAACAAGAACAGCCAGACTGTAAAAGAAAGAAGAGACATAACCCTGAGGTACATAACGAAAAACTACCCAAGCATGGACTGAACCCATGTATACACCAACGGTTCTGTAACAAACACAACCCAGAACGGAGGGGCAGGGGTATTCCTGAGCCTACCAAATGGTAAAAAACTAACACTGTCAGTGGCAACTGGAAAACTCTCAAGCAATTTTAGAGCAGAGGCACCGAGGGCTGCAGTAGAAGAAATGGTGACAGGCAAAAGAAATGAAAGCCATATAGTCCTGTTTACAGATGCCCTGGCCGTAGCAACAGCACTAAAAAGCCAGAAAAATACTGAACTTAATGATTTAAGAGCAGCACTCTGTCAACTATGCCAGCAGTCCGCACCAAAAAGAGTAGTGGCACAGTGGTTTCCATCCCACTGTAACATCCAAGGCAACGAGGAGGCAGACAGACTGGCAAAAGAAGGTGCAAGACTACCACAACCATATTCCAGTGTGGCCTACCAAGAGTCCAAAAGGCTTATTAGAGCTAGATACATGACCAAATGGGAAACAGAACATACTGGCTACGCAAAAAACGATGCCTATTACCAGTTGAACAGAAGAGAGCAGGTAGTGGTCTTCAGACTCCGCACAGGCCACAACAGACTGAGGTACCACCTATTCAATAAATTGAGGATAGGTGGCACTGACGAATCCACGCGTGGTACCGGGAAAATGGCCGCTGAATATCTGCTGCAAAACTGCCCGACATACGAGGATCAGAGAGAGCAGATGTGGCCATCACCAGTGGAACCACAAGACACGCTCTATGGCAGTGTCGACAGCCTCAGGATGACCGCTACTTATTTCTAAAAAATAAAGGTTGACATCTGACAGCGTACGAAGAAAAAGAAGAAGAAACCCGGTACTCAAAAAACCAGTTGAAACCAGATTTGTCAGGCCGAACGGCGTAGATATCGCATCCTCGCTGTAAACTACAACACGACATCGATTTCATGACAAATTCTTGATTCCAGGTACTAACATCATCACAGGGTACATTCCCATAAGTGCTCTGTTCTCTGTTCAAGCAGCCATAGTCAATTGTTGATTTAGTGTTCTTCTGATCTTTCCAGACAGGACACACTTTCTCCCCTCTACTCTAGTTACTCCAAAATCTATCATCCTCTGAACACATGCATTTTCTCAATCTTCTGTCTTTTCATCATTCTGTAGTGTCCTGACAGCCTCAGGATGACTGCTGCTTTTTTTTGAAAAAATACAGGTTGACGTCTGACAGCGTAAGAAGAAGAAGATCGTAAGGTTATCATCTGAGCATTCTCTCCATTTGACTCTCATCCTCTGCAGTACTCTTTGTTGCCGCATAAGTTCGTAATTTAATGGTCCTGCATGCCTAAGATGTAAAGTTCAGTCTTGACCGCCCCGGTGCTTTTTCTTTTTTTTAAATGTTCGCCTTATTTCTCTAATCCCCAAGGCTGTGTGTGTTGCACTGTGGTTTTTATTTTGTGCCTGTTGTCCCAGTGCATCCGACTTCAGCATGCATTTTATGTAAGGGTCTGCTTCCTCCTGCATTTTCTAAGGGTTTGCTTCCATGGGATAACGGCCGGTGCTGTCATGAGGATCGAACCCAGTACCACTAGCCCACGCCGTCCTCTCTCTTTGTTTGAATCTTGCCCTCTAGTATCTTCTGTAGAAGACTTTCATGTCCTCATATTGTGACCCCGCCAACTCAACCAACGTTTTCGTATCATATACAATATTTGTCTTTGTGCACCCACATCCGTGAGTACATTGTCATTGGATCTTCTTTCTGCCCAACTCACTCTTTCCATTCTTCGGTAGCACCACATTTCAAGCGCCTCCCAGGGGACGGCGTGGTTAAGTGGCACGGCTCACAACCAGAAGGTGCTGGGTTCGATCCCCATCACAGCACCGGCCGTTACCCCGGGGAAGCAAACCCTTACAAAATGCAGGAGGAAGCAGACACTTACATAAAATGCATGCTGAAGTCGGATGCACTGGGCTTACAGGCGCAAAATAAAAACCACAGCGTAACGCACACACGCCTTGGGGAATAGATAAATAAGGCGAACGCAAAAAAATAATTATTCTTTTCCTCAGTTTTATCCTGATATTCTTTGAGGTTAACAATTGCTGTTTTTCTCTGAAGCCTTTTTTCACCATTGATCTTAATTTCTGTTTCAATTTATTATTTTATTTAATTAATAATTTATTTTAATTTCTTGTGGGCATCTTCTGTATATACTAGAGATACTGAAATAATCCAATAACTGCCTGTTAGATGAGGTCACTGTAAATAACATAACTTAACTTCTTTATACTGGTTGATAAGACTCTACAGGGTTTGTACACAACCAAATTTCTTAGAGGGTGGTTAACCGATGTGCAAGTCTATGTTAATAGACTCTAACACTAGAGTTAAGTAGACATGCAACCACCAGTTAGGTGCCATCTATAGCTGCTCTTAACAAACCACCCGGGGAAAGGCACAAATAACTTAGGTAGATTTTTAACTTGAATTTTGTCCGGGCTACTCTTTTTGATCTCCAACTGCCAAGGAATTTTTAACATGCTCAATAATGGGTGAGTCTTCAAATCCAAGCGAAAAACAAGAAATCCTTTCCAAAATCTAAAAGAAATTTTAAAATCGTCATTGTTTTTGCCATACATGACAGAATTTGGAACTCTCTACAATCAAAAGAGCAGTATAGGGGACGCCGTGGGTTAGTGGTTAAGTGACACGGCTCACAACCGGAAGGTGCTGGGTTCGATCCCCATCACAGCACCGGCCGTTACCCCGGGGAAGCAAACCCTTAGAAAATGCAGGAGGACGCAGGCCCTAACATAAAATACATGCTGAAGTCAGATGCACTGGGCCGACAGGCGCAAAATAAAAACCACAGTGCAATGCACACCGCCTTGGGGATTAGAGAAATAAGGCGAACGCAAAAAAGAAAAGCAGTATGTTCAGCCGTTTCAATGACATTAACCCGGTAGTTTATATACGATAAAATGATGACCCTAAAGCTGACAGCGCGCAACGCCAATGAAACGGAACTAAGTCATTGGAACGGAAAAGGTTAATACATAGCAACAAACAAAAGTTTGTTAGAAGACCTAAATTATAACTAGACATTCGTGAGCATTGTTCGTATAATGTATCATTCGCAACATTCCATTGAGATTTGCTGGTGTGATGAATGTTTTACGGTCAACCTTTCCAATGGTGATATTGGTGACGTCAAGACCTGATACATGATTTATTATTTGATCAGGTTAATGATCACCCATTTGGATTACATATGGATATTCCAACATACATCCGATTCAAACTGACCGGGACACACAGATCCTAGCAAAGATATCCAAGGATTTGGCTTGGCTTGGCTTTGTTCATTCTCACTCTCCCGCTACCAAACCATTAAAGGGCTTAAGTAGCAGAATGTAGTCCAGAGAACGGAATGCGTTGTGTCATAGTTTACAGCTTGACTGCGATATTTGCACCTTTTGGTCCAACACATCCGACTTCAGCAAGCATTTTTTGAGTACCAGGTTAGCATTCCCTTTTCGATCCCTTCTCCTTAGCCAGTCTGCTCTGTTGCAGCCTGTTATCCAGGATCACCCCATGAAGGTGTAGAAGGGTCTTGGCAACTCTATTTCGCTGGTCTTGATGCTAGCAGTCAGCTATGGGTCGCTGACCGCTGCAGC
This sequence comes from Ariolimax columbianus, assembly GCA_036924085.1. NCBI lineage: Eukaryota > Metazoa > Mollusca > Gastropoda > Stylommatophora > Arionidae > Ariolimax > Ariolimax columbianus. The sequence goes on from JAVGWX010000025.1 coordinate 29,735,389, forward strand.
TCATGCGCTACTCAGTGTCTTGATACCATCCAAGGATTTACAGCAGAAATACTCATGTCGTTGCAAATAAATATATATATTTTCCTTGTTTTCATTTCAGTGTTAATGACATTTAATGCATCATATGAATATCTCGATCAAGATATTTATTTGAATATATATATTTATTATAAATACTTCATGTCATAAATAGTTTTCTTCGTACGCACTTCTTCTTCGTACGCAATAAATAGTTTAATTATGTGTCTCATGATCTGTAGATTGTACTTTTAACTCTTAGTTTTAGTTGACCTGTACTTCTACAGGGGCAGATGCCTCTGTGCAGGTTCCAGTTCTGATGACAGTTTTGCATAACACAACTTGAGGCAGACAGAGTTGGAGACTGCGTATAATGTCACACCAATGTCTTTGACCCTCTCCAGCACCTCTTGAGTTTGTCGTATGATTTATCACTTCTATGAACTGAAGATAGGCATTACTGACGAATGCTGCTCCTGTGGTACTGGTAAGAATGACCCCTGAATATCTGCTGCATAATTATCTGACATACGAGGGCCAGAAAAAGCATATGTGGCCATCACCAGTGCCAATAGACAAGCTCTATGGCAGTGTAGACAGCCTCAGGATGACCACTTCTTTCTTTGAACAAATTAAAGTCGACGTCTGACAGCGTACAAAGAAGAAGATTGTCACATATTTGCTGGTGTGAGTCATCAAAGTAGTCCTTGGTCTACGTCTGATGTGTCCTTGGTTCGCAAGGGTTGCCTGCACAAGACCAGTATTTCTTAGATAGTGGTCGAACCAATAGAATCTTCAGACTATTGATAGAATCCCTTCTATACATGTCTTTATTCACAGGCTGCAGTATGTACAGAAATGAAGTATCCATTCCAACGGGATCTAATCAAATTGGAACAGAAACCAGATTGTGCTGTGAGTTATCTGTCTCTGTTTTATTCTCCATCATACAGTATTGACATGTACATCTATCTTGGTAGTAGTATAGACAAAGAACAGTTAAAGATATAAGAATAGAAAAGCCAGGTGGAGCTTTTATCACATTGGGACATTTTTCGGAGTGCTCACAGACACCGCCACGTGGGCTTGTGGAGCATCCCAGCAAACACCAGGACACATCCCGCAGGACTGCCTTATCTATGCAAACCAAAGAGAGGCAGTCTGGTCTGGGGGAGCAGCCATGCTCGAAAAGACGTGGGGGACTGGCGAAGACCTGGATCACAGTCTCCTTCGTGAACCTCACCGGACTAGAAGCACAGCACCAGTTGATCGTGAACCTCACCGGACTAGAAGCATAGCATCAGTTGGTCGTGAACCTCACCGGACTAGAAGCACAGCATCAGTTGATCGTGAACCTCACCGGACTAGAAGCACAGTATCAGTTGGTCGTGAACCTCACCGGACTAGAAGCATAGCATCAGTTGATCATGAACCTCACCGGACTAGAAGCACAGTATCAGTTGGTCGTGAACCTCACCGGACTAGAAGCACAGTATCAGTTGGTCGTGAACCTCACCGGACTAGAAGCACAGCACCAGTTGATCGTGAACCTCACCGGACTAGAAGCATAGCATCATTTAATAGATGAAGAAGAAGAACTGGGAAGTATCTGAAAGTGAAAAGAAATCTAGTCCAACTGAAAAATCCAAAAGTCTGTCAAGTCCGTCATGTTGTATCATCATGTAGCATGTCCTTGATAGAACATCAGTCTACTCGCCTGCTCCATGTTCTTGTTTAGGGTGTCCTTGATGACCTCTGCCTTGTCTTCCTGGAACAATGCCCTCCAGAACTACTTTTGCCAGTCCGTCATGGCGCTTGATGTGGCTGAAAAACCTCAATTTTTGAGACATAATATAGTTTTAAAATCAGTTCTTTTTGACACTCAGATCTTGCAGGATAGCTTTATTTTTTTAATTTTTTTTACCCAAGGTATTTTGAGAATTCTTCTGTAGCATTCTATCTTGAAAGCCGCCGCCTCCCCCATTCTTCCATCAGTTCTTTCCCCCCCTCTCTTATATCAATATCACGCCCTCCCGGCTTATATTGCCTTCTCATTGTTCTCCTATCTGGACCACTATTTGGCCACGCTTGGCTTGTCAGGCATATTCCGCCACTTTTTGTTTGACCGCTCCCATTTCAATTTCTATCGAGTACTTGGCATAACCGGTCGCTTAGACAGAAAGCGTCTCCTGCCTGAAACAGATGAGTTGACCCTTTTTTTCTTATATGTTGATTTGTTAGTTCAGTGTTGTTGTCCCTGATGAAGGCCTATTGGTCGTAACGTCGGTTTTGTTTGTGTTCTCGTCTCGGTGCGGTATCTGACCATACCCATTTTTAAATTTTGATTAAGCTCAACCTTAATCAACTTTTACTAGTTTTTTTTCATGTATTTTTCCCAATATACACATCCACAGAACCGCTGCAGCCTCGCCTTATTTTTATCTTGAAAGCCCCAATCCTCTTTCCTAATAATTGTGTGATGGTCCATGTCTCGCACCCGTACACTGCCACCGAAAAATGCATGTTCTTAGAATCTTCAATTTTAATTCTTTGCTAGTATTTTGCCACACATTTTGCTTACTATTCAGTTTCTGCATGGACAATCATCTCGTTATTTCCCTTGCATAGGCCCCATCATTTGTTATCAAATAGCCACAGTATTCAAAGTAATCCATATGTTCTTCGTACGCTGTCAAACGTCAACCTGTATTTTTTCGAAAAAAGCAGTGGTCATCCTGGGGCTGTTGACACTGCCATAGAGCTTCTCTAATGTTGCCACTGGTGATGGCCACATGTGCTTTCTCTGGTCCTCGTATGTCGGGCAGTTTTGCAGCAGATGTTCAGCGGTCATTTTCCCTGTACCACAAGTGCATTCATCAGTGCCACCTATCTTCAGTTTATTGAATAGGTGGTACCTCAGTCTGTTGTGGCCTGTGCGGAGTCTGAAGACGACGACCTGCTCTCTTCTGTTCAACTGGTAATAGGCATCAATTTTTGTGTAGCCAGTATGTTCTGTTTCCCCTTTGGCCATGTATCTGGCCCTAATAAGCCTTTTGGACTCTTCGTAGGTCACACTAGAATCTGGTTGTGGTAGTCTTGCACCTTCTTTTGCCAGTCTGTCTGCCTCCTCGTTGCCTTGGATGTTACAGTAAGATGGAACCCACTGTACCACTACTCCTTTTGGTGCGGTCTGCTGGCATAGTTGACAGAGTACTGCTCTTAAATCATTAAGTTCAGTATTTTTCTGGCTTTTTAGTGTTGTGACTACGGCCAGGGCATCTGTAAACAGAACATCCATGTGTTCAATTTCTTTATTACCAATAGTGATCTTGGATTTGGGTGCTATGTGTGCCAATGGACATTATCTTTGTGTTTTTTTTAAATATTCAATTTTGTTGTATGTTCCTGAAAATTTGGAGAACTACGAAATCAACAACTGAAAAGGTACAGGCTTTCATAAATGGGGCAAAATAGAAGAACTGAAATGATAAGATCACTAATGTGGAACTGTTGGACAGAACCAGACAGAATAGAGAGATTGAAATGGTATGATAGATCACTAATGTGGAACTGTTGGACAGAACCAGACAGAATAGAGAGATTGAAATGGTATGATAGATCACTAATGTGGAACTGTTGGACAGAACCAGACAGAATAGAGAGATTGAAATGGTATGATAGGATCACTGATGTGAAACTGTTGGACAGAATAGAGAGATTGAAATGGTATGATAGGATCACTGATGTGAAACTGTTGGACAGAATAGAGAGATTGAAATGGTATGATAGGATCACTAATGTGGAACTGTTGGACAGAACCAGACAGAATAGAGAGATTGAAATGGTATGATAGATCACTAATGTGGAACTGTTGGACAGAACCAGACAGAATAGAGAGATTGAAATGGTATGATAGGATCACTAATGTGGAACTGTTGGACAGAACCAGACAGAATAGAGAGATTGAAATGGTATGATAGATCACTAATGTGGAACTGTTGGACAGAACCAGACAGAATAGAGAGATTTAAATGGTATGATAGGATCACTGATGTGAAACTGTTGGACAGAACCAGACAGAATAGAGAGATTGAAATGGTATGATAGGATCACTGATGTGAAACTGTTGGACAGAACCAGACAGAATAGAGAGATTGAAATGGTATGATAGGATCACTGATGTGGAACTGTTGGACAGAACCAGACAGAATAGAGAGATTGAAATGGTATGATAGGATCACTGATGTGGAACTGTTGGACAGAATAGATAGATTGAGATGGTATGATAGGATCACTAATATGGAACTGTTTCCAAAAAAAAAGAGACAGCCAATAGTGGGACAGGATATGCGGAGATGACACTGTTGTTGGATTGAACACACATTAAGGAACACAGCTGATAGCATTATAATTGTTGTCTCTGCTCAGGTATCTTTGGTGTAAGAGAAATAAAGGGAGAACAAAACACACATTGGGAAGAGAGCTTGAGACGGATAAAAGGGATACAAAAGCCATGTAGGGACTTGTAATGGATGATACAGGACAAGAGGATGTGACATCTATTTTTTGAAAACCTGTTCTTCATAGCAAGCTGATGGGATTTAATAATAATAATGGTTACTAACGTGTCATTGCGTCAATCGACCACATCCATGTGCTGCAGCTTGTTGCAAGGCCTAATTCAGAGCTGAAGAGGGGTCTGTGGGATCCATGAGATGTGGGGGCAACCAACCCAGTGTCTACGGCCGATGGGTACTTTGAATATCCTGGGATGAAGTCCTAACATCTTTTTATTTCACGGTGATTGTGTCGACTGAGGCCGTTTGACTCTGTTTCCGTTTACCTCCACTCCGGGCTCCGGATTTTATACTTCCTCAGGTCAGCTTGACTCACTTTTCTCAGGATACGGAGAAGGAAGAGTTTACATGAAACCTCCAGCGGTAGGATTGGGTGAGGGTAGTGTCATTTGCTCAGGTATGGCAACCGTTGAGCATTTATTAGGTGAACTGAACTCTGGGAAGAGGGGTAGATTGCAAGCTCGGATGACTTTCGCATAGATGCCATCTTCACCTGGTGATTGTCCAGATGGCATTGACTCGACAGCATAACGAATTTCTAAGGGCTGGAAGATAGGGTAAAGTGGATTGAAGGGCAATTGGAATGTGTTCTGATGATCTGAACAGGTTGCTATAGTATCATTATTGACGTCATGCCAAGCTTTGACGTTGTGCGAGACCCATCTGAAGTTTTCAGACAGGGAGTGATTTGATGGTTTTCGGCACGGCTACGAGTTGCTAATTTGATTCTGGACCGTGTGTTCGGCAGCTTCCAGGAGACGTTCGCGGGTCAATTTTGTTTATGACCTTCTTTGAGTTTTGACAGCAGGTCTTGCTTAGGGTGGTAAAGGCTGTGTGGTTGTCTGTAGAAGAGCCATCTTATGTCACTCTTCTAGCAAAGCTTGAGTGCCAGGTGAAATGCAATTGTCCCTGGTGAATGATGCGGTAATCCATGCAGACAAGGCAAAACATAGATGAGCAAGTCACATTTTGTGACGAAATGATGATTGATGGAGCACAGTGACAGCAGACTAGACTGCGGAGAAGACCTCCAATGCATTGGTCACATTCCGAGATGCCTCTAGAGAAGCACTTACCGTGCACTGGACTTCCGTGGTACAAAAAAAGGGTTCGCTGGAGAAGAACTTGGGACCTACAGCTATGCCGATGAACAGGTCATCAAGACTGAACTCTGGGCCGTTATCGGGCGAGGCTCTAACCGCTGTGTTGGCCCGATTTCCCACACTGGGGTCTGTGAGCATTGTTCACTTTGCTCAAAACTGCAACCAACAAGTTGCTATGCAGCAGCATACTAGTCACTTAAATGCACAAAACTCCTACAGAGCACAGTCCTGAATGCTAGCCATCAAATGAGTTCACTTTAGCCCAGTTTGAAACATGCCTGTTTCAGTGGTCCATTTTGATTTTGGCTGATGAGTAAATTGTTTAGGTGTTTGGGATCCAATTGAAGCATACAAGCTGTACATATTATTGTTTTCTTCGCCTCATTTCTCTAATCCCCATGGTGGTGTGCGTTGCACTATGTTTTTATATTATGCCTGTCGGGCGTACATTTTATGTACGGGTCTGCTTCCTTCTGCATTTTCTTAGGGTTTGCTTTCCCAGGGTAACGGCCGGTGCTGTAATGGTGAGTGAACCCAGCACCTTTGGATTCTGAGCCGTATCACTTAACCACTAGCGTACGCCATCCCCTAGAATAAGCATTAAGTCAAAGAACAGTCCTCTTTAGCTGCCTTCTATGACATACTTAGCAGGGAGCAGTATTTCTCTTTGTTGCTCCCCAACAGTACACTCTGGATCTATGCAAGTCTCTGCAAATTAATAAATGCCTGTTACATGTGTGCTGTCATTTTTCACTTCTTATACTTACCAGATCACAAGCTCCACCAGCGAACATGCTAACATCCCTGATGAAACAGTCACAGTGAAAGAGGAACTGAAGTGGGAGGTAAGCCATGAGCTGAGATCATTTTGTACTGCTAGACTTCAGCGTGCTAGGTTGTCCATTATTGGTGTCCAGAGTATGTTATCTCTGACAAGTTTAGTTAGTTTAGTCGAAGAATCAACGTCATTGCACACGGTTTAACCCATACGTGCTCTGGTCTTCTCCATATTTTTGGAGAATCATAGCACAATGGACGGACTCCGTAGCACCAGCAAGGATTCCGTAATAGATTGGGCGGATTTTGAACTTAATTTTGAATTTTGCCAGATTAGTAGCCATAAAGCATACTCTTTTCGATTTCCAAAGGCCGAGGGATTTTTAACGTGCGCGACACTGCACACGGGCGTCCAATCTCTATTAGCCAGGGAAATACCAGAAAGTCCATGGAGAAAAAAATCTTGGTCTCCAGCACCCAAGCCCGACGTCTTATCACGAGACCACTCAGTCCCTACAGTCTGGTAGCCAAATTTCAATCCTTTTTATGTTCTGAAGCCAACATCATTACACTTCTGGCTGACACTCAGAATTTTGTTGGCAGATCATGGAGGGTGAAGAAACTGATATTGATTTTATTGTAATAAATATTTCTTGAGTAAATAAGTACAGCCAGATAGGCGAATGAAATTCTGGCAGCGCCCCACAGAGAGAGAGAAAGAAAGCGGGACTCGAGATGAACAAATGCAAGACAAAGTCGTGCACAATTGTTTCGCTTCCTGGGGAACTAAGACGCTAGTTCAGTCAGGCACAACATACTGACCAGGACATCACATCAGGGTCAATACACTGACCAAGACTACAATCTCTCTTCCATTTAACATTCCCTGGAAACAGGCTGTTTTCAAGGCAGCCTGACTGGCGAGATGCGGATCGATGTGATCCCCTTAGTAGTGAGCACCACGCAGATGAAGCACAATCAACTGGAGAACCACAGTCCACCTTCATCAGCACGCTCGGGATATGACGAAAGCTACTGCAACCTGCCACTTAACGTCCTTATCAGGGTGCACAAAAGAGTTAACTTACTCATTGTGGGCATTAAACATCATCTTTCGTTAACTCATGTCCTTCTTTAAACATCGTTGTCCAGTTCTTCGCTGTTGTCTTCTACACACTTTTGTCACCATACACTGGCTGCATTCAGCGATGAATGTCAACTGGTTGACATCCTTCAGTTGTTAGATACCGAATCACTGATCAATTCTGGACGGATTCCGTATCACATCCGCCATGATTTCAACGGTCTGCTGAGGAAACTACGAGTCGGAGGATAATGAAATTTAGCAAACTTGACTGTTGGTATTTGCTGTTTACACCAGAAGTAACACTATCATGCACATCATACGTATGTTCACTTGTTGCAGTTTAGTCCGGTTTCATTTGAACACACCTCGTATAACATGTCCAGAATATTAATTCATTTGAGATCACCATATGTTCTGTTGTTAAATTCCTGCAATAAAAAGAGTTAATAGCTCACCCTCAAATCCACCCCTAGCTAAGACAGCATTTGTATCCCTATTTTGATATCTTGATCTATTTCAGGTGCTTTCTACGGATGACCTTTGTACAGATGTCAAGATTCAGAACCAAGCCACAAGAGATTTAGACTGCGACCAGCCAAGAATGGTATCAGCTGATATGCCGGGTTCACCTGACAGTAATACAGGTATACTACTCAATTATGTTTTCTACACATCATTGCTGTCATTTCCTCCGTTTGTTCCATGTAAAACATATGATCTTTGCTACAGGTGGACCCTTTACAGAATGCCTGTATGTTCTACTTCTACAATCATTGCTGTCATGTCCTCCGTTTGTTCCATGTAAAACATGATCTTTACTACAGGTGGGCCCTTTATAGAATGCCTGTATGTTCTACTTCTACACATCATTGCTGTCATGTCCTCCGTTTGTTCCATGTAAAACATGATCTTTACTACAGGTGGGCCCTTTACAGAATGCCTGTATCTTTCTATTTGATAAAGCATGTACTGGACAACATCAACGACCAGAGCCTGCGCACCTATCTCTTCAACTCGACAGTACTACCTGCAATATAGTATGCGGCGGAAACATGGACACTAATGAAGGAGATGGATTCCAAAGAGTGACTCAAGTCTCCCTCATGCTTTATAGCCAGCGCACAAAAGGTCTTCATAACTCCAACATACATCAATTGTCCCTGGTGGAAGATGCAGTTATTTATGCAGACAAGATGAAACATCACGAGGTGGGGGGTGGGTTACTTTTACTGCGACGGTCGGATGATCGATGTAGCACAGTGACAGCAATATGGTACCCTCAAGACACAGGGATGATCAACAACATGTTGGTCCGACTCCCTTACATCCCACAACAACATTCATGATGCCACTCATCCACGGGTCCACCTTGGCCCAAGACAGAGATCGTTAGAAGAGAAGCTGGTCCAGTGATGGTGTAACCACAGCTGTAGAACAGATCATTGAGTAAGGAGGCACAGTCTAACATAGCCAGACAGACTCTGAGATGGAATCCCAAAGCAAGGAGAAAAATACATGTAGAAGAGAATGTGAGAGAGAACTAATATGACATGATTACACCTGGAGAGAGGCTCCGGATTGTGTATGCTGGCAGGATGTTGTCAATGGCCTAGGAGACCAGGATGACATGATTACACCTGGAGAGAGGCTCCGGATTGTGTATGCTGGCAGGATGTTGTCAATGGCCTAGGAGACCAGGATGACATGATTACACCTGGAGAGAGGCTCCGGATTGTGTATGCTGGCAGGATGTTGTCAATGGCCTAGGAGACCAGGATGACATGATTACACCTGGAGAGAGGCTCCGGATTGTGTATGCTGACAGGATGTTGTCAATGGCCTAGGAGACCAGGATGACATGATTACACCTGGAGAGAGGCTCCGGATTGTGTATGCTGGCAGGATGTTGTCAATGGCCTAGGAGACCAGGATGACATGATTACACCTGGAGAGAGGCTCCGGATTGTGTATGCTGGCAGGATGTTGTCAATGGCCTAGGAGACCAGGATGACATGATTACACCTGGAGAGAGGCTCCGGATTGTGTATGCTGGCAGGATGTTGTCAATGGCCTAGGAGACCAGGATGACATGATTACACCTGGAGAGAGGCTCCGGATTGTGTATGCTGACAGGATGTTGTCAATGGCCTAGGAGACCAGGATGACATGATTACACCTGGAGAGAGGCTCCGGATTGTGTATGCTGACAGGATGTTGTCAATGGCCTAGGAGACCAGGATGACATGATTACACCTGGAGAGAGGCTCCGGATTGTGTATGCTGGCAGGATGTTGTCAATGGCCTAGGAGATCAAGATGCAGCAGTAGATTAGTTGACAGCAACCAGTAACTCATAGATGGTGCTTGCATCAGGGTCAGCGAACCATAGCCTACCAAGACCCTATTCTACGTCCACATCGTTGCCCTGGAAACAGGCAGGACTAGTGTAGTCTGAACAAGGGATAGAAATTGCTTAGACCTTAAAAAACCCAACTAAAATCGGATATGTTGGGGGGGTCAAATGGCACAGAAATCGCAGCCTGGCTATAAACTATGACACAATGTCCTAACATTCTTGTCAGGATTAACACCAAAGAAGTCAATGGCCTATGCTCCAAGAGGAATGACTGGCTTTTATTGATTGAGTCTGCTGGGTCTTGCATACTTAAGATGGACCAGTGCAGATGTTGTGTTATTCGTCCGTCACAGGTGACAAGGACTGTTTCTTTTTTCACCCAGCCAGTCCTTCCAGTCGAGTATTTTGTAATTCCGGGTTGTGGATGGGTGCGGAGATGGCTGACGGTTTGGGATCTGCATACTCACAGGCAGTGAAAGCATGAAATTTGCGAATATTAAACAAATTGACGTAAAATTATGCTTAACTTAACGTCTTTATATTGGCTTAAAAGACACTGCAGAGTCTTTGTATACAACCAGTTTCATTTACATTTCCTTGCTCTAAAAACTATGCGCATCCATCAATTTATGAATGCATTAATTGTCCCTGCCTCCGCTACTTCCTGTGGCAATGCATTCCAAGCATTCACCACTCTCTGATTAACAAAATACCTATTCTGGACCTTTTAGTAGTTAATTTGTAGCTGTGCCCTGTTGTCCTTGTAGGTGGGTTGTATTTGGAAAAATCTGTCTAATTTATCCTTTCCGTCGATTATCTTATAAACCTGTATTAAATCACAAAAATCACAGAGGAGCGCATGGCCGAATTGTTTCGAGGCCTGCCTGCCGACAAGGAGGGCAGCGGTTGGAATCCCCTGTATGGTATATGTTGTTTTTCTGTTGGGGGTGAAATAAACAAACATTGCCAGCACACGACGTGGCGACAGCAGTGGCGAAGCGGTCTGTAGTCCTCAGCCTTCAAAATCACCTCCAGTTCTTCTCTTTTCTAGTTTTTCGGTTTTGCCTTGTAATTGTAATTCTGAAATCTCACTATCATTTTTGTTGCTCTTTTTTGTATCTTCTCCAGCATGTCTATATACCCACTACAAAAAGGACTCCACACCTGTATACAGTACTCCAATCTAGGTCTAGCTAATGCTTTATACAGTTTGGTATATCCAAACATCTGCTCTGTGACAGAGTGGGTTCCAACTCCCTACTATGATGGCTAGGGGCTTTGACTTTATTTACTGTCCCATCTTACCACCTGCTTGACTTAAAGCTCAACCTTTTGAAAAATTGATTGGCATAACGGTCCGCACGCACATGTAGGTGTGGTAGACTTACGCATGTTTGTGAGCTTTTTGTTTCTTGTCGGTCGACACTTGATTAAAAAGAGGAGTGCGTAACCACATGGTTGAAATACCCATCACTTTGTTTTTGAGTCATGGATTAAACTCCTATTAACGCCCACATGAGTAAACAAAAGAGCTGATGCAGTGGCGGGATGAGCTGTGGTGAACGACGCAGTGATGGCGAAAGGCAGGGCTGAATTTATCCAGGCAGTTATGGATACTCTACAGAATGATGAAGAGACGGAAGGTTGGAAAAATGCATATGTGCAGGGGATGATAGATTTAGGAGTGACTAGTGGAGAGGGGAGAAAGTGTGACCTGTCTGGAAAGATCCAAAGAACACAAAATCAAAACCTGACTGGGACTGTGTATATATATATATATACACACGCTTTGGCTGACTGCTTGAACGAAGAACGGGGCACTCATGGGAATGTGTGGTGATTTTGGTTCCTAGAATCAAGAATGAATGACAAAGCAGATTGGGTGTTGGTATTCTGACGATGATGAATTGTGTTCAAATCCTCAGCAAGCAATGTTTTTATCCGAGGTAAATTTTTATTGTGTGCGTTCGCCTTATTTCTCTATTCCCCAAGGCGGTGTGCGTTGCACTACAGTTTTATTTTGCGCCTGTCGTTCCAGTGCATTAGACTTCGGCATGCATTTTATGTAAGGATCTGCTTCCTCCTGCATTTTCTAAGGGTTTGTTTCCCCGGGGTAACAGCCGCTGCTGTAATGGGGAACGAACCCAGCACTTTCGGGCTGAGAGCCATGTCACCTAACCACTAACCCACGCTGTCCCCACTCCGAGGTAAATAAAAGTTGTCTTGCCACAATGTAGCTTGGGACTAGAGCATGAAGTTGATGACCAGCGCAGTTACTCCCTCACTATAATCCATATTATTATTTGTTGCCCATCACACGTGATGATGGTAATATCAATCATCTTGATGATGTAACTTGGATTATAGGGAGGAAGAAACTTCGCTTGTCACCAACCTCACTCTCTGGTCCCGAGCAGCCTTGGACCAGTGGCAAGACATTAGTCAAGATGCCTGGAGGCAACTCACAATGCAGGCACTCCCACCTCTTGTGGGATTCGATAGTCCACAGTTTCTGTTCATTGCTTTCGGAGGCAAGTGCCTGACCTTTTGACCACAGCGATCCCAGAAGACTCTGCAGAGTTTTTAGACAACCGGTGTTACATTCCAGTTGTGTATTTTGGCCCAGAAGGGACCAGCAGACGATGTTTCCCAGTTCATGCCCCCTGAAGTCACCCCCGTAATCCATATACAGCACAAGTAACAATATTCAAAACAAAACACGTCTGTTGCTATTTAGATCAACGTTTCGATGGACAGCTAATGTATACGAACATAATATCAAAACGAATGGAAGACCAGGAGTGTGAAATGCATTTTACATGACCAAATGGGAAACAGAACATACTGGCTACACAAAAAACGATGCCTATTACCAGTTAAACAGAAGAGAGCAGGTCGTGGTCTTCAGACTTCGCACTGGCCACAATAGACTGAGGTACCACCTATTCAACAAATTGAAGATAGGTGGCACTGACGAATGCTCGTGTGGTACCGGGAAAATGACCGCTGAACATTTGCTGCAAAACTGCCCGACATACGAGGATCAGAGAAAGCAGATGTGGCCATCACCAGTGGCAACACTAGACAAGCTCTATGGCAGTGTCGACAGCCTCAGGATGACCGCTGCTTTTTAAAAAAAATACAGGTTGCCGTGTGACAGCGTACAACGAAGAAGAAGAAGAAATGCATTTTGCCTGACACATAAGAAAACACATGATACATTCAATATCTGCTGGGGACATGCATGGACCAAGCGACCTCTTCATGTAAAACAGTGCTACCAAATACTACCACTCTAAGAGTGTGCCTAGAGCTTTGTCATAGGAACGTTCTGGTCAAAGAATGATGTGGTGATTTATGAGCAAAATGTGAAATCAGTCCTACTATATGGCTGTAGAACATGGACATGTAACTATCACATCCAGACTGTAGACCATCAACACTATTGTGAAATCAGTCCTACTATATGGCTGTAGAACATGGACATGTAACTATCACATCCAGACTGAGAAACTGTATACTGGAAGAGTGAGACCAGTTCTCGAGTATGGCATTGCGGCATGGACAACAGCAGCAAAGGCGAACTTCGATAACATTAGCAAACTTCAAAACCAAGCCATGAGAGTTATAACAGGAGGCATGAAGTCAACGCCAATTGTAGAACTTGAAAAGATTACAAATCTGCAATCCATGACCGACAGAAGAGACTGCAGAGCCCAGCAGCAAGCAGAGAAACTCAGAAGACAATGCATCAGAGACTAAATAGATTTGGAAATGGGAAACTAAAGTGGAGAAACTTTGCAGAAATAGCCAAAGCAAAGATGAGCGAAGACCTTATGAACACCGAAACAATACCAAAGCCCATCCCTACTGTACGCAAACCTACCTGGAAGCAGCATATCATTCCGGAGGTGGTAGAAAATATACCAGGTATTGGAATTAGAACAGCCAGACTGAAAAAGAAAGAAGAGACATAACCCTGAGGTACATAATGGGAAACTACCCAAGCATGGACTGGACCCATGCATACACCGACGGTTCTGAAACAAACACAACACAGAACGGAAGGGCAGGGGTATTTCTGAGCCTACCAAATGGTAGAAAAATAACGCTGTCAGGGGCAACTGGAAAATTCTCAAGCGATTTCAGAGCGAAGACATAGGCACTGAGGGCTGCGGTAGAAGCAATACTGACAGGCGAAAGCAATGAAAGCCAGATAGTCCTGTTTACAGATGCCCTGGCCGTAGTCACAGCACTAAAAAGCCAGAAAAATACTGAACTTAATGATTTAAGAGCAGTACTCTGTCAACTATGCCAGCAGTCCGCACCAAAAAGAGTAGTGTACAGTGGGTTCCATCCCACTGTAACATCCAAGGCAACGAGGAGGCAGACAGACTGGCAAAAGAAGGTGCAAGACTACCACAACCAGACCCTAGTGTGACCTACGAAGAGTCCAAAAGGCTTATTAGGGCCAGATACATGGCCAAATGGGAAACAGAACATACTGGCTACACAAAAAAATGATGCATATTACCAGTTGAACAGAAGAGAGCAGGTCGTGGTCTTCAGACTCGTCACAGGCCACAATAGACTGAGGTACCACCTATTCAATAAACTGAAGATAGGTGGCACTGACGAATGCACTTGTGGTACCGGGAAAATGACCGCTGAACATCTGCTGCAAAATTGCCCGACATACGAGGACCAGAGAAAGCACATGTGGCCATCACCAGTGGCAACACTAGACAAGCTCTATGGCAGTGTCGACAGCCTCAGGATGACCGCTGCTTTCTTCGAAAAAATACAGGTTGACATTTGACAGCGTACGAAGAAGAAGACATCCAGACTGTAGACCATCAACACTATTGTGAAATCAGTCCTACTATATGGCTGTAGAACATGGACATGTTACTAAGAGTATCACACCCAGAATGTAGACCATCAATACTAATGGAAAATCAATCCTACTATATGACCGGGAAACATGGACATGTAGCTATCATATCTAAACTGCAGACCATCAACACTAATGAAAAATCAGTCTCACTATATGGCTGGGAAACATGGACATGTAACTACAAGTATCACATTCAAGCTACAGCTCTTCACCATAACATTCCTCATATTAGTCGGCCAGTTATAATAATGATTACAAATCTGTGACAAGTAACATCACAATGAAGAGAATACCTTCAGCAAGTAGCCTACCCATAAAACCCACATGGGATGGGTAGTGGGGAGAGGTCAAATAATACCTGGCTAGAAAAGGTTGGAAGATGCCTAGTCAACTGGAGTTGTCTGATTGTGGCTCAAACAGAAGACATGAATTAGTGATCAACCCTGCCGAAGATGGATGTGTCGGACCGAAAGGGGCAAATATCTCATTTAAGCTGTCTTCTTCTTTGTGTTCAGGATCTTTTGGTCATGCTATATCTGCAGGCCAGTCGCCATGATGAAGTCTAGTCTTCACCAGGTTGGATCGGCTGCCCCACAGCTTTTGTCTCAGCTCCGCACCCTCTGGCCAGGTCTGGCATCTCATTTCCCTATAGATTGGGCATTCCTGTAGAATGTGTTCAGGGTTCTGGTATCCCGTTCCACATGGGCACTCATCGGTGTGTGAGATCTTCAGTCGGTATAGATGTTCTAGTAGTCTGCAGTGTCCAGTTCTCAGGCGAAATAAAGTAGTTTGTTGATTTCTTTTGAGTTGGTGAATTGGGCCTGGTGTACTGTTTATGTTTCTGTCTTCTCTCCATTGTTGTGTATACTGATTTCTGATGATGTTCTTGATCTCTCTGTATGATACTCGATGATTAAATTGCTGCCATCTTTTGCCAGAGCATCAGCTCTCTTGTTTCCTGTAATTCCGCAATGGGAGGGAAGCCACTGGAGCGCTATTGTTGAGGATCTCCGGAATTTTCCCAGTTCTGCTCTGATCTCTGATAACCGTGGTTCGTTGTTTGTTTTTTGAATTGTCTCTAATAGTACTCTGCAGTTCGTGAATACAGCTATTTTTCTTGGAGGTTGCCTTTCTGTTTGAAGTATTCTCAGTGCTCGCAAGAGGGCCATCGATTCTGCTCTGAAGTTTGTGGACAACTTTCCTGTTGGGAGGGCCTCTTCTGTTATATTTCCACTTTTATGTCTTATGAATATGCCTCCTCCCCCATTTTGGCCTGCCCCCTCTGCTGAACCATCTGTGTACACCTGTGTCCATTCCTTTGTATTATATTTCTCCTCAATCATTGTTTGTGCTCAAATTTTCAGCTTGTAGACTCTGTGTTGGTCTTTTCTTCTGATTCCTGGGATCTCTGTACTTGTTTCGATGTTGTTTATGTTGCAGATTGGCTCTTCATAGTTAATAAGCATTTTCAAGCTGTAAACTAGCCACACAAACGCATTTCTTTCTCTGACTACATCCCGCTACTTACAGGGAGATTGAGAACGAACATCAGAAGAAGAGGAAGTGATCAACCATTGACTTGAGTGGTTCCAAGGTTGAACAGAATAGAACTACTGTCACTTTCCAAGCATGTTATAAAAGGAGAATAAAGAGAGTTGTGTTTGCTTCTGGCAACTGTATCACTTTAAGAAAAACATTGCCATTATTAAAACCACCACCTACAAAAGCTCAGTAACAGACTTCCTGTATAACAGCAGTTAAAACATATGCTTTATGTTGTAGCAAAACCCTGAATGATTGCAAATGCTTAGAAAAGCTGAAGGATATGCCATTGCAGCCGTACATTTGAAATGGAATTGGAATTAATAAGTAAAGTTGATAAGTTCTTTACACATGGTATTAACGTCTGATTTTGTTGTCACGTCTATTGTTAAGCTTTTGCCATCTCTGGTCTGGAGTGATACAATTTTTGTGTGGTTTTTTTTTCTTTTTCTGTTTGCCTTGTTTCCTAAGATGGTGTGTGTTGCTGGGAATTGCACCTTACAGTACAGTGCAAACATTAGAATTAAAAAAATCCTTTACAGTCTCATTTGTCAGTCGCGAACAGCAAGAGAAATAACTTATTTCCTTCTGTCTTTGCTGATGATATTGATGTATTGGCAGGCACAGGGAGGGAACTCCAGGAGTTGATTGGTAGATTGGATAGAACGGCCCTGAGTTTTGGAATGGAAATAAATGCGGATAAAACACAACTCATGACCAATAACGTTGCAGGGTTTCAATCTGTCATAGAGGCAAATGGGCAGGTACTTGAGGTGGTGAAACGTTTCAAATATCTTGGATCGGTGATCAGCGAAGAGGGTTCGAATTCAGAGGTAATTTTGCCAGAATAGCACAAACAACAGCGGCTCTGACTATGCTGCAACCTCTTTGGTGAGACAAGCGCCTCGCCCTCGGCATAAAAGTCAGACTACTGCGCTCTTTGGTGCTGTAAATATTTCTGTATGCCTGCGAGACCTGGACCATTACAGCAGATATCCAGCGCAGAATACGTGCAATGGAAATGCAGTGCTATAGAAAACTCCTAAATGTTACATATAAGGATCGTGTCACAAACGTAGACCTCCGTCAGAGAGTTGAAGACGCTATTGGTCCTTTTGAAGATCTGTTCACAACTATCAAAAGACGAAAGATGGCCTTGTGCGGGCACGCCGCGAGGTCCAACGGAATTCCCAACTCGATACTCTTTGGTTCCGTACCGGGATAGAGAGGGCGAGGACGTCCAAGGAAGAGATGGGTGGACAACATCGCTGAGTGGTCAGGCCTTCGTCACGGAGAGATACGTCAGGCGGCGACAGACAGAGAGAGCTGGCGTGGGATTTTCATGTCTTTATGTGTGCCCCAACGACCTGATGGGTTACGGACTGAACTGAACTTCTGTCTACCGGAGCCAACTTCAAACACATGTGTTATGGTCTGTTGTTTAGTGTGCAGTGTTTCAAATTTTGAAGTAGCCTAAAAGATGAGAAACAATGCAGTACACACTCAGCTCTCGTTTAGCTTGGCTTCGTTCGTTCTCAATCTCCCACTACCAAACCCTGAAATGGCTTAAGTAGCAGAATGTAGTCCAGAGAACGGAATGCATTGTGTCGTAGTTTACAGCTTGGCTGCGATATTTGCACCTTTCGGTCCAACACATCCAACTTCAGCAAGCATTTTTTTAGATTTTGTCAATATGTTCTCCTAAGCCAGTCTGCCCTACTGCAGTCTGTTATCCAGGATCACCGCGTGGAGGTGTAGAAAGGTCTTGGCAGCTATGTTTCACTGGCCCTGACGCTAGCAGTCAGCTATGGGTCGCTGACCACTGTAGCTCATGTGCTGCCCAGCATCTTGATCCCAGCTCTCATTTAATGTAGAGTTCAATTTTTGATACTGAAGTTTGAGCTGAGCTCACGATTTGCTCCGGTGTTTGTGTCTCTTTTTTTGGATGTTCTCAAGTTTCTGAACGGATTAATATTTACACTAATAGCTGCCCTGCAGACTTGCTTTACTGTGAGAGTGTTTTATTCATCTGAGTGGTGTATTTCACGATTCTATGGACCATAGAAAAAATGCCTATAGGATCTTAAGGGTTAATTAAAGTTGTCCTTTTCGTTCAATCGAATTTGGTCGTCAATACGCGAGAAATGTTTTGTTTGATCAGACCAGAGAAAGCACATGTGGCCATCACCAGTGGCAACACTTGACAAGCGCTATGGCAGCGTCGACAGCCTCAGGATGACAGCTGCTTTCTTCAAACAAATTCAAGCTGACGTCTGACAGCATACGAAGAAGAAGAAGAAGTTTGATCAGACCACGACCAATGATTATGCATCTGAATTATACATGGATATTTAAAACGGATTCGGATTCGGACTGGGATACTGAGAAAATGGCAGTGATAATATCATTGAGGGTTTAACTCATATAAACCTGATGTTGTGAATGCCCGAAAACATGTTTACGCCTTCGTTCTTCCACATGAATGCAATTCTTCTTCTTCTTCTGCGTACACAGTCAGACAGTAACCATTATTTTTTCGAAAAAAGCGGCGGTCATCCTGAGACTCTCGCCACTACCATAGAGCTTGTCTTGCAGTTCCACTGGCAATGGCCACATCTGCTCTCTCTGATCCTCGTATGTCGGGCAGTTCTGCAGCAGATGTTCAGTGGTCATTTTACCAGTACCGCACGGGCATTCGTCGGTACACCCTATCTTCAATTTGTTGAATAGGTGGTACCTTAGTCTGTTGTGGCCAGTGCGAAGTCTGAAGACAACGACCTGCTCTCTTCGGTTCAACTGGTAATAGGCATCGTTTTTGGTGTAACCAGTATGTTCGGTTTCCCATTTGGTCATGTATCTGGCTTTGATAAGCCGTTTTGACTCTTCGTACGTCATACTAGTATCTGTTTGTGGTAGCCTTGCACCTTCTTTTGCCAGTCTGTCTGCCTCCTCGTTGCCTTGGATGTTGCAGTGTGACGGAACCCACTGTACCACTACCCTTTTTGGTGCGGACTGCTGGCACAGTTTGCAGAGTGCTGCTCTTAAGTCATTAAGCTCAGTGTTTTTCTGGCTTTTTAGCGCTGTGACTACGGCGAGAGCATCTGTCAGCAGGACTATATGGCTCTCATTTTCACTGTGTGTTAGCATTTCTTCCACTGCCGCCCTCAGTGCCTCTGCCTCCGCTCTGAAATTGCTTGTGTACTTACCAGTAGCGAATGACAGTGTTATTTTTCTGCCATTTGGTAGGTTCAGGAATGCTCCTGCCCCTCCGTTCTGTGTAGTGTTTGTTACAGAACCGTCGGTGTATGCATGGGTCCAGTCCATGCTTGGGTAGCTTTTCGTTATGAAGCTTAGGGTAGTGTCTCTCCTTTCTTTTTCAGTCTGGCAGTTTTTGTTTGCAATACCTGGTATATTTTCTACCACCTCTGGAAATATATCCTGCCTCCAAGTAGGTTTTTGTACAGTAGTGATGGGTTTTGGTAATATCATTGAGGGTTTAACTCATATAAACCTGATGTTGTGAATGCCCGAAAACATGTTCACGCCTTCGTTCTTCCACATTAATGCAATTTGATACTTCCTACTAATATATATTGTTATTATGAATACTTTGTGATATTGAATCTTAACCCTTTACAATCTGGAAGTATTTACTTACTTTGTACTTTCTTTTTTGTGCTGGCATTATTTTTCTATTCTCCAAGGCAGTGTGCGTTACACTATGTTTTTATTTTGCGCCTGTCGGCACAGTGCATCCGACTTCAGCATTCCTTTTAATGTAAGAGTCTGATTCCTCCTGCAATTTCTAAGGGTTTGCTTCTCCAAGGTAATGGCTGAGGCTGTGATTGGGCAGCGAACCCTGCACCTTTGGACTGTAAGCTGTGTCACTTAACCACTATCCCATGCCGTCCCCTACTTTCTATTTTACAAACAAGACATGGGAAGTACTGCGTATTTTTACATGATGTTTGGTATTAAACATACATAATTGAATTATGAGGCATGTTCAAATGAAACCGGATCTAACTGCACCAAGTGAACATACTTGCAATGCGCATGATGTCACCTCTGATGTACAGAGCACATACCAACCGTCAATTTTGCAAAATTTCATTATCCTTCAACTTATAAGTTTCCTTGACACACCGCTGAAAACATGTTGGGTGTGATTCGGAATCCGTCCAGAGTTGATCAGCGAGCGGTGATTCGGTTTCTAACAGCTGAAGGATGTCGACCAGTTGACATTCATCGCAGAATGCAGGCAGTGTATGGTGACAAAAGTATGGCGAACGTAAGCTCCGGCGATGATCCACCCGAATTGCTGCATCAATTTTGGCGAAGGCATCTTCTGACGCAACAATATGCACCTGATCTGGTCTCGGACGATCTTTCATTAACTCACATACTTCTTTAAACATTGTTGTCCAGTTCTTCACTGTTGTCTTTGACACACTTTTGTTTCATTTGAACACGCCTGATATGTATAAGGTACAGCATTCATGTGTATAAATAAAATTGCAGAATAAAATTAAGACATTATTTTTATGAAGAAAGAAAAATGTATTCTGCTGTTCAACAATCACAAATGAAACAATCACACATATATATCAAAAATTATAATTGTTCACGAAATGATGAATAACACGGTCCTCCGTACAGGTGAATTTTGTTGATTGAGCAGTCAAAAACATTATCTGTACTATATGCACGAGCAGTCTTTGACTTGTTTTTGGAATCAACAAAACACGTTTTCTTTCGTCCTGGCATTTGGACTAGATTGTGTTTGATGTTGCTTTTGGAAGATTAGGATGCCTCATTACCAGCCCTCTTTTTATGAGGCACTCTATAAAGGCCACCGAGAACTACAAGGTGGAATTGCAAATAGCTGGGTGTCTTGCTTCTGTGTTGTGAAGTGAGAGACGACTTCTTCAGGATGAAGGAGTGACAGTTGCCACCTGGATCAGAAACAAAACGACATTAGTGTCACCATTTCCTAGATGTCCTATCAAGTAGTATTATCTGTGTGGATCTGCTTCGTCAACGCCACCCATATGTTGGTTATAAAAATGAATTGGCAGGTGTATGCCGTGGTCGTTCCTGCCTTCCTTTGCAGGATGCGAAACAAGACATTTCTGCACAATTGGTTGACAAAACAGGCGCTTGTCACACAGTTTGAAAAACAGTCTTTCACTGAAGTCAATCGTTGCTTTGTCAATGCTGAGCTCTCTCTCAGGATAATAGTTTCTCTGACTATTTTCACTAGTATCATTGGCCAAAGTTTATAGAGTGGGTCATAAACTGGCGGACCTCAAAGAACAGCCTTCTCAAAGTCATTAATGTCAAAATACCAACTTTTAAATCTATTTTTGGACATCGCATTTGCCACTGTAGATTGTCCTAGTCTTTCATCAGATGACCAGTGAAGGTCTATCTCAGACAGTGTGACTATGACCAGTAAAGGTCTATCTCAGGCAGTGTGACTATGACCAGTAAAGGTCTATCTCAGGCAGTGTGACTGACCAGTGAAGGTCTATCTCAGGCAGTGTGACTGACCAGTAAAGGTCTATCTCAGACAGTGTGACTATGACCAGTAAAGGTCTCTCTCAGGCAGTGTGACTATGACCAGTAAAGGTCTCTCTCAGGCAGTGTGACTATGACCAGTAAAAGTCTCTCTCAGGCAGTGTGACTATGACCAGTAAAGGTCTATCTCAGACAGTTTGACTATGACCAGTAAAGGTCTATCTCAGGCAGTGTGACTGACCAGTAAAGGTCTATCTCAGACAGTGTGACTATGACCAGTAAAGGTCTATCTCAGACAGTGTGACTATGACCAGTAAAGGTCTCTCTCAGGCAGTGTGACTATGACCAGTAAAGGTCTATCTCAGACAGTGTGACTATGACCAGTAAAGGTCTATCTCAGACAGTGTGACTATGACCAGTAAAGGTCTATCTCAGACAGTGTGATTATGACCAGTAGAGGTCTATCTCAGGCAGTGTGACTGACCAGTAAAGGTCTATCTCAGACAGTGTGACTATGACCAGTAAAGGTCTATCTCAGACAGTGTGACTATGACCAGTAGAGGTCTATCTCAGGCAGTGTGACTATGACCAGTAAAGGTCTATCTCAGACAGTGTGACTATGACCAGTAAAGGTCTATCTCAGACAGTGTGACTATGACCAGTAAAGGTCTATCTCAGACAGTGTGACTATGACCAGTAAAGGTCTATCTCAGACAGTGTGACTATGACCAGTAAAGGTCTATCTCAGACAGTGTGACTATGACCAGTAAAGGTCTATCTCAGACAGTATGACTATGACCAGTAAAGGTCTATCTCAGACAGTGTGACTATGACCAGTAGGTCCCAGCAAGTCTTTTTTTTGTTTTTTTTTGCTGTCGCCTGATTTTTCTATTCCCCAAGGCGGTGTGTTGCACAGGCACTGTGGTTATTTTGCACCTGCTGGACCAGTGCATCCGACTTCAGCATGCATTTTATTTAAGGGTCTGCTTCCTCCTGCATTTTCTAAGGGTTTGCTTCTCCGGGGTAACAACCTGTGCTGTGATGGGGATCGAACCCAGCACCTTCGGATTGTGAGCCATGTCACTCATCCACTAGCCCACCCTGTCCCCACAGAGTCTGATTCGGACATGTGTTGAATATCCACATATAATCTCAATGTCTGATAAAATAATAAAATAATTTCTCTGCATTAGTCTCGACTTGGTGTGCAAATTTAATAAGATGGAAATGACAACTTTAACAGATTCAGCACAATTTTAAAAACTTTGGGTTGTTAGCCGTACCACTGTCTACTATGCCATGTCGTCCTTTTAGCTTGATAATCTCATCAATATAATGTTAGGTAGGGTAGGGTTGTGGGTTATCTGCATGGTATCATGCCACGTGATTACCTGTATGAAGGTGTCCCACCTGTATTGCATAACTGTCATAACCAACTGTTTTCACATTTCAGGCAGACCCTCTTGTAGGCGGCACTGTCTTACATTCTCTCAGCTTGGTCTCTTCAATGAGGATATTAATGGTGTACACATGAGTCAAGATGAGTTAGATGTTCCCAGGGATATAACAGATAAGACGGCTTATATCAGGATTAATGGAGATGAATCAACAGATCTCAGTAGCAAAGACATGTTAGCTGATCTTAGGAGTAGTAAAGATGAGTTTGTTTGTCACAGGAGTAATGGAGACGAATTAGCAGATACCAGCAGATTTCACAAAACACATTCAGAAACAGATGGAGTTAAGAATACACAGAAAGTGATACTTCCAGATTTAGATTGTGAGAAAAGGTCAAATAAATGTATTTCTGTGAGTGTAGAAAATGCTCAAATCTATGACACTGAAGCAGGTTGTAAAATACACAGAAACCTAGAAGTAAATAACATCAAGGGCGGTAGAAGATCAAAGCCTTACAAGTGTGATGTTTGTGATGCATCTTTTATGAGCACTAGCAAACTAAAAGTACACGAAAGACAACATTCAGGAATTAAACCTTACAAGTGTAATATTTGTGATGCATCTTTTAGAAAAACCCAAAGTCTAAAAGAACATATAAGGAATCATACAGGAGAGAAGCCTTACACGTGTGATATTTGTAGTACATCTTTTACAACCAACGGAAAGCTAAAAACACATATAAGAAACCATACAGGAGAGAAGCCTTACAAGTGTGATCTTTGTGATGCAGCTTTTGCATGCCCAAAAAGTCTAAAAATACATAAAAGAAGACATTCTGGAGAGAAACCTTACAAGTGTGATGTTTGTAATGCATCTTTTACAGCAATTGAATATCTAAAAGTACATATAGGAAAACATACAGGAGAGAAGCCTTACAAGTGTCATGTTTGTGATACATGTTTTGCAAGCACAAAAAATCTAAAAGTACATATGGGAAACCATACAGGAGAGGAACCTTACAAGTGTGATGTTTGTGATGCGTCTTTTGCAAGCACCTATGGTCTTAAAGTACATAACAGAAAACATACAGGAGAGAAGCCTTACAAATGTGATATTTGTGGAAAATCTTTTACAACCAGTGGAAAGCTAAAAGTACATATCAGAAGACATACAGGAGAGAAGCCTTACAAGTGTGATGTTTGTAATGCATCTTTAGCATGTCCCAAAAATCTAAAACTGCATAAAAGAAGACATTCTGGAGAGAAACCTTACAAGTGTGATGTTTGTAATGCATCTTTTACAGCTATTGAATATCTAAAAGTACATATAGGAAAACATACAGGAGAGAAGCCTTACAATTGTGATGTTTGTGATACATGTTTTGCAAACATCCAAAACCTTAAAGCACATAAGAAATTGCATACAGGAGAGAAGCCTTACAAGTGTGATGTTTGTGATGCATTGTTTAGAAGCAGCCAACAACTAAAAAAACATAAAAGAAGACATACAGGAGAGAGGCCTTACAAGTGTGATGTTTGTGATGCAGCTTTTACAGCCATGTTCAATTTGAAAAAACATAAAAGAACACATACAGGAGAGAAACCGTACAAGTGTGATGTTTGTGATGTATCTTTTATAAGCACTGACATTCTAAAAAAACATATTCGAAGCCATACAGGAGAGAAGCCTTACAAGTGTGATGTTTGTGATACATCATTCACAAGCAAACATTATCTAAAAATACATATACGAAGCCATACAGGAGAGAAGCCTTACAAGTGTGATGTTTGTGATGCATCATTTACAAGCAAACAAAATCTAAAAATACATATACGAAGCCATACAGGAGAGAAATCTTAAAAGTGTGATGTTTGTAATGCATCTTTTACAGCCATTGAATATCTAAAAGTTGATATCGGAAAACATACAGGCGAGAAGCCTTACAAGTGTTATGTCTTTGATACATCTTTTGCAACCATGTTTAATTTGATACGACATAGAGGAAAACATAAAAGAATACGTACATGAACGAAACCTTACAAGTGCGATGTTTATGATTTATCTTTTATAAGCAGCGAAATTCTAAAAGTACATAGAAGAAGACATACAGACTAGAAGCCTCATCAGTGTGATATGTTGCGATGCATGTTACAACCGATGGAAAGTTAAACATATACGCAGAAGTTTGTTGCGAGTATGATGCTTGTGAATCACCTTTAACAACTATTGATATTCTAAATTAATGCTTTTTAACCTGGGCTGTACCGTCCACTGGTGATTTTGATTAGGTGGGTGGTAACTGAATAATGAATTTAAAATGTTACCTCGGGAAACTGGTAGAATATCACCTAACTAACAGAAGTGAGAATTTTGAGAACCTGTGTTATTCCAGTCAGCTAAGGCTTGCTGGCCCTGATACAACCAACCAGCAATGAGACACTGGCTGTTGTTGGTTCATTCATGGCAATGCATTGTCAGCCCCATGGCAATTTAACCTCACGGGGAATCAAGTCTGGCTTGTTGTGTAAGCAAAGAAGGCTACAGTTTTTGGCTCTACACTGGAAACGTAAATGAACCATTGCAGTATGTGCTATAATCATAATGCAGTCATCTATAATGCAGTTGATTACCGTGATAAATATGACTGCATTTACTTTGATGACAACTTCTTAAAACTGATGAAGATTTGCTCAAATGTAAAGCTACATCTGTCCAATAAATCTGCAAATTCCGAAAGGATAGTAATTTGTACCCTGGTGATGTTAGATGTTCGACAGCTTCTAACCATCTGTTTTTTCACATGTCATTACTGGGAGAGGCGGGTTCAGAAGCAGAACTCCAGGAATGGGTCAGAAGGCTTGATGAAACAGCTCTTGACTATGGTATGGAGATAAACGCTGGAAAGACAAAATTAATGACCAACAACGCTACGGGCTTCAAGAGCAAGACAAAAAGCTAACGGTCAGGAACTCGAGGTGGTTGACCGTTTTAAATATCTTGGGTCGATTGTCAGTGATGAAGGATCAAAATGTGAGGTGTTGGCCAGAATAGCACAGACAATAGCGGCGCTTGCACGGCTTAACAAAATCTGGCAAGATAAACTGTTAGCACTACGCACGAAAATCAGATTAATGCGTACGCTGGTCCTGTCAATATTCCTCTATGCGTGTGAGGCATGGACAGTTACAGCTGACCTTCAACGAAGGATACAGGCCTTGGAGATGAGATGTTTCCGAAAACTTTTAAACGTCACGTACAAAGATCGACTTACAAACAAGGAAATACGAAATAGAATTACAACTGCAATAGGGCCTTTCAAAGATCTCTCGGCAACTGTCAAAAGAAGGAAACTCACTTGGTACGATCACATATCGAGATCAAATGGTCTTGCAAACACAATCCTCTACGGGAAGGAGCATGGCAGACGACGAAGAGGCCGTCCCAAAAAGAGATGGGAGGACAACATAAAAGAATGGACCAGTTTCTGACCAGAAGAGTCACAGGCAGCGGCATCTAACAGAGAGGGATGGCGTGGAGTTGTGAGGATGTCTTCATGTGTGCCCCAACGACCTCACCGGTTACGGGATGACCTGACCTGACCATTACTGGGAGAGCCTTTTGCAACAAGAGTCTAAAATGACATCAAACATTGGAGACTCCGACTGTTTCTTGAACACTGATACCTGTTTCAGAATGTCACTGTCTGATTGATTTCCCTACATAAAGTAATCCTGTTTTCAGTGTTCTTAAAGAAATATGTGGATGCTTATTTCATGATTTATGTTAGTTGCCTTTTGCAAGCGTTGATCGTGATATTGTCAGAGTTTTTTTGCCTTGATGATGTAGCTTGCGCTGTATTGATTATAGTGAAGAAGAAATTTGCGCCTCACTCTTTCATCTCAAGCTACCTTGGATGAGTGTCATAACTATTAGTTGAGAAGTCTTGAGGTACTCGTAAACTCAGGATGCAGTCTCTCCGGTCTTACCTCCCTTGAAACTAATAGGATTTGATCGGCCACTGTTTCCGTTCATCGCTTTCAGAGACAACTGCCTTACCTTTCGATCATAGCAACTCCATTGTATCCAATGCAACGGACAACATTTGACATATCATTCAGACTTGTAAAGGTTGTAGAAAGAAGCCAGTCAAGCATGATATATGTGGGGAAAATGTTAAAAAAAATTTTTTCTGAAAGGCAAATTATATATATCTCGCATATTTATAATATCCGTTATGTATTGCCAATGTATCTTTTTTCCGATATAATTAAACTTGTCATTTGTATTTTTAAATGTACGGGTATTAAGATATTGATTATTTTTTCTCTCCAAAAATGGTATATCTTGACGAAAAAGTAAGATTAGGAGATGTATTTCCTGATTTGCTGTTTAGGGTGTAAAGGATTAAACAGAGCTAGCTTCAGTGACGGCTTATTGTTAGGGTGTAAAGGATTAAACAGAGCTAGCTTCAGTGGCGCTTATGGTTAGGGTGTAAAGGATTAAACAGAGCTAGGTTCAGTGGGGCTTATGGTTAAGGTGTAAAGGATTAAACAGCTAGCTTCAGTGGCGGCTTATGGTTAGGATGTAAAGGATTAAATAGAGCTAGCTTCAGTGGGGGCTTATTGTTAGGGTGTAAAGGATTAAACAGCTAGCTTCAGTGGGGGCTTATGGTTAGGGTGTAAAGGATTAAACAGCTAGCCTCAGTGGGGGTTATGGTTAGGGTGTACAGGATTAAACAGAGCTAGCTTCAGTGGGGGCTTATGGTTAGGGTGTAAAGGATTAAACAGAGCTAGCTTCAGTGATGGCTTATGATTAGGGTGTAAAGGATTAAACAGAGCTAGCTTCAGTGGGGCTTATGGTTAGGGTGTAAAGGATTAAACAGATCTAGCTTCAGTGATGGCTTATGGTTAGAGTGTAAATGATTAAACAGCTAGCTTCAGTGGGGCTTATGGTTAGGATGTAAAGAATTAAACAGAGCTAGTTTCAGTGGTGGCTTATGGTTAGGATGTAAAGGATTAAACAGAGCTAGTTTCAGTGGTGGCTTATGGTTAGGATGTAAAGAATTAAACAGAGCTAGTTTCAGTGGTGGCTTATGGTTAGGATGTAAAGGATTAAACAGCTAGCTTCAGTTGGGGCTTATGGTTAGGATGTAAAGGATTAAATAGAGCTAGCTTCAGTGGGGGCTTATGGTTAGGGTGTAAAGAATTAAACAGAGCTAGTTTCAGTGGTGGCTTATGGTTAGGATGTAAAGGATTAAACAGATCTAGCTTCAGTGACGGCTTATGTATAAGTTGTAACGGATTAAACAGAGCTAGCTTCAGTGATGGCTTATGGTTAGGGTGTAAAGGATTAAACAGCTAGCTTCAGTGACTGGTTAGGGTGTAAAGGATTAAACAGAGCTAGCTTCAGTGGGGCTTATGGTTAGGGCGTAAAGGATTAAACAGATCTAGCTTCAGTGACGGCTTATGGTTAGGGTGTAAAGGATTAAACAGAGCTAGCTTCAGTGACGGCTTATGGTTAGGGTGTAAAGGATTAAACAGAGCTAGCTTCAGTGGGGCTTATGGTTAGGATGTAAAGGATTAAACAGAGCTAGTTTCAGTGGGGGCTTATGGTTAGAGTGTAAAGGATTAAACAGAGCTAGTTTCAGTGGTGCCTTATGGTTAGGGTGTAAAGGATTAAACAGAGCTAGCTTCAGTGGGGCTTATGGTTAGGATGTAAAGGATTAAATAGAGCTAGCTTCAGTGGGGGCTTATGGTTAGGGTGTAAAGGATTAAACAGAGCTAGCTTCAGTGGGGGCTTATACTTCATATTAGAATGAAAATGTGAATCGGAGGTGCTAAATGTCATTAATGTAGAAGTGAAAATACTGAGACATTTGTTTCAGCTCACGATACCATGCCTGTTTCTTCTGTGTTCCAGTCAAAGTCTAAATTTTACTTCTGTTGAATATCTGTAATCTAGATGCATCATCATTGATCTGATCAAATAGTAAATCATTTCTTTTGTCTGGAAATCTGATTTTTGTCACAAAAAACATGTTTTAAAATTCACTGTGCTCTAAGTAGAAATGTCGTAAATAATTCGATGATAAACAAAAGTTGCACATATGCTAGATAGTTTGTTTTTTTTTCTTCGTTCGTTCTCAATCTCCCGCTACCAAACACTGAAAGGGCTTAAGTAGCAGAATGTAGTCCAGAGAACGGAATGCGTTGTGTCGTAGTTTACAGCTTGGCTGCGATATTTGCACCTTTCGGTCCAACACATCTGACTTCAGCAAGCATTTTTTGAGTACCGGGTTATCATTCCCTCTTCGATTCCTTCTCCTTAGCCAGTCTGCTCTGCTGCAGCCTGTTATCCAGGATCACCGTGTGGAGGTGTAGAAGGGTCTTGGCAGCTATGGTTCGCTGGCCCTGATGCTAGCAGTCAGCTATGGGTCGCTGACCACTGCAGCTCATGTTCTGCTCAGCATCTTGATCCCTGCTAGATAGGTGATTATCTTTAGATTAGTCTAAATATGTAAACGTGGTCTGTACAGCCAAATGACAAAATGTAGGTCAAATATACGGAATGCCACAGAAGTAGACGGTAACTGATGTTTTTATCCCACTGATGCTTACCGGATTGAACTGGATAGGGTTCAGACACATAATTAAACTATCTATGAGATGGCGTTTAAACATCTGAATAGATTAGACCCGCTACGTGACTCAAACTGCAGATTCTGCTACGACCATGAGGAGTCGGTCGAGCACTTCCTGTCTTTATGCCAAGGGCTGGACGATATGCGGAACCGGACGACACCCCACCATACACAACACACTCTACACATCACTGCAACAATTGAGGAGGACGTGTGCTTTTGTCCAGGAGACAGACTTCCAAGAGATGGCAGCTCACAACTAAAGGGATTATATCATCATCATGAGATGACATAACCATAATATTAAAAAAATATTTGAAGGAAGCCTTCATGAATGTGGGGGAATACATGTTCCCCCCAATTGTTGCTACTCACATCGTCCAGTGTATTTCTGTGTTAAGTTCACACAATATCTTTACCAGAATCTCTCTCTATGTCACAGTCAAAGTTTGAATTGGACATGTGTTGAATATCCACATGAAATTTAAATGCATGGTCACCAGTCTGATTGAAAAATAAAATCGTTTCTCTATATTTCTCAGGTTTTGGCAAATTTCATTGATACAAAAGAACAATTTTAAAAGATTCAATCAATCAATCAAAGCCTGTTGCTCTTCTCAGTGCATAGGCCATCGACAACATCTTCCCAGTGTGCACGGTCCTGGGCTGCTCTTTTTGCCTCTCTCCAGGCGTAATTATTTAATTTCAGCCCTTTTTCACATTCTCTTTTCCATGTATTTTTAGGTCTTCCTCTCTCTCTCTTTTCCACTGATCATTCCATGTAAGAGCATGTCTGGCTATTTTAGACGTTGCCTTCCGCAGCCAATGTTCTATCCAGCCCCATTTTCTTTGCTTAATTTTGTTGTTCCAAAAGCTGCTGTTAGCTCCTTTCCCACACGTCTTCATTCCTCACCATGTTCAGCCACGTTATGCCTATTATCCTTCAAAGACATCTGTTAACGAAGGAGCAAAGTTTTTGTTGCATGACCTTGGTCATTCTCCATGTCTCCATACAGCAACACCGACTTGACACTTGTGTTGAATATTCTAATTTTGGTGTGAATCTTGATATCTCTGGATACCCATATATTGCTTGTTTGTAGAACAATTGGTTATAATTTAGATCTCCTAATGAACAAGAGTTTGCCGATCTACAACGATGGCTAAAGCTAGTGTTTTGACCCCAAGTGGACTGTAACTGATGTTTATGTGTGACCTTTCCTGACACCTGACAATGGTAAAGATCTTTAGATCATAATTTTAGCTCATTTTGTTTAAAATTACTGTAATACTGAAATCCTGGTGTTCAATCAGACACATTTTGTACCCAATGCCAAGTAGTCAAATATCATCTAAACTCACCTCTGCTCTTTGCCGTTAAGTACAATGCCAGACCAAGGTTCTGTCGAAAGGCCATCTCTCCATCTCATTCGTGGACATCGGGGTCGACGATTATAGGTGTATGGCCACCGTGACGTAACTTTATGTGTCCATCTATTGTCAGGCATGTGTACCTCGTGACCTGCACACCAGTACTTTCTTATCTATGACGTAATTGAAGCAGGTTTAAATCCTGATGGCAGTGTTCAGATGTGGTCTCATAGTGGAAATGACAGTGTTCTATTCTCAATCGCTTGTTGAGTAGCTTGGAGCCACACCATGTCACTTTATTCGTAGGCTCCACACCTTGCAGCCGTACAATATGGCTGGAATGATCAGGCTGTTGAAGGTGTGAGCTCTCGCTTTGTTGTCTTTCATCTGTTGAAATACTGTCTTGATGCGGTTGAAGCTGAACCACCAAGCAGCTAACCGTATTGATATCTCTTAATGCATGTCATGGGAGTTTGTAATTTCTTGGTCCAAGTAGATGTACGAATTCACGTTTTTTGACGAAATCAGTTCCCAAATAAATTTCCTTGCAGTTACAGAAACTGTTCAGTATTTTGTTTAAAATTAATTTATTTAATTTTGAAAACAAAACTTGTCATACGGACGTGTGAGACATGTCATGGATTGCAAATCACAGATTGACAAAACTAGGTAAATGGTTACAGTGTATTTGAACACAAGTAAATTTGGGTTGAGAGCCATACCACTATCTACTATGCCACGTCCTTTTAGCTTGATAATCTCATCAGTGATTTGCTGGGTGGGGTTATCTGCATGATGTCATGCAATGTTATTACCTGTATGAAAGTCATAACCAACTGTTTTCACATTTCAGGCAGACCCTCTTGTAGGCAGCACTGTCTTACATTCTCTCAGCTTGGTCTCTTCAATGAGGATATTAATGGTGTACACATGAGTCAAGATGAGTTAGATGATCCCAGGAATATGACAGATAAGACGGCTTATATCAGGATTAATGGAGATGAATCAACAGATCTCAGTAGCAAAGACAAGTTAGCTGATCTTAGGAGTAGTAAAGATGAGTTTGTCTGTCACAGGAGTAATGGAGAGGAATTAGCAAATACCAGGAGCT
This sequence comes from Ariolimax columbianus, assembly GCA_036924085.1. Classification (NCBI taxonomy): domain Eukaryota; kingdom Metazoa; phylum Mollusca; class Gastropoda; order Stylommatophora; family Arionidae; genus Ariolimax; species Ariolimax columbianus. The sequence continues at coordinate 29,767,785 of JAVGWX010000025.1, forward strand.
TTAATAAAACGCATTCAGAAACAGATGGGACTAAGAATACACAAAAATTGATTATTCCAGATGTAGATTGTGAGAAAAAGTCAAATAAATGTATTTCTGTGAGTGTAGAAGAAACTCAACTCTGTGACACTGAAGCAGGTTGTAAAATACATATCACTCTAGAAGAGAACTACACCAAGAGCTGTAGAAAACATGAGTATGGCATTTCTGGTGTAAAGATTGCTTCAGTGCACACACTGAGAACTCATAATGTAGAGAAATCATTTGTATGTAATGATTTTGGTGCAGGGTTTGCAGGAGAGAAACCTTACAAGTGTGATATTTGTGATGCATCTTTTAGAACTACTCAAAATCTAAAAGTACATAAAAGAAGACATACAGGAGAGATGTCTTACATGTGTGATTTTTGTGGTGCATCTTTTACAGACACAGACGGTCTAAAAGTACATTTAAGAAATCATACAAGAGAGAAGCCCTACATGTGTGATATTTGTGGTGCCTCTTTTACATCCAATGGAAGTAGAAAAGCACATAAAATAAAACATACTGGAGAGGAACCTTACAAGTGTGATGTGTGTTATGCATCATTTATAATCAAACAAAATCTAAAAATACATATGCGAATCCATACAGTAGAGAAGCCTTACAAGTGTGATGTTTGTGATGCATCATTTATAAGCAAACAAAATCTAAAAATACATATACGAAGCCATACAGGAGAAAAGCCTTACAAGTGTGATGTTTGTGATGCATCATTTACAAGGAACCATTATCTAAAAATACATATACGAAGCCATACAGGAGAAAAGCCTTACAAGTGTGATGTTTGTGATGCATCATTTACAAGCAAACAATCTCTACAAAAACATATACAAAGCCATACAGGAGAGAAGCCTTACAAGTGTGATGTTTGTAATGCATCATTTGCAAGCAAACAATATCTAAAAGTACATAAAAGAAGACATTCTGGAGAGAAACCCTACAAGTGTGATGTTTGTAATGCATCTTTTATAGGCATTGAATATCTAAAAGTACATATAGGAAAACATGCAGGAGAGAAACCTTACAAGTGTGATGTTTGTGATGCATCATTTATAAGCAAACAAAATCTAAAAGTACATATACGAATCCATACAGGAGAAAAGCCTTACAAGTGTGATGTTTGTGAAGCATCATTTAGAAGTAAACATTATCTAAAAATACATATACGAAGCCATACTGGAGAGAAATCCTACAAGTGTGATGTTTGTAATGCATCTTTTACAGTCATTGAATATCTAAAAGTGCATTTAGAAAAACATACAGGAGAAAAGCCTTACAAGTGTGATGTTTGTGATGCATCATTTACAAGCAAACAAAATCTAAAAATACATATACAAAGACATACAGGAGAGAAGCTTTCAAAATGTGATGTTTGTAATGGATAATTTACAAGCAAACAATATCTAAAATTACATAAAAGAAGACATTCTGGAGAGATACTCTACAAGTGTGATGTTTGTAATGCATCTTTTACAGCCATTGAATATCTAAAAGTACATATAGGAAAACATACAGAAGAGAAACCTTACAAGTGTGATGTCTGTGATACATCATTTATAAGCAAACAAAATCTAAAAATACATATACGAAGCCATACAGGAGAGAAGCCTTACAAGTGTGATATTTGTGATGCATCATTTAAAAGCAAACAATATCTAAAATTACAGAAAAGAAGACATTCTGGAGAGATACTCTACAAGTGTGATGTTTGTAATGCATCTTTTACAGCCATTGAATATCTAAAAGTGGATATAGGAAAACATATAGGAGAGAAGCCTTACAAGTGTGATGTCTTTGATACATCTTTTGCAACCATGTTTAATTTGATACAACATAAAAGAAGACGTACATGAACTAAATCTTACAAGTGCGATGTTTATGATTTATCTTTTATAAGCACCAAAATTCTAAAAGTACATAGAAGTGAAGACATACAGACGAGAAGCCTCATAAGTGATATGTTGCGATGTATGTTACAACCAATGGAAAGTTAAACATATACGCAGAAGTTTATTACAAGTGTGATGTTTGTGAATCATCTTTAACAACTATTGATATTCTAAATTAGTGCTTTTTAACCTGGGCGCTACCACTGTCCACTGGTGGTGATTTTAGCTTTTACATGGGTGGTAACTGAATAATGACGTTCTGAATTTAAAATGTTACCTCAGGGAACTGGCAGAATATCAGCTAACCAAAAAAAGTGAAAATTTTTAGAACCTGTGTTATTCCAGTGGCAACAAATGGCTGTAAAATATAGTTACCCAAAAGGTTAAAAAAGAGAATCGAGTCTTTTGAGTTGAAATGTTATAAAAAGGTCCGAATACAGTGGACCAGAAAAAGGAAGAATACAGACATTCGACAAGAGTTGGGCATTGAGGAAAACTGATTCATAAAATCAAAAGACGTGACATCAAAATTGGACATGTGTTGAATATCCACATGTAATCTCAATGTGTGGTCACTGGTCTGATGAAATAATAAAATCATTTCTCTATATTTCTCTGGTCTTGGCATGCAAATTTCATTGATCGGAAAGAGCAGTTTTAAAAGATTCAGCACACATGTAAATTCTGATGGATTGTAGCAAATTATGCTTTAAAGAACATTGTTTGTTTGTAGAACAATTTAGATCTAACCAACAAGAGTTTACCGATATATAACAATGGCCGACGATAGTGTTTTGACCCCAAGTGGACTGTTACTAATGTTTGTGTGTCACCTAATCCGACCACACTGGACAGACAGTGGTAAAGATCTTTATTCATAATTTTCGCTCATTTAAACAAATAATTCTTGTAATACTGTAGGCACATTTTGTGCCCTATGCCAGATAGCCAAAGGTCGTTTAAACTCATCTCTGCTCTTTGCCCTTAAGTACCATATCTGACCAAGGGCATGAAGAACGTCATCTCTCCATTTCATTGGGGCAACGATAATAGGTGTAGGACCACCATGACGTCACTTTACATGTCCATCTTTTGTCAGGCATGCATACCACGTGGCCTGCCCATCCCTAAATTTCTTATCAACGCTGTATATTGAAGTAGGTTTGATTCCTGATGGTGGTGTGGATGTGGTCCCATATTGAAAGTGACTGTTCTATGCCCCATCGCTCATTGAACCGTTCGGAGCTGCCCTATATCACGTTATTCGTAGGCTCCACACCTTGCAGCCGTACAATATGGCTGGAATGACCAGGCTGTTGAAGGTGTGAGCTCTCGCTTTGTTGTCTTTCATCTGTTGAAATACTGTCTTGATGCGGTTGAAGCTGAACCACCAAGCAGCTAACCGTATTGATATCTCTTAATGCATGTCATGGGAGTTTGTAATTTCTTGGTCCAAGTAGATGTACGAATTCACGTTTTTTGACGAAATCAGTTCCCAGATAAATTTCCTTGCAGTTACAGAAACTGTTCAGTATTTTGTTTAAAATTAATTTATTTAATTTTGAAAACAAAACTTGTCATACGGAAGTGTGAGACATATCATGGATTGCAAATCACAGATCGACAAAACTAGGTAAATGGTAACAGCATATTTGAGCACAAGTAAATTTGGGTTGAGAGCCATACCACTATCTACTATGCCACGTCCTTTTAGCTTGATAATCTCATCAGTGATTTGCTGGGTGGGGTTATCTGCATGATGTCATGCAATGTTATTACCTGTATGAAGGTCATAACCAACTGTTTTCACATTTCAGGCAGACCCTCTTGTAGGCAGCACTGTCTTACATTCTCTCAGCTTGGTCTCTTCAATGAGGATATTAATGGTGTACACATGAGTCAAGATGAGTTAGATGTTCCCAGGGATATAACAGATAAGACGGCTTATAACAGGATTAATGGAGATGAATCAACAGATCTCAGTAGCAAAGACAAGTTAGCTGATCTTAGGAGTAGTAAAGATGAGTTTGTCTGTCACAGGAGTAATGGAGAGGAATTAGCAAATACCAGGAGCTTTAATAAAACACATTCAGAAACAGATGGGACTAAGAATACACAGAAAGTGATTAGCTGTAGAGGATCAAAGCCTTACAAGTGTGATGTTTGTGATGCATCTTTTACAGCCATTAAATATCTAAAAGTACATAAAAAACAACATACAGGAAGGAAACCTTACAAGTGTGCTGTTTGTGAGTCATTTTTTAGAAGTACCCAAGGTCTAAAAGAGCATATAAGAAATCATACAGGAGAGAAGCCTTACAGGTGTGATATTTGTCGTGCATCTTTTACAACCAATGGAAAGCTAAAAACACATATAAGAAACCATACAGGAGAAAAACCTTACAAGTGTGATGTTTGTGATGGATTTTTTACAACAAACCAGCACTTAAAAGTACATAAAAGAAGACATACAGGTGAGAAACCTTACAAGTGTGATGATTGTAATGCATTTTTTACAAGAAGTCAACACCTAAAAGTACATAAACGAAGACATACAGGAGAGAGACCTTACAAGTGTGATGTTTGTGAGGTATCTTTTATAAGCACTGATATTCTAAAAGTACATAAAAGAAGTCATACAGGAGAGAAACCTTACAAGTGTGATGTTTGTGATGCAGCTTTTGCTGCCAGGAATTATTTAACAATACATAAAAGCATACATACAGGAGAGAAGCCTTACAAGTGTGATGTTTGTGGTGCATTTTTTACATGCCCCAAAAGTCTAAAACTACATAAAAGAAGACATTCTGGAGAGAAACCTTACAAGTGTGATGTTTGTAATGCATCTTTTACAGTCATTAATTATCTAAAAGTACATATAGGAAAACACACAGGAGAGAAGCCTTTCAAGTGTGATGTGTGTGATACATCTTTTGCAAACACCCAAAACCTTAAAGCACATAAGAAAATGCATACAGGAGAGAAGCCTTACAAGTGTGATGTTTGTGATGCATTTTTTAAAACCAGCCGACAACTAAAAGTACATAAGAGAAGACATACAGGAGAGAGGCCCTACAAGTGTGATGTTTGTGATGCAGCTTTTGCAGCCAACCAAATTCTGAAAGTGCATAAAAGAACCCATATAGGAGACAAGCCTTACAAGTGTGATGAATGTGATGCATCTTTTAAAGTAATGAATAGTTTAACAAAACATGTCAGAAAACATACTGGAGAGAAGCCTAACAAGTGTGATGTTTGTGACGCATCTATTAAAATAATAAGGAGTTTAACAAAAAATAATGGAGAGAAGCCGCACAAGTGTGATGAATGTGATGCAGCTTTCAAGAAAATGGCGAGCTTATAAGCACATGACAGAAAACAAACAGGTGAGATGTTAGACAATTATGTTTGTCATGATTTTTTACAAGAACTCAAACTTTAAAACTACATGAAAGAAGACTACAGGAAAGAAACAATTCTTGTGTGCTGATTGTGGTGGAAAATTTGATTTATTAAGCTTAAAAGCCACTTCATAAGTCATTGAGAAGAGGAGCGAGGTTGCTGCAGAAATGAAGAACACATAACAAAAGAGAAGCATTATGCATGTCATTTTTGGGAACTAACTTAACTCAACGTCTTTATACTGGTTTAAAAGACTCTGCAGAGTCTGTATACAACCAGCTTCATTTAGTTTTCCTTGGTACAAAAATTATGCACATCCAATCTATTCTTAAATGCAATAATTGTCCTTGCCTCCACTACTTCCTGTGGCAATGCATTCCAAGCATTCACCATTTTCTGACAAAAAAAATATTTTCTATATCTAATCTGAACCTTTCTTTAGTTAATTTTTAGCTGTGCCCTAATTTTCTTGTAGGTGGTTGTAATTTGAAAAAACTTGTTATAGTCTAATATATACTTTCCTGGGATTATATTATAAACCTGTATTAAGACACCTCGAATTCTCCTCTTTTCTAGACACCGTACGCTGATTTTTCTGTCTCACACACTGTAATTCTGGAACGCAACTATAAGTTTCGTCGCTCTTCTTTGTATCCTTTCCAGCATGTTTATATCCCCTCTATGATAAGGACTCCACACCTGTACACAGTACTCCAATCTAGGTCTAACTAAAGCTTTATAGTTTGACAATCACTTCCTTGCACCTATGTTTAATATTTCTTTTTATCACACCTAAAATTCACATTTTCACACTCAGAACTATCATAGAAGAATCAGAAATGCAATCCACATTAATAATCAACTTGATTGACTTCCAGAAGGCCTTTGACTGTCTATACCGTCCAACATTATGGAAAATTCTAAAGAACTATGACTTACTCTCAAAATACATAAATATTAAAACATGATAGTTCACAATGCTGTATTCGAACAACCGAAGATAACACTGATATCCTAGACGACTTAGCGCTACTAAGTTCCACTAATGAATAAACACAAGAAAATAAAGATAGACTATGCCAATGATCAAAACAGACAGGACTTCAAGTAAATGCCTCAAAGACAAAAATCATGGCAACCACAACAGTTTATATCAAGATACAGGGGAAATCTCTACAAAATATCCAACACTACACATACCTGGGAAGCAAAAGGACACAAGATGGAGATGCCATGAAAGAAATTTCCACTAGAATTGCTTTGGCCTCATGTGCCTTTAATCAGCTCACCAACATCTGGAAATCTTTGGCCTCATGTGCCTTTAATCAGCTCACCAACATCTGGAAATCTTTGGCCTCATGTGCCTTTAATCAGTTCACCAACATCTGGAAATCTTTGGCCTCGTACGCCTTTAATCAGCTCACCAACATCTGGAAATCTTTGGCCTCGTGTGCCTTTAATCAGCTCACCAACATCTGGAAATCTTTGGCCTCGTACACCTTTAATCAGTTCACCAACATCTGGAAATCTTTGGCCTCGTGTGCCTTTAATCAGCTCACCAACATCTGGAAATCTTTGGCCTCGTACACCTTTAATCAGTTCACCAACATCTGGAAATCTTTGGCCTCGTACGCCTTTAATCAGTTCACCAACATCTGGAAATCTTTGGCCTCGTACACCTTTAATCAGTTCACCAACATCTGGAAATCTTTGGCCTCGTGTGCCTTTAATCAGCTCACCAACATCTGGTAATCTTTGGCCTCGTACACCTTTAATCAGCTCACCATCTGGAAATCTTTGGCCTCATGTGTCTTTAATCAGCTCACCAACATCAGGACATCTTTGGCCTCGTGCACCTTTAATCAGCTCACCAACATCTGGAAATCTTTGGCCTCGTGCACCTTTAATCAGCTCACCAACATCAGGACATCTTTGGCCTCGTGCACCTTTAATCAGTTCACCAACATCTGGAAATCTTTGGCCTCGTACACCTTTAATCAGCTCACCAACATCTAGAAATGTTTGGCTTCGTACACCTTTAATCAGTTCACCAACATCTGGAAATCTTTGGCCTCATGTGCCTTTAATCAGCTCACCAACATCAGGACATCTTTGGCCTCGTGCACCTTTAATCAGTTCACAAACATCTGGAAATCTTTGGCCTCGTACGCTTTTAATCAGTTCACCAACATCTGGAAATATTTTGCCTCGTACGCCTTTAATCAGTTCACCATCTGGAAATATTTGGCCTCGTACGCCTTTAATCAGCTCACCATCTAGAAATCTTTGGCCTCGTGCACCTTTAATCAGCTCATCAACATCTGGAAATCTTTTGCCTCGTACGCCTTTAATCAGTTCACCAACATCTGGAAATCTTTTGCCTCTTACGCCTTTATAAGCTGACCAACATCTAGAAATCTTTGGCCTCGAACGCCTTTAATCAAGATCAGACTTTTCATCTCAATTGTAATATCAGTTCTGACATATGGATGTGAAAGCTGGGAGACAACAAAAGCGCTGGAAAACAACAAAATATCTTTGAAAATAAGTATTTAAGAAAGTTATTGAATATATGCTGGGTCCAGTTCATAACTAATGACTCAATAAGAACGACTCAATAACATCCCCAAACGCAACACCTGATGTACATTTTTTCATTCTTTCTGTATCCTTGTCTGATGGTGTCCATCAGGAAAGCAATAAACTCCCTCCACTTTGCTCAGATCTGGTTCACAATTTTCATACCTGCTTCTATGGCACTTTACCAGGATCCAAGACTAATGTTAGGGTCAGATGAAACATACTGACCAAGACTCAACCCCACATCCTCATCATGTACCTGGAAACTACTGTTACAGCAGCCTGGTCATTTAGGTGGGAATCAACACTGTGATCCCTATCATGGTGAGATATATTATTGTAGACCAGTTTCTCATTCACCTTTTTGTGGCGCACAACACGGTAGCACAGCCTACTTTTTCTTGTGGCCCACAACCTACTGTAGATACAGGCCTTCTGACTCACGGAGAAATCGCATTGAAACGTCACATTAAAATTCCTGACTAAATAACGGAACCTGCATTTGTCAACTATCAGTGCAGCTATAAAAGCGTTTTCGGGAAATGGATATGCAATTGGTTTCAGGGCAGGATTCTGTGAAAGGATCACTCTGTATGAAGCATGGATTGATTATAAACCTCGGCACAGTGTGTTCCGTTATTTAGTTGACAGTGGAATCTGATGGGTTTTCCCAGTGAATCAGACGGCCTATCTAAAGTAGGCCATGGTGGTAGTGTCAGGGAATCTTCTGTAGATAGTCCCAGAATGCATTGTTCACTGTATATATGTTTTGGTTTGCGTGTCAGTGGGAAATGGTGTATGCTGACTTGAATGCAATATATTTTTCTTCTTCATTGTTTACTCGAATGTAATTTACAAACAAGTACTGGATCAGTTTTATTTGGCTACTAATCAAACAAATTGACTATTAATTTCCGCTATTATTTGCATGTCACATTCACCTTTACTGCAACTATTACGATTCCTACCTGGAAAATAATATTTGTAATAAAAAGTTTGTTTCGGCGATTCTTCGTGTGTATTTTATTTGCCTTTTACTCATCGTTGTTATATTTATTCCAGCTCAATCACTTCTTCTCAAAGATGGACTCTAACAAAACAACTTGTTGATCTGATATTTACAAATGATGGCTCTTCTGCCTCTTTATCATATTAATTAGCAAATTGAAATAAGTATACTTGATGACAGCCAGCACTGTACGAGTAATTGAAGTGCTGAAAAAAGGAAAGACTCCAGGATGCGACGAAATAACAGCAGAACTAATACAGGCACTACTATGCAGTAGTGACTCATCTAAAGCGGAAGTGGATATATTGATGTCGGATTTAGATAAAATTCGAGAATGGTCTGTAAGTTGGCAAATGGAGTTTAATGTAGATAAATGTACAGTCATCCACATGGGTAGATCCAAAATGGAACATAATTACAGAATGGGAGAAAACAATATTAGAAAGATAGATAAGGAAAGGGACCTAGGGGTTATAATAGATCATATAGGAAAGGTGAGTGAGCAAGTTAAGGTAGCAGTGAAAAAGGCAAATGCAATGTTAGGTATGATAAAAAGAAATATTAAACATGGGAGCAAGGAAGTGATCGTCAAACTGTATAAAGCTTTAGTTAGACCTAGATTGGAGTACTGTGTACAGGTGTGGAGTCCTTATCATAGAGGGGACATAAACATGCTGGAAAGAATACAAAAAAGAGCGACAAAGATGATAGTGGGATTCCAGAATTACAGTTAAACTTAAACTTAAACTTAACGTCTTTATACTGGTTTAGAAGACCCTGCAGAGTCTGTATACAACAAGTTATGAGGAAAGACTCAGAAAAACCGGCCTACAGTGTCTAGAAGAGAGAAGAATTCGTGGTGACTTAATACAGGTTTATAAGATGATCAGAGGAATGGATAAATTAGACTATAACAAGTTTTTTTAAAATACAGCCACCCACAATAACACGAGGGCATAGCTACAAGCTGACTAAAGAGAGGTCCAGGTTAGATATTAGGAAATATTTTTTTATTCAGAGAGTGGTGTCTGCTTGGAATGCATTGCCAGGGGAGGTAGGGGAGGCAGGGACAGTTAATCCATTTAAGAATAAACTGGATGCACATAGCTTTTAGAGCAAGGTGATGTAAATGTGACTGGTTGTATACAGACTCTGCAGGGTCTTCTAAACCAGTATAAAGACGTTAAGATACAAAGAAGAATGACAAAGCTGATAGTGGGATTCCAGAATTACAGTTATGAGGAATGACTCATAAAAACCGGCCTACGGTGTCTCGAAGAGAGAAGAATTCGAGGGGACTTAATACAGGTTTATAAGATGATCAAAGGGAAGATTGACTTTAAAAAGTTTTTCAAAATACAACCACCTACAAGAACAAGAAGGTGTAGCTACAAATTAACTAAAGAGGGGTCCAGATTAGATATTAGGAAATATTTTTTTAGTCAAAAAGTGGTGAATGCTTGTAATGCATTGCCACAATAAATGGTGGAGGCAGGGACAAATAACCCTACCAGACCGCTGTACCCTTTTTCCGGTAATTTCCTTAACTGACGCTCCGACCGCTGGACCGGTTTTGCTGTACTTTAAGTAGTACGTAATAAAATGCGTCAGAATCTAAAAATAACCAACCAATCGTGGTCAATCCTCGTGATTAGTCATTGCAAATGGCTGCCCCCATGTTTGAATTGATTTTGTGGGGTTTAACGTGAACAAATTCGGAAAATTTACAATGAAACGAACGGCTGATGAACCAAGCACTTCAACAGGAAAGCAAAGTAAGTCTAGGCTTATGACAGTCCAACAGGTGATCAATAATTTGGTTGATTCAGACTCTGTTCAAGTGAAACAGACAGAGAGAGCTCGAGTGATGAGATGTAGGCTTTTCTTGGGCTGAGGATCTATATGGAATACTCATGTATAAAGCCCAGCTATCAGGATTATTGGACAAATGAGGGCTCTTTGTTGTGTTTACTCCCAGATTTCGAAATGTTATGATTCGAGACAGGTTCTTTGCCTTTTTCTGGGTGGATTGGCACACAAAGGTGGAATATTGACGCTAGATGAAAGGTAAACCTATTTTCTACAATGTCTCCAAGTTACATCTTATTCTAACCACTTGTTTGCATGTAACTAACATTTTTCTATATCATGTTGGTTTTTTCTCTTTAATGCTCTGGAGCCCAAGAATGGGGGACAGTTAGGTTCAGGGCCTCAGGTGTGGTATGGTTAATGCATTTAAGAATAAATTGTATGCGCATAGCTTTTAGAGCAATGAAATGTAAATGAAACTGGTTGTATACAGACTCTGCAGAGTCTTCTAAACCAGTATAATGATGTTAAGTTATAAGTTAAGTTAAGTGCAGGTTTAGAGGAGGAAGAGATGGATGGAGGTATGGGGAAAAGTTTGATGTGAATGAATTTGAGGGTGAGAAAGGACGGGCGGGGGAATAGGTTGGTTGACACATAACTATTCAGGGCAATGCTGGGTAATGCAGCTGGTACCCATTTAAAAACAAACACCAGAAAAAGACAATCAAGTAAAGTAAAGTACCACCCCCACATTGAAGGTCAGCTGATCAGTTCAGTTCATGTATACCTCCACATCAAAGGTCGGTTGATCAGTTCAGTTCATGTATACCTCCAAATCGAAGGTCAGCTGATCAGTTCAGTTCATGTATACATCCACATCAAAGGTCGGCTGATCAGTTCAGTTCATGTATACCTGCACATCAAAGGTTGGTTGATCAGTTCAGTTCATGTATACCTCCAAATCGAAGGTCAGCTGATCAGTTCAGTTCATGTATACATCCACATCAAAGGTCGGCTGATCAGTTCAGTTCATGTATACCTGCACATCAAAGGTTGGTTGATCAGTTCAGTTCATGTATACCTCCAAATTGAAGGTCGGTTGATCAGTTCAGTTCATATATACCTCTACATCAAATGTCGGTTGTTCAGTTCATGTATATCTCCACATCAAAGGTCGGTTGATCAGTTCAGTTCATATATACCTCCACATCAAATGTTGGTTGTTCAGTTCATGTATACATCCAACTCCACTTCAAAAGTTAGGAATAACCTGGGGAGGGGGGGGGGGAGGGGGGAGCCACAAATTTGTTCAGGTTCTAGAAGCCAGGTAAAAAAATGTATGAACCAGGCATAATGTTGGATAAAAGGTTCTTGGTTTCAAGATATTGAGCAGTGCATGAGCTGCAGTGGGAGTTTGAGGGCGAACGAAGAATAAGAAAAGTTCTTCATTTGGTTGTACAACCTGTCAGAAAGTACTGCTGGTTTGTTCTAGAAAATATTCTTCTATGTCATTTTTTTTCAAACTCCTGCTACGACTACCAAGCCCTGAAAGGGCTTTGTAAGGAGCAGAATGTTGTCCAGAGAACGAAATGCATTATTTGCACTTTTCGGTCCAAAACATCTTCCTCTTCTAAACCTGCCCTCATCCATCTCTTCCTCCAGCCTGCCTTCTCCCCACCTATCTCTCCTCACTCCTTGGTTCAGATCAGTTCAGGTTGTGTAAGGAACAAACAGTTCATAATGTTAGTATTTGCAGGAAAACTATATTTTTCATCTAACCATATAATCATATGCCCATAACTTGTGAAGAGATGGCATAGAGACTTGAAATAAGTTGTGTTGTATTTGAAATTGACAATAGAATGTTCAGTGAAAATTTCAGTTTAATATGTCATTCCTTTCGCGAGATATGATGTCTTCAAACAAACTTTCATAAATATACAGAGTAGCTTTCCCTCTTTGATCCCTTCTCCTTAGCCAGTCTTGCAGCCTGTTATGTAGAATCACCGCGTGGAAGTTTTATAGGGTCTTGGCCCGACAAAAGACTGATGTGTCTGCAAATATCGCAGTCAAGCTGTAAACTAACGACACAACACACTCCGCTATACTGATTACATCCTGTTCAGGGCTTGATAGCGGGAGATTGAGAATGAATGCGGAAAACGAAGGGCAGCTATGGTTTGTTGGCACTGACGCTAGCAGTCAGCTTTGGGTTGCTGACCGCTATAGCTCCTGCATCGCTCAGCATCTTGATCCCCATTCTAGAAAATATGAATCCTAAATGTGGAAATGAAAGGCCCTATTTGGCTTCCAAGCAGTGGCCCTGGAAACACGGTGCGCTCACGACATGGTCTGGATAAGATATTAGGGCTTGAAATGGGAAGGCAAACCTAGTTGTAAAATGGCTTGCTGAAACAAGATGTGTTAGACTAAAAGGCACAGATATCGCATCCTCGCTGTAAACTATGTCATTATGTCACAACGTTCTTTTTACGACGAACACCGGTGAGAGTAGACTAACGTCTGATCAGGCAAAATATACTGATTGGACAATGTTAGCCAAGGTCAAGCAAAATATACTGACCACGAGCCCCACCTCACTTCTACACAATACTCCCTGGAAACAGACCGTTTTATGGCAGTCTAACAAGGTGGGGGATTAACATGATCCCTGTAGTAGTGAATGACACACAGATGAAGCCAAGCATAGCACAACTGCCTGGAAGAACCCAGCCCACCTTCAACAGCAAACTCATGATGTCAGGAAAGCTACTGTAACCCACCCCCTACCGCGCTATTCAGGACACAGATGAGAGTAAACATACTCATTACGAATATTCAACAACCAATGTCAGAAAGTTACTATCACGAGGTTGTTGTTATTTGCGAATGCCCACAATGAGTAGGTTACTCTTTTGTGCGCCCTGAAAAAGACGGAGTGGCGGATTGCAGTAGCTTTCTTCACATCTCGAGCGTGCTGATGAAGGTGGACGGGAGTCCTCCAGGCGGTTGTGCTATGCTTGGCTTCATCTGTGTGTCACGTCGATCCCTTACCATGTCAGCCAGGCTGGCATGAAAACAGCCCGTTTCCAGGGAGAGTTACAAGGAAGCTGAGGTTAGGGTCTTGGCCAGTTGCCTGATCCTGACTAACAATCTGATCAGCATATTTTTCCTGACCAGACTGTAGTCTTCCTCTCCATATCAAGAGGTATAAAATAGTGGATTGAGAAAACTTAAGAAATACATGACAGATATCAACTACTTTTGTTCAAAACACAATAGTAAATAATACCATTGATTAACCCGTAACATCACTAAAATGTCATTTAAAGAACCAAATATAAACTGCATTAATACAAGGGAATTATAACAACTGTTGAGACACTATGGGATACCAGAGAAGTACACAACCCTCATCCAGAACATACAGTTAGTAGAGTGGCACATGAAGGAGCACTTACTGGACATTGTCACAATTGGAGGACCTGGACGACACAGATGATCTGGTACTTTTGTCACACAGTCATAGCCAAATGCAAGAGATACTTAATAGGGTGAAAGGACAATCGGCCAAACTGGGACTGAATATCAACATGAAGAAAACCAAGTTCCTTAATCCATATACGTCTCAGTTTTTGCAGACCTTGCGCGTGGAACCCTGTGAGTAGCCTCTCAGGGCGCTGAATATGGAGACCCTGGGATGCCCAAACTGCAGGATCCCCCTCTCAGCCTCGCTGGTGCAATCCAAAGGAATGCAAAGCATGATAATTTGGCACCAGCTCAGCTGCAGGAATGAGTTCACAATTTTTAAACCATCCGCCTTAGCTGCTACCAATTCGTATTTTCTGTCTGGGTTTACTCCTGTAGCCCTACCCTCTCCCGAGGTTTCCACAAGGCAGCGGAGTTGTTGCCCGCAGATGCTTGTTACTCGAGACATTCGATGATACTCTCATTGTCCCAAGCTCCTTAAACTCAACACTTTGAACAAAGAACCAATCTTGCTGGAGGGAGAGCCGTTAGAAGAAGTGAATACCTTTACCTATATGACCAGTACAATAGACATATCAGGAGGTATAGATGCAGATGTAAGGATGAGAATTTAAAAGGCAAAAGAGGCATTCCTGACACTAAACAACATATGGACATCTAGAGATATAAAGATTCATACCAAAGTAAGACAGGGGGACATTCTATCACCGTACCTTTTCATACTCCTCATGGATGAAGTCATCAAAACCTGCAAGGAACGGACAAAAAAGTATGAAGTAGGGTACTGGAAGATGAGACCAAGTTACATATCGGAACTAGCATTTGCAGACGATGTGGCCCTGATCACGAAAACCGAAGCACATCTCCAGACCAACTTGCAGGTCTGGGAAGAAGAGTTGAAGAAGAGAGGAATGCACATCAGCAACTCCAAAACAAAAACCATGGTGATCGCCAGAGATGAAAAGAGACATCAGATAACCCTGGGAACACGAGCACTAGAGCAGGTCAGCAACTTTAAATATCTAGGAGTGGTAATAGACAGCAGGGGAGGAATCAAAGAGGAGTTAACTGCACGAAGGGCAGCAGCAGGTAGACTGTTCCATGCAATAAACAGAGGTTTCCTCAGTAGAAGAGAAATAAGCAGGAAAACAAAGATGGATGTATACTGCTCGACCTATGTGCCTGTCCTGACATATGGATGTGAGTCATGGGCAATGACTACAGCCCAAGAAAGGCAATTACAAACTTCAGAAATGAGGTGCCTAAGAAAGGCGGTTCAGGTGACGAAAAGGGACAAGATCCGTAACCAGACAATATGTAGCAATCTTGAAGTTCAACCCCTGCAGACACGAGTGGAGCAGTCCCAACTACAGTGGTTTGGCCATGTCTGTAGAATGGAAGAAGATCGGATACCAAAGCGGTCATGGGAGATCAAAAGTCAAGGACGCAGACCCCGAGGATGTCCCAAAGTACATTGGGAAGACAACATACGACAGTCCTTAAGTGATCGAGGGCTGGATTGGAAAAAGGCCAGGAAAAAGACGGCGGATAGATCAGTGTGGCGTTCTCTTTGGCAAACCTCTACACCTCACGGTAGAAAAGGAGCGACTATGTAAGTAAGTACCAAAGTTAGAATATTCAATGCCAGAGTAAAGTCGGTGTTGCTGTACGTAGCAAAGACATGGAGAACGACCAAGACCATACAACAAAGACTCCAGACCTTCGTTAACAGATGCCTGCAGAGGATAACAGGCATAAAGTGGTAGGACATGGTGAGGAATGAAGACTTATAGGAAAGGATCCAACAACGGCTACTGGAACAACAAATTAAGTGAAGAAGATGGTGTTGGATAGGACATACACTGTGGAAGGCACCGTCCAACTTAATCAGACAGGCTCTTACATGGAATCCTCAATGGAAGAGAGAGAGGTTGACTCAAAAATACGGGGTGAAGAGAATGTGAGAAGAGATAAAAATGAAATGATTACACATAGGGAGAGACAGAAATAGTAGCCCAGGACTGTGCACTCTAGGAAGATCTTGTCAATGGTCTATGCACAGAGAGGAGTGATGGGCTTTGATTGATTGATTGAATACAAGGGAAAGACAGTAAATGGTTAACAGATGCCTACGAAGGGGTCAGGCTATGGTCTGGTGGTAATAATAATAGCTGTCCATCGTTGTCGATGAGGACCGCCGACATCATCCTTGTCACAGATTTCCCTGTTGGGTGTGGTTGCGCATGTGGCTGAACAGGCAATTGCGGGCACGAAACATCTGCTACATATCGGGCACACGAGGTTTGTAGAAGGGGACGGTGTTCCCGCTGCTCGGGATTTCCGGGTCTCGCGTCTGCTCTGGGCTTTCACAACACAGTCATCTTCACCGGCAGCTACACCCGATTTGACTGCGCTTCCCCAGTCAGATCTGTTTTGCGCAAAACATTCTCAGGTGTCGATGTCTATCTGGCAACTTTTCAGTGAGTCCTTCAGGCTGTCTTTAAAACGTTTCTTTGGGCACCCTCTCTCGCGCCATCCCTCTCTCAGCTCGTCGTAGAGAAGCTTCTTTGGGAGCCGCTCGTCTGACATACGGACGAGGTGTCCGGCCCATCCTAGTCGTGCTTTCTCTAGCAGTGCATGGATGCTCGGCATGTTAGCCCTCGAGAGAACCTCGATGTCAGTGACACGATCTTGTCATCGGATGTGGAATATTCGCCTCAGGCAACCTGTGTGGAAGTGGTTTAACCTCCTTGCATGTCCAGAGTATACAGTCTAGCTTTCGCAAGCGTATAGTAGGGTTGGAATGATGGTTGCACGGTAGACTTTGAGTTTGGTCTTGACGCTGATGCCACAACGTGCCCAGACCATCGAGCGCATTCTACCAAAGGCTGTGCTGGCCTTTGCTATTCTGCTTGCCACCTCATCGTCTAGGCTGACAGATCTCGACAGCGTTCTGCCCAGATATGTGAATTTGTCTACGGCATTCAGCGTCTGCCTGTAGTCTCTGGTTTTGTGTACAGCATGCCTGATGCTGGTTGGTACATGGTCTGGTGGTGCATCCCCCATAATGTATCAAAGAAATTTGATATAGGATGGTCTTCCACAAGTTACTGGCATAATAAGAAGGAATTATGCAGATGATCTGGCCAGTCAAATTGAGATGGAATAATTTCATTTTTAGCATACAGTTTTGTCAAACTACGACGGGTGTCTGGTAAATATCCCGATTTTGTCAGATAACCCAAAAACTAAATTAATTAAGTATAGTAACTATTCCAAAGTGAACAGTATATGTCTTCTTCTTCTTCTTCTTACGCAGTCAGACAGTAACCATTATTTTTTCGGAAAAAGTGGCGGTCATCCTGAGGCTGTCGACACTGCCACAGAGCTTGTCTTGCAGTTCCACTGGTGATGGCCACATCTGCTGTCTCTGATCCTAGTATGTCGGGCAGTTCTGTAGCAGATGTTCAGCGGTCATTTTACCGGTACCGCACGGGCATTCGTCGGTACCGCCTATCTTTAATTTGATGAATAAATGGTACCTCAGTCTATTCAGTATATGTCTGATATCTGGTGGTGGAATGATCAGGATACTGCAGTTTTCCCACACTTCATTTTTCAAAATGATGTTGGACCAGTTGACTCCAGTGAATAGTGTGTTGTGATGAAATTTCTGATGAAAAAAGGTTCAAAACATGCTGAGTTTCACTGTTGACTGTCATGTGTGTTTGGAGAACAGACTGTAGCACGTTCAACAGTTTTTGAATGGTATATTAATTTTTGTGAAGGTCGTGAATCCATCAAGGATGTGCCTCATGAAGGTCAACCGAAAAGTGTCATTACGAGCGAAGCCATACAGTGATGAAAAGGTTATTTTGGTTGAATGATCTGTGAGTTAGTATGCGAAGTCGTGATGGTATAAGCAATATTTTCTAAACCTCAATTTTCATAAAGCTTTCTGTCGATCGGTGAAGGTGTCTTTCTCCAACACGATAACGTGAGACGGCCGCCAAAACTGTGACAGTTATCGACCAATTGCATTGAGAGGTACTGCCACACCCGCTTGACATTCCAGACTTGGCTCAGAGTGATTTTTTGCCCCTCTGAAATAGCATCTCGGAGGACAAAAGTCTCACGCGGATGGCGAAGTGCGTCAGGAAAATCTTTAATGGCTCAGGGACCAGCCACGGGTAATACTCTGCCGGAATATAGAATCTCATAGCGAGATGGGACAAATGTGTTGCCGTGGCAAGTGATGACATCGAAAAATAGTACAGGTAATTTGTTTTGTTTATTCGTCTTATTTCTCTATTCCCCAACACGGTGTGCATTGCACTGTTTTATTTTGGACCTGTCTGCCCAGTACATTCAACTTTGGCATGCATTTTATGTAAGGGTCTGCTTCCTCCTGCATTTTCTAAGGGTTTCTTCCCCAGAATAAAGGCCAGTGCTGTGATTGGGGAGATAACCCAGCACGGTCAGTTTGTGTGTCCCTTAACCACTAGTCCCCAATACAGGTAATTTAAATTCATCTCTCATAGTTGTCTAGAAATGACATCGTTCCGGACACTTACTGGTTGACCCTCGTAGCTTTGCTCGTGTGTCTGTTTTGTGAGTATCATGCTTAGAAGCAGAGGGAAATTGAGTTTTACAGATTGGGGCGGTCAGTCTTCAAAGGGTTAACAGTCCGGTTATGGTAGGCGTCAGTGGTGAGCAAAAACATCACTTTCAGTCTGATTACGTGCATACAGCTTCAAAACAATAGTATTGATCACTGTTTCATAGTAACAATACTCTCATTGGTTAGGAGACCTGAATTAGTAATGGACGTTCTGCTCATGTGAGTTGTGGCACTTTCCCAGGACTGAAAGACATAAATTGACTAAATTATCCTCAACTGAAAAAGGTGAAACATCACATTTGTAAGAGTTTGACTTTTATGTGTGTATTTTTGTGTCTGTTCTTCAACACTCAAGATTCCTACACCACAAATGTTATATTTTAAAGAATTTCCTCTTGTAGATCTTCTTTTATGGGCTTTTTAAATTTGAGTTCACGCTTGCGTGACTTCTGTCTTGTATGCGTTCTTTTATGCTTAGCTACATTCTGATGTTGGGAGAACCCAACACCACAAATATCACATTTGAATGGCTTCTCTCCTGTATGTGTTCTTTTGTGGGATGCAAGACTACTACAATGAGAGAATCTCGCACCACAGATATCACACTTGTAAGGCTTCTCTCCTGTATGTGTTCTTTTATGTGATGTCAAACTGCCAAACTGAGCAAACGCTTTACCACAAACATCACACTCATAAGGCTTCTCTCCCGTATGTATCGTTTTGTGTGTGTTCAAAACACTTTTCTGAATAAACGCCAAACCACAAACATCACATTTATATGGCCTCTCTCCTGTATGTGTTCTTTTGTGTGCTGTCAGATTACTACAACTAGTAAAACTGACACCACAAACCTCACACTTGTAAGGTTTCTCTCCTGTATGTATTCTTTTATGTGGTGCTATGCTACTTGAATGGGTAAATTCCATACCACAGATATCACACTCATAAGACCTATCTCCTGCATGTGTTTTCCTTTGCTGTCTTAGACAGTTGGCATTAGTCGTTTCATGGATTGTCACTTCTTCAATGCTCGTACTTCTGCTCATGTTTATGAGTGCGTTCATCATGATGCTTTTGGCTTTACGCTCATCATGCGTCTCAGTTTCCACGAGTCTGTCATCATGAACAATCTTCTTGTGCAGTTGTAAATAAATAGGTTTGGAAAAAGGAAGACAGCACTGGACACAGAAGTATGTTTCTGAAATGTAAAAAAAACTCAAAGTTAAGACCATGAATATGCGTAAATGTTATGTTATAAATTGTGTATCATCATCATCATGTAGCTCTCATCACAGCCATCCGATATTAATCTATGTCGGCAGTCAATCTTCCCGCCTGCTCCATGTTCATGTTTAGAGTTTCCTTGATATCGTGTATCCACCTTCACCTTCGTCGAATCAAGAGTCGGCTTCCAGGTACCGCACCGCACCCTCCATGACCATTCTTTTCAGTCCGTCATGATGTTTGTCGTGGCCGAAAAAATGTAATTTCCAAAACATAACATTGTTTATGAGCCAGTTTTCTTCAACATACAGGTCTTCTACGATGGCTTTATTTGTCACTTTCTTTATCCAAGGAATTTTTAGGATTGTTCTGTAATATTTTGTTTCTAATGCTCCAATTTTCTTCCTTGCTGCTTCCGTCATTGTCCATGTCTCGCATCCGTACATTGCTACAAATAATATGCATGTTCTCAGGATCTTCAGTTTTAGTTGCTTGTTAGTATTATGCCATAAATTGTGCATGTTGTTTAGCTTCTGCATTGCCATGGCCTATTGTGTTCTAATTTCTTTTAACCCTAGCACACCTGAGGCCCTGAGCCTAACTGTCCCCCATTCCTGGACTCCAGAACATTAACCCTACCAGACCTGAGGCCCTGAACCTAACTGTCCCCCATACCTGGGTAACCCTACCAGACCTGAGGCCCTGAACCTAACTGTCCCCCATTCCTGGGTTCCAGAGCATTAAAGAGAAAAAACCAACATGATATAGAAAAATGTTAGTTACATGCAAACAAGTGGTTAGAATAAGATGTAACTTGGAGACATTGTAGAAAATAGGTTTACCTTTCATCTAGCGTCAATATTCTACCTTTGTGTGCCAATCCACCCAGAAAAAGGCAAAGAATCTGTCTCGAGTCATAACATTTCGAAATCCGGGAGTAAACACAACAAAGAGCCCTCATTTGTCCAATAATCCTGATAGCTGGGCTTTATACATGAGTATTCCATATAGATCCTCAGTCCAAGAAAAGCCTTCATCTCATCACTCGAGCTCTCACTGTCTGTTTCACTTGAACAGAGTCTGAATCAACCAAATTATTGATCACCTGTTGGACTGTCATAAGCCTAGACTTACTTTGCTTTCCTGTTGAAGTGCTTGGTTCATCAGCCGTTCGTTTCATTGTCAATTTTCCGAATTTGTTCACGTTAAACCCCACAAAATCAATTCAAACATGGGGGCAGCCATTTGCAATGACTAATCACGAGGATTGACCACGATTGGTTGGTTATTTTTAGATTCTGACGCATTTTATTACGTACTACCTAAAGTACCGCAAAACCGGTCCAGCGGTATAGCGTCAGTTAAGGAAATTACCGGAAAAAGGGTACAGCGGTCTGATAGGGTTAAGCAATCTCTGACATTGGATAACGTAGAGACAAGGTATTCAAAATGTGTGACATTTTTTATTTCTTCATTATTAATAACAAATTGTGTACGCAGCAGTGAAAGAGTTGACAGCAGCCAGTGACTTATAGCTGGTTTCATGTAACAGGGTTTGTGATTTATAACTGACCAAAATCGTAATCCGTTTCGCAAAAACTGCCAGTCTGAAAAAGAAAGAAGAGATACTACCCTGAGCTACATAACGAAAAACTACCCAAGCATGGACTAGACCCATGCATACACCGACGGTTCTGTAACAAACACAATACAGGACGGAGGGGCAAGAGCATTTCTGAACCTACCAAATGGCAGAAAGAAAAATAACACTGTCATTCGCTACTGGAAAATACACAAGCAATTTCAGAGCGGAGGCAGAGCCACTGAGGGCGGCAGTGGAAGAAATGGTGACAGGTAAAAGGAATGAAAGCCATATAGTCCTGCTTACAGATGCCCTGGCCGTAGTCACAGCACTAAAAAGCCAGAAAAATACTGAACTTAATGATTTAAGAGCAGTACTCTGTCAACTATGCCAGCAGTCCGCACCAAAAAGGGTAGTGGTACAGTGGGTTCCATCCCACTGTAACATCCAAGGCAACGAGGAGGCAGACAGACTGGCAAAAGAAGGTGCAAGACTACCACAACCAGATACTAGTATGACATACGAAGAGTCAAAACGGCTTATTAGAGCTAGATACATGACCAAATGGGAAACCGAACATACTGGCTACACAAAAAACGATGTCTATTACCAGTTGAACAGAAGAGAGCAGGTCGTGGTCTTCAGACTTCGCACTGGCCACAATAGACTGAGGTACCACCTATTCAACAAATTGAAGATAGGTGGCACTGACGAATGCTCGTGTGGTACCGGGAAAATGACCGCTGAACATCTGCTGCAAAACTGCCTGACATACGAGGATCAGAGAGAGCAGATGTGGCCATCACCAGTGGCAACACTAGACAAGCTCTATGGCAGTGTCGACAGCCTCAGGATGACCACTGCTTTTTTCGAAAAAATAAAGGTTGATGTCTGACTGCGTACGAAGAGGAAGAAGAAGAAGAAGAAGAAGAAAAGGAAGGAGAGTGATTGAGCGGTAGTTGGACAGGTCTTTTTTATCTGCTTTTTGTAGATTAGGGCGGTCTGTAACTCGTACCAAGTAGACGGGATTTCTGTCATCTCTAGGTATCGAGAAAATCTGCCTTAATCTACAAAAAGCAGATAAAGAAGACCTGTCCAACTACCGCTCAATCACTCTCCTTCCTTTTCTTCTTCTTCTTCCTCTTCGTACGCAGTCAGACATCAACCTTTATTTTTTCGAAAAAAGCAGTGGTCATCCTGAGGCTGTCGACACTGCCATAGAGCTTGTCTAGTGTTGCCACTGGTGATGGCCACATCTGCTCTCTCTGATCCTCGTATGTCGGGCAGTTTTGCAGCAAATGCTCAGCGGTCATTTTCCCGGTACCACACGGGCATTCGTCAGTGCCACCTATCTTCAATTTGTTGAATAGGTGGTACCTCAGTCTATTGTGGCCAGTGCGAAGTCTGAAGACCACGACCTGCTCTCTTCTGTTCAACTGGTAATAGGCATCGTTTTTTGTGTAGCCAGTATGTTCTGTTTCCCATTTGGTCATGTATCTGGCTCTAATAAGCCGTTTTGACTCTTCGTATGTCACACTAGAATCTGGTTGTGGTAGTCTTGCACCTTCTTTTGCCAGTCTGTCTGCCTCCTCATTGCCTTGGATGTTGCAGTGGGATGGAACCCACTGCACCACTACCCTTTTTGGTGCGGACTGCTGGCATAGTTGACAGAGTACTGCTCTTAAATCATTAAGTTCACTCTCCTTTCAACACTACACAAAATGTTTATCTAATGCCTCCTAGCGCGGATTTACAAGACCCTCGAGGAGGCACAACCAACCGAACAAGCTGAATTCAGACGAACCTACAGTACACAAGATCACAAAAAACCTGCTGCAATTTGATCGAGAAGGCACAAGAGCACCAAACACAGCTGATACTCACATTCATCGACTACAAGAAGGCATTTGACTCGGCTGAAACAAAATTTGTGTGGAAAGCACTGGGCGAGCAAGGAGTAGACCTTCACTACATAGAAATACTCAAGGAGTGCTACAAAGGATGCACCACTGCTATCCGCCCATTCACTCAACTCATTATCATTGCGACCGAGAAGAGAGTACGGCAAGGAGACCCTATCTCGTTGAACCTATTCGCTGTATGCCTGGAGTTGACGATGAGGCACTGCAACTAGAACAACTACGGCATCAAAATCGACTGAAGACTACTAAACCACCTCAGATTCGTAGATGACATCGTCCTCATCACAGAGACGTCCCTAGAAGTGATAGAGATGCTATGGTCACTAGACGCGGAAGGCAGGTCTAGCTATGCGCAACCATTTCACAGAGCCAAACCCCATGCTCTTGAGTGGAACACCCACCTGGGAAGGCTCCTCAACATGGAGAACAACATAAAATCTGGGACGGCTCCTCAACATGGAGAACAACATAAAATCTGGGAAGGCTCCTCAACATGGAGAACAACATAAAATCTGAGATCGCCAGACAGAAACGGGCAGACTGGGCAGTCTTCAACTCCATCATGACAGAAACAGACGTCACAAAAGACACCAAACTATGTGCAGACATCTTCGACTCGGTAGTCCTACCAGCAGTCTGCTATGGTAGCGAAACCTGGTCTCTAACAAAAAGCAGCAGAGAACCAACGGAGAAACAGCAAACACATCTCTTGAAAGATGCCTGGTGGGCATAACTCTCAGACAACAGTGGCAAAACAAACTATACAATAGCGACATACGAAGGATGTCACACATCAAGGATGTTCTACTGTATGTCAATCATTCAAAACACCGCTGACAGGTCATATAACTAGATGAAAGATGGAGTACCATAACCACATGTGGTACCTGCGCGACAAAAAGAGACCTCAGGAACGGCCTCAAACTCACTGGCGAGATTCACTAGACAAGCACACCACACACGACTCCACAACAAACAGACTACTTTCCCACTGGATGACACGCGCCCGTGACAGAAATGACTGGAATCTGAGTTCGGAATCAAGAGTGACCACCCCTTGGTGAAGAATGGGTTGAACTAAGAACAGTAAGCTGCTGGTGTGCGTGCAAAAAGTCTAAAGGTAACGAAATTCCTACCCAATAGTTGCCTACATGAAGGTAAAATGGTGGCAGCCCCTCCATCATGCAAAGACACAACAAGCCAATCATCTGTTTGTCTGCACAGTCGATACTAAGTATATATACACACACAAAAAAGGACATCTACACCCCAAGAGGTAGAAGAGGAGCAACTAAGAGAGGCAAAAAGTATGTAGAAAAGCAGACATGGTATCAGAGCACCATCTTTCGATAAACAAAATAAAATAAAAATTTCAACAGATATAAAACATTAATACCAAATTATTTTCTTTTCTTTCCACTTGTGCTGTTTAGTGTCATGGGCAGCCTAAGTCATCTATCCTGCTCCAAGTGCGTTGCATCAGTCAATGTGAGCCTGTGATGCTGCACAATCATTCTAATGACATCTATCCCCTTGCCTCACAGCAGCCCCCTTGCCCCGTAGCCAGATCTACCCACGTTGTAAACCATCAGTGGAAGTTGATGAGGGTGCATTCTCATGCGATGACCAAAACCAACTTATTTTCTGCCAGGAAATGTATTCGGCACAAGCCGTAGTGCCAACAATACTATGAATGTCGTCGTTTCGTATTCTGTCTGCTGGTGATACCGATAACCTTCCTCAAATTTAGATTGTTTAATTCCAATGCCAAGTCAGTACTGCTGTACAGAGCAGAAACTTAGACAAAGGTAATACAGATAAAACTCCCGTCGTTCATCAATAAATGTCTACGAAGGATAATGGGTATAGGCTGGTGAGACATGGTGAGGAATGAAGACCTATAGAAAAGAAGCCAACAACAACCAGGGAAGCAACAGATCAAACAAAGGAAATAGGGTTGGATATGAAACACGAAAAGCACTATCACTGGTGGCCAGACAGGCCCTGATATGGAATCCACAGAGGAAGATCAAGAAACATTTGGAAAAGAAACTGAAAATCAACTTTGGTCCCTGGATCTAAACTGGAAAGAGGCCGAAAGGTCAGCTAAGGATCAAATTTGCTGGTGGAAGACTGTCAGATGATCTATGTGCCAAAAGGATTGAACAACATGTAACCACAGACAACAGTTTAATGTGGGATTCCCCGGCATCAAGGAAGTACAAAACCAATAACAAATTATGAAATCAAATAGGTAAAAAAGGCAAAGGCCGCATTCCATCGTAGACGATGATTTTTAGTAAGGATTAACGCTACTTTTTATCCTCACTATCTGGTCTCGAGCCGCCCGACCCCAGTGGCAAGTCAAGGACAAGACAACTAGGGGGCGACTACGAGATGCAGGGGCCCCCGCATCAAGCACCCGTGAAAAAGACGGCGGAGTCCGGAGTCGAACCAACACCACCTGATAACGAGGCCGACGGCTTAACCACTTTGCCACAGAATCCTCGAATTAAATAGGTATCATGTGCAATAATAGCTAGAAGAAATAAGGTATGGCGAAGAGTCAAACACATTCAAGAGAAATTAGAAAGACTGAGTGTATGTGGGCAACAGATTGGACTGAATATAAAAAAGACAGAAGTCATGACATTGACAAAAGTATGTGCTCTAATTTTATTATTCTATATCAAATTGACTGACCTGATGTTCCTACGTGTTATGCCAGTAAATTGTGGAATATATGTGGTCCACCGGGGTCTTTGTGTAGGGGACAGGACAAAAGTGGCACGACTGTCCCATAGAGAGCATGTCGTGAGAGGTGACTAACTGTGTGACATGGCATAACACCGGCCATGATTAGGTGGTTTGGTTAAGAGCAGCATAGATGGTGCCTAACAGGCTGCGAGTGTACTTTGCTCTAGTGTGTGTCTATTAAGATGGACTCAGACATCGGTTATTCACCGTTCGCGACACTTGTCCCAATGCAGTGGAGTAATAAGCTGCTCGAACCTAGCCTGCTAAGTAGGAAATCCTCCTCCCGGCTACATCCAGCTCAAACCAGAGCTGGGACCTGCACAGGAGCATCTGCCCCCGTAGAAGTAAAGGTTGACTAAGACTAAGACAACATAGGGTGGAGGCAGACAGAATGGTATGAGCCGGGCGGAACTAGTGAAGCCATCCACCCAGATCAGTACTGGCCCTCTGATCAGGAAAGAGCTGGCCAATGACAACCCCAGATTCATCAGCCCAGACCCCTATGGCGCCAGCATAAGTGCGCAGGGTGACTTCGTGGGGCATGAACATCCCAATCGCCCACTGGTCACTTTGTGATGAAACTACACAACTGGAATGTAACACTGACTGTCTAAAGACTACCAATTCTGTGCAAGAATAGCTGTGATTATTTGAGGGATAAATTCAATGCTCACAAAAGAAGACAGACAGACCAACAAGTTTATGAAAGAAATAGCTGTGATTATTTGAGGGATAAATTCAATGCTCACAAAAGAAGACAGACAGACCAACAAGTTTATGAAAGAAATAGCTGTGATTATTTGAGGGATAAATTCAATGCTCACAAAAGAAGACAGACAGACCAACAAGTTTATGAAAGAAATAGCTGTGATTATTTGAGGGATAAATTCAATGCTCACAAAAGAAAACAAGACAGAAGTTTGTAGAGAAATAGCTGTGATTATTTGAGGGATAAATTCAATGCTCACAAAAGAAAACAACAGAAGTTTGTAGAGAAATAGCTGTGATTATTTGAGGGATAAATTCAATGCTCACAAAAGAAAACAAGACAGAAGTTTGTAGAGAAATAGCTGTGATTATTTGAGGGATAAATTCAATGCTCACAAAAGAAAACAACAGAAGTTTGTAGAGAAATAGCTGTGATTATTTGAGGGATAAATTCAATGCTCACAAAAGAAAACAACAGAAGTTTGTAGAGAAATAGCTGTGATTATTTGAGGGATAAATTCAATGCTCACAAAAGAAAACAACAGAAGTTTGTAGAGAAATAGCTGTGATTATTTGAGGGATAAATTCAATGCTCACAAAAGAAAACAACAGAAGTTTGTAGAGAAATAGCTGTGATTATTTGAGGGATAAATTCAATGCTCACAAAAGAAAACAAGACAGAAGTTTGTAGAGAAATAGCTGTGATTATTTGAGGGATAAATTCAATGCTCACAAAAGAAAACAACAGAAGTTTGTAGAGAAATAGCTGTGATTATTTGAGGGATAAATTCAATGCTCACAAAAGAAAACAAGACAGAAGTTTGTAGAGAAATAGCTGTGATTATTTGAGGGATAAATTCAATGCTCATAAAAGAAAACAAGACAGAAGTTTGTAGAGAAATAGCTGTGATTATTTAAGAGAAAACAAAAACTAATGTTTTGATTACTATCACCTGTATTTTCTCCAGATGAACAAGACTGTTCACTTTTCATTTCTGTCTCGGAGTTATCCTTTATGTTCTCATCTTCAGCGTGATTGTTGAAATCTTCAGTATACTTTTGATCAGAATTTTCCTGAAAATGTAGAAAGAAACTAATAAACATCATTTACCTCTTTCATTATTTCATTGCGCATCCACTATCGGCAGGTACAATTGTGACTTAGTATCTGACGCTCCCCCTCAGAAACCATTTCCACAGTCTCCTTTTCCCGGGTCTCCCTCTGAGAAACCAGACAACCATTGACTCTGTAAAATTATTTTTTTACAGAGTTTATAGATATCTTGCCAAATTTTGGTCCAATCATATCTTAACTTAACATCTTTATACTGGTTTAGAAGACCCTGCAGAGTCTGTATACAACCAGTTACATTAACATCACCTTGCTCTAAAAGCTATGCGCATCCAGTTTATTCTTAAATGCATTAACTGTCCCTGCCTCCACTACCTCCCCTGGCAATGCATTCCAAGCAGACACCGCGCTTTGACAAAAAAAATATTTCCTAATATCTAACCTGGACCTCTCTTTAGTCAGCTTGTAGCCATGCCCTCGTGTTATTGTGGGTGGCTGTATTTTAAAAAACTTGTTATAGTCTAATTTATCCATTCCTCTGATCATCTTATAAACCTGTATTAAGTCACCACAAATTCTTCTCTCTTCGAGACACTGTAGGCCGGTTTTCTGAGTCGTTCCTCATAACTGGAATCCCACTATCATCTTTGTCGCTCTTTTTTGTATTCTTTCTAGCATGTTTATATCCCCTCTATGATAAGGACTCCACACCTGTACACAGTACTCCAATCTAGGTCTAACTAAAGCTTTATACAGTTTGACGATCACTTCCTTGCTCCTATGTTTAATATTTCTTTTTATCATACCTAACATTGCATTTGCCTTTTTCACTGCTACCTTAACTTGTTCACTCACCTTACCTGTATGATCTATTATAACCCCTAGGTCCCTTTCCTTATCTATCTTTCTAATATTGTTTTCTCCCATTCTGTAATTATGTTCCATATTGGATCTACACATGTGGATGACTGTACATTTATCTATATTAAACTCCATTTGCCAGCTTACAGACCATTCTCGAATTTTATCTAAATCCGACATCAATATATCCACTTCCGCTTTAGATGAGACACTACTGCATAGTTTTGTGTCATCAGCAAATTTTGCAATCATGGATCCCATATCAATGTCCATATCATTTATATATATCCAGAACAAAATTGGTCCCAAAACCGAGCCCTGTGGCACACCACTTTTCAACACTAGACATTTGCATCACTCTTTCTGGTTTACCTCATGCAACATAGTGTGCCTATTGCTTGTAAATTGATCTGTTTTATTGACAATTGCAGCTGGTTTTGTTTGTGTTCTCGTCTCGGTGCGGTATCCGACCATACCCATTAAAAAATGTTGATTAAACTCAACCTTAAACAACTTTTAAATTTTGTTTCATGTTTTTTTCCCATTATTATCATCCACAGAGCCGCTGCAGCCTCGCCTTATTTTAATTTTATATTAATTTGTACCACCATTACTGCTACTATTTGTTATCTGATGTCGTCTTACCTTCCATATTGGTTTTGTTTGTGTTCTCATCTCAGTGCGTTATCTGATCATACCAATTTTTAAATTTTGATTAAACTTTGATCAACCTTAATCAACTTTTACATTTTTTTTCATGTCTTTTTCCCATAGCTGTTTTTGGTAAACATTACATTTTCGTTGTGAGAAATGGCTTCAAACACAAATGATCGCTAGCAAAGATTCTTAGCCAAGCAAGCATCGGAACTAATTCATTCATGGATTGAATTAGAAAATTATGATTTATCGAGTGGTGATAACTCTGATAGTTTCTATTCAAAGAATTATAGTATCGGTAGATTGTCAGATTCTGAAGACATAGGGGGTGTCTACCCCCCATCAAGCAAATATATATTTTTATTTTTTAAATATGAAATGTAAATACTTGAATATAAAGTGTACATGCAGGCGTGTTCAAATGAAACCGGACCAAACTGTAACATGTGAACATACATATGATGCGCATGATGGTGTCACATCTAATGTAATAATAGCTGTCCATCGTTGTCGATGAGGACCGCCGACATCATCCTTGTCACAGATTTCCCTGTTGGGTGTGGGTGCGCATGTGGCTGAACAGGCCAATGCGAGCACGAAAACATCTGCTACATATCGGGCACACGAGGTTTGTAGAAGGGGATGGTGTTCCCGCTGCTCGGGATTTCCGCGTCTCGCGTCTGCTCTGGGCTTTCACAACACGGTCATCTTCACCAGCAGCTACACCCGATTTGACTGCGCTTCTCCAGTCAGATCTGTTTTTCGCAAGACATTCCCAGGTGTCGATGTCTATCTGGCAACTTTTTAGTGAGTCCTTCAGACCGTCTTTAAAACGTTTCTTTGGGCGCCCTCTCTCGCGCCATCCCTCTCTCAGCTCGCCTGACATACGGACGAGGTGTCCGGCCCATCCTAGTCGTGCTTTTTCTAGCAGTGCATGGATGCTGGGCATGTTAGCCCTCGAGAGAACCTCGATGTCAGTGAGACGATCTTGCCATCGGATGTGGAATATTCGCCTCAGGCAACCTGTGTGGATGTGGTTTAACCTCCTTGCATGTCCAGAGTATTCAGTCCAGCTTTCGCAAGCGTATAGTAGGGTTGGAATGATGGTTGCACGGTAGACTTTGAGTTTGGTCTTGACGCTGATGCCACGACATGCCCAGTACATCGAGCGCATTCTACCAAAGGCTGTGCTGGCCTTTGCTATTCTGCTTGCCACCTCATCGTCTAGGCTGACAGATCTCGACAGCGTGCTGCCCAGATATGTGAATTTGTCTACGGCATTCAACGTCTGCCCGCTGACTGTAGTCTCTGGTTTTGTGTACGGCATGCCTGGTGCTGGTTGGTACATGACCTCTGTTTTTTTTTGCATTTATGGTCAGACCAAAATTTTTGCATGCGGCAGAGAACTGGTCCATTCTAACCTGCATGTTCAGTTCTGAGTTGCTCATTAGAGCACAGTCGTCAGCAAATACAAGTTCCCTGATTATGTCGCCAGCCACTTTGGTTTTGGCCTTCATTCTTCTGGAATTGGGTAACTTGCCATCTGTGCAGTACTTTATGGGTATTCCAAGCTCCAATGATCTGAAGGCGTCTGTCATCGTGGCCGCGAACATCATGCTGAACAAAGTCGGGGCGAGTACACATCCTTGTTTTACTCCGCTTGATACTAGAAACGTTTTAGAGATTGCACCGCTGTCCAGTACACGAGCACACATGCCTTCGTGTAGCTGTTTCACCATTGTTATGAACTTGTTGGGGCAGCCAAACTTAGACATTATCATCCACAGCCCTCCTCTGTTTACTGTATCAAATGCCTTTGTCAAATCAATAAATGTGGTGTACAAGGCCTGATTTTGCTCTCGGCACTTCTCTTGTACTTGGCGAGCGGCAAAAATTATGTCCGCTGTTCCTCTTCCGGCTCTGAATCCACATTGGCTTTCTGGGAGGTGGTGGCTTTGTTCAAGGTGTTTATTGAGCCTGTTTAGCAGTAAGCGCGCTAGGATCTTGCCTGCAACGGAGAGTAGCGATATTCCACGATGATTGTCGCATTCCTAACAATTGCCTTTTCTTTTGTACAGGTGAACGATTGAGGCGTCCTTTAGCTCCTGCGGAATTTTACCTTCAGCCCACATGTGACAGAAGAGTTCAGTGATCCTTCTGGTGAGGGATGGGCCAGCTGTCTTATATACCTCTGCTGGTATTGCATCAGCTCCTGGAGCTTTTCCTATAGATAGTGAACTGATTGCCCTGTCGACTTCCTCCTCAGTGATGACTTTATCCAACGCCAGGTTCAGTTCCACCTGCGGCATTCGCCGGATGGCCTCTTCCTTTATGGACGATGGGTGGTTTAGTATTTTGCAGAAATGGTCTGCCCATCTGTCTAGAATCTGAACCTTATCTGTTAGCAGTACCCCATCCGCACTGCGAACTGGAGTATTACTAGAGGGCTGCGGGCCGTAGAGAGCTTTCAGTGCCTCGTAAAACCGTTTGGTGTCATGACGCTCGGCGAACATCTCAATTTCGTCAGCTCTTTCGCTGAGCCAGGAGTCTTGCATCTCTCTAAGCCTGGTCTGGACAGCTTTGCGAGCAGTACTGAAGGCAGCTTTTGCTGCCGGAGATGGTGTGTCCCTCTGGTATTCCCTGTGCGCTTCATGTTTTGCATCGAGAAGGCCCTGTATTTCTAGATCGTTCTCATCAAACCAGTCCTTATGCTTGCGCGTGAGTGGGCCAATGTGTTTAACAGCTGTATCGTAGAGTGTGTTTCTCAATGATGCCCAGTTCTCTTCGATGACGTTCTTTTCAAAACGAAGCTCAGACAGTCTACCCTCAAGCTCTTCCTGGAAGCCTCCTCTCGTGGGTTCCAATTTCAGCTGAGAGACATTTAGCCTCCTCGGTGGTTTCTTTCCCTGGGGGCGCATTTTGGGCTGGATCTTGAAGTTTAGCTTGACAATGACAAGTCGATGGTCGGTCCAACATTCTGCACCACACATGCTCTTCTTTACCATAGCATCCGCTCGATCCCTACGTTTGATGATAATATAGTCAATGAGGTGCCAGTGGCGGGACCTTGGGTGCATCCATGTGGTTCTATTTTGGACAGGTAGTCGGAAAGCTGTGTTTGTAATGAGTAGTTCATTTGCGGCACATGTCCTCAGAAGGAGCAGTCCGTTACTATTGCATTTTCCGATACCATGTCTGCCAATGGCCCGCTACCAGGCTGTATGGTCTGTGCCAACCCTAGCGTTAAAATCACAGAGGATGACCAGTTTGTCAGATTTGGGGACTGCAGCGATGAGCGCCTCACGGTCCTCATAAAACTTATCTTTTGTTTCCTGAGGATTTGTCATTGTGGGTGCGTATGTACTGATGAGTGTTGCATGGCGCCCTCCTATTAGGGGGAGACGCAGTGTAATCAGGCGGTCATTAATTCCTCTGCGCATGCTTGTAAGCCTGTCGACCATGTTGGTCTTGATGGCAAAGCCAACTCCAGCTTCACGGCGTTCTTCTTTGCTGCGGCCGCTCCAGAAGAAAGTATAACCAGCGCCTTCTTCTGTGATCTGCCCTTCCTCTGCCAGTCGTGTCTCGCTCAGGGCAGCTATGCAGATGTTGTATCTAGCCAGTTCCCTGGCGATCAGTGCTGTCCGTCGTTCGGGTCTGTTTGCTTTGGTGTTGTCCAGTAGCGTGCGGACATTCCATGTTGCAAACGTGATGGATAGTTTTCGTGATCGTTTTCTGCCTGTTCCGCCGCTGCAGTTTATGGGCCCTGCCAGTTGCGAGCTGCTAGTCAGGGTGTGATCTGTAGGGTGATGTCGTGAGTTGCGCAATGTGTTTATAGTGAGGGAGATGTGCGCAGGATCTTCCTCACTCTCTCGTCCGGACTCAACATGTTCTAGAGGCAAGACATTGTCAAGACTTCTAGTGAAGGGTTCGGATGCAGACAGTATGGTGTCAGCGTGTGCCTCATTATCTCGGTAGCCCTTCCCTTCTCTTTTATCGCTGTTGTGGAGCTTTGAGGTATCAGTTTCTGAGTGCATTTGTTTGTGTATTCTTCTTCCACCTCTCGTTCCTCTGGTCTTCCACCTTGATTGTATACTTGTGAGTTCCGATGCCTCCTCGGTTAAGTGTATTTTCAGCACACGCAACAGATGTAGATCTGAGTTTGAAGGGACATAGTGTGCTGATCGAAGCGCGATGAGCTCCTTTCTGAAGTACCGTCTGTTTAACAAGGTCAGGATGACCTCCTTTGTTTCAGTGTTCATACTTCGTTATCTGGGTCACAATACAGCACGGAGCGACACTAGCCTTTGACCAGGTCAAGTTTCGGCCACGCTTTGTCCTATCGAAACTGTTCACATTAGTCTACCTTTCACGACTAAAAATACACTGTTATATACTTCGTTGCATCACTTTTATATCCAGGCACATTTATATCCAGGAATCACGTTAATAGTCCGAGAGTTATCATAGAAAACACAAACAAAACACCGTTTTATCAAGAGGGAAATCGACTGCGACCATGTCCGGCGCCATCTTGACCCACTTCTAATGTAAACAGCACATACCAACCCCGTCAAGTTTGCCAAACTTCATTATCCTCCGACTCATAGTTTTCTCAGAAGACGGTTGAAAACATGGCGGGTGTGATACGGAATCCCTCCAGAGTTGATCAGTGAGCAGTGATTCGTTAACTCACATCCTTCTTTAAACATCGTTGTCCAGTTCTTCACTGTTGTCTTCGAATCACTTTTGTCACCATACACTGCCTGCATTCTGCGAGATGGATGTCAACTAGTCGACATCCTACAGCTGTTAGAAACTGAATCACCGCTCGCTGATCAACTCTGGAGGGATTCCGTATTTCAAAATGTATGCAGAATGTTTATTTATAACAAGAGACACATATTTTTCTAACTTCTGTGAAAATGGATATTCTCTACAATGGTCCTGAATTTCTAAGTTTTTGTGTTGCTGAAGGATTTAAATGTTATTGTAAGTACACCATTTTTTGTTGTTTTGTAAATTTGTTCTATTCCAATCTTTATATATTTTTCATAAATATTTGAAACTGTTTACATGTTTAACTATGTTCCTATAATAATTTCTGCATATTGTGACATACTTTTTAGTTTTATGATAAATAAATATACTAATCTAAACAAAATCAGTAACAGCAGCCAAGTAGAAAAAGTAACTCGTTAATTGAGCACGTATACTTCTTCTGCGATCGTTCTCAATCTCCCGCTATCAATCCCAGAACAGGACTTTGCAAGTAGCAGGATGTAGCGCGTATACTAAGAGTTAATTACGTGGCAAAACCAGAAATCTGTAAAATAACATGGGCTAAAATAGGTTAAACATGGCAGACGTGGGACAGGTACCACAAGTGCACATGTTTATTGTGCCAATTCCATATTTTGTATACATTTATAATGAGAAAAACTTGCTTATCACCTCACAATCTTGTTCTTGCTTTGCTGTATCAATCAGGTTTGGGACATGTGTCTCAGAAGATCTGTCATCCTATTGAAAGAGAGTTGCAATAGACCAGGTCAGGATGCAGAACAAATCTGTGACTTTCACTGCAAGTTTCTATTTCTTTCTGCTATTTGTAATGAATGGGTAGAAGTGACACAATAAAAGTTCACTGCAAGTTTCTATTTCTTTCTGCTATTTGTAATGAATGGGTAGAAGTGACACAATAAAAGTTCACTGCAAGTTTCTATTTCTTTCTGCTATTTGTAATGAATGGGTAGAAGTGACACAATAAAAGTTCACTGCAAGTTTCTATTTCTTTCTGCTATTTGTAATGAATGGGTAGAAGTGACACAATAAAAGTTCACTGCAAGTTTCTATTTCTTTCTGCTATTTGTAATGAATGGGTAGAAGTGACACAATAAAAGTTCACTGCAAGTTTCTATTTCTTTCTGCTATTTGTAATGAATGGGTAGAAGTGACACAATAAAAGTTCACTGCAAGTTTCTATTTCTTTCTGCTATTTGTAATGAATGGGTAGAAGTGACACAATAAAAGTTCACTGCAAGTTTCTATTTCTTTCTGCTATTTGTAATGAATGGGTAGAAGTGACACAATAAAAGTTCACTGCAAGTTTCTATTTCTTTCTGCTATTTGTAATGAATGGGTAGAAGTGACACAATAAAAGTTCACTGCAAGTTTCTATTTCTTTCTGCTATTTATAATGAATGGGTAGAAGTGACACAATAAAAGTTCACTGCAAGTTTCTATTTCTTTCTGCTATTTGTAATGAATGGGTAGAAGTGACACAATAAAAGAAACCCTGAGGTCTGATTGCAGCTAATATGAACCAGCAGTTTGACTCAATTTGTTTGACTATAAATTAGCCAATTAAAAAAATCGGGAGATCTCATGAAGGATAACAGCGGGCTGGTTTAGCTTCAACTCATACTGCAGCAGATGCGAAACATTAACGTTAGGGTTCACACCTTCAACAGCGTTGTTATTCCAGACATGGTATATGGCTGCGAGGTGTGGAACCTATGGAAAGCTGATGCAGACAGACTCTGCGTTGCATAACGAGCGATGGAGCGAAGAACATTGAAGATCTCCATTTATTGAAGATCTCCATTTGAGACCAAATCTGCAATGCAGGGATTAAACGTCGAACTTCCTTCTTTAATATCATAGATGCGACACTGTTAGGTAAATACAAATGGGCGGGCCATGTTGTGCTAATACCGGCTAACAGATTGGCACGTAGAGTGACATCATGGTGCCCATACAACTTTAGCAGCCTCGTGGGCGACCGAAGCTGAGGTGGAGAAATGGCATAATGGAGGCCCTGAGCCCAACATGGTACACGAAGGCAAAAGAGCAAAATGAGTTTACTCAACATTTGGCTACCTGGCATGAGGCACACATGCCTGATTGAATACCAGGATTTTGAGATTTTGGTAGAAGTGGACCTCTACACCTCACGGTAGAAGAGGAGCGACTAAGTAAGTAAGTAAGTAGAAGTGGGCAAAGAGAGCTCCCTGACTAGGGTGGTGATATAACTGAGCAGAGAGTGTCACGAGTGGGACGGCAATAGGACAGAAGCTTCAATACAGGAGCTGATCCAGCAACACTCACGATCAAACGACTCAATCCTGTACACAGATGGCTCCGCCAACTGATTAACAAACAGGTGCGGTTGGGGTTTTGTCGGCTACCAAACTGGCAGGGAGGTAGTGGAGAAATCAGCTGCCTACTTCACTACCACACCGGATTAAGGGCAGTAACAGCAGCCCTAACTTGGTTGGTGATGTAAACTGGTGACACACGCAGTGATACTGTTAGATTCGCAGGGTATGCTTCGTAAGATAGAAAAGTGCATGCTGGGAAGTAGGCCTCTCTTCTGAAAAATTTTGTGTACAGAGTGCCACATGTATCTACTGCCCGGGACATGCAGGCACCTGGGGCAACGAAAGAGCTGGTGCAGTGGCAGGACCAGCTGTGGTGAATGATGCAGTGATGAGAGACAGGTTTGAGTTGATCAGGGCAGTAATGAACACTCTACAGAATGATGAGAGACAGGTTTGAGTTGATCAGGGCAGTAATGAACACTCTACAGAATGATGAGAGACAGGTTTGAGTTGATCAGGGCAGTAATGAACACTCTACAGAATGATGAGACAGGTCTGAGTTGATCAGGGCAGTAATGAACACTCTACAGAATGATGAGAGACAGGTTTGAGTTGATCAGGGCAGTAATGAACACTCTACAGAATGATGAGACAGGTCTGAGTTGATCAGGGCAGTAATGAACACTCTACAGAATGATGAGAGACAGGTTTGAGTTGATCAGGGCAGTAATGAACACTCTACAAAATGATGAGAGACAGGTCTGAGTTGATCAGGGCAGTAATGAACACTCTACAGAATGATGAGAGACAGGTCTGAGTTGATCAGGGCAGTAATGAACACTCTACAGAATGATGAGACAGGTCTGAGTTGATCAGGGCAGTAATGAACACTCTACAGAATGATGAGACAGGTCTGAGTTGATCAGGGCAGTAATGAACACTCTACAGAATGATGAGAGACAGGTCTGAGTTGATCAGGGCAGTAATGAACACTACAGAATGATGAGACAGGTCTGAGTTGATCAGGGCAGTAATGAACACTACAGAATGATGAAAAGACAGAAGATTGAGAAAATGCATGTGTTCAGAGGATGATAGATTTTGGAGTAACTAGAGTAGAGGGGAGAAAGTGTGTCCTGTCTGGAAAGATCAGAAGAACACTAAATCAACAATTGACTATGGCTGCTTGAACAGAGCACTTATGGGAATGTACCCTGTGATGATGTTAGTACCTGGAATCAAGAATTTGTCATGAAATCGATGTCGTGTTGTAGTTTACAGCGAGGATGCGATATCTACGCCGTTCGGCCCGACAAATCTGGTATCAACTGGTTTTTTGGGTACCGGGTTTCTTCTTCTTTTTCTTCGTACGCTGTCAGATGTCAACCTTTATTTTTTAGAAAAAAGCAGCGGTCATCCTGAGGCTGTTGACACTGCCATAGAGCTTGTCTTGTGGTTCCACTGGTGATGGCCACATCTGCTTTCTCTGATCCTCGTATGTCGGGCAGTTTTGCAGCAGATGTTCAGCGGTCATTTTCCCAGTACCGCATGTGCATTCGTCAGTGCCACCTATCTTCAATTTATTGAATAGGTGGTACCTGAGTCTATTGTGGCCAGTGCGAAGTCTGAAGACCACGACCTGCTCTCTTCTGTTCAACTGGTAATAGGCATCGTTTTTTGTGTAGCCAGTATGTTCTGTTTCCCATTTGGTCATGTATCTAGTTCTAATAAGCCTTTTTGACTCTTCGTATGTCACACTAGAATCTGGTTGTGGTAGTCTTGCACCTTCTTCTGCCAGTCTGTCTGCCTCCTCGTTGCCTTGGATGTTACAGTGGGATGGAACCCACTGTACCACTACTCTTTTTGGTGCGGACTGCTGGCATAGTTGACAGAGTACTGCTCTTAAATCATTAAGTTCAGTATTTTTCTTACTTTTTAGTGCTGTGACTACGGCCAGGGCATCTGTAAACAGGACTATATGG
This sequence comes from Ariolimax columbianus, assembly GCA_036924085.1. NCBI lineage: Eukaryota > Metazoa > Mollusca > Gastropoda > Stylommatophora > Arionidae > Ariolimax > Ariolimax columbianus. The sequence continues at coordinate 29,806,491 of JAVGWX010000025.1, forward strand.
CTTTCATTTCTTTTGCATGTCACCATTTCTTCTACTGCAGCCCTCAGTGCCTCTGCCTCCGCTCTGAAATTGCTTGAGTATTTTCTAGTTGCCACTGATAGTGTTATTTTTCTGCCATTTGGTAGGCTCAGGAATACCCCTGCCCCTCCGTTATGTGTTGTGTTTGTTACAGAGCCGTCGGTGTATGCATGGGTCCAGTCCATGCTTGGGTAGTTTTTCGTTATGTACCTCAGGGTTATGTCTCTTCTTTCTTTTTCAGTCTGGCTGTTCTTGTTTCCAATACCTGGTATATGTTCTACCACCTCTGGAAATATATGCTGCCTCCAGGTAGGTTTGCGTACAGTAGGGATGGGCTTTGGTGTTGTTAATGCGTTCATAGGGTCTTCGTTCATCTTTGCTTTGGCTATTTCTGCAAAGTTTCTCCGCTTTAGTTTCTCATTTCCAAAATTATTTAGTCTCTTATGCATTGGATGGTCTGTCAGTCTTCTGAGTTTCTCTGATTGCTGCTGGGCTTTGCAGTCTCTTCTGTCGGTCATGGATTGCAGATTTCTAATCTTTTCAAGTTCTACAATTGGCGTTGACTTCATGCCTCCTGTTATAACTCTCATGGCTTGGTTTTGGAGTTCGCTAATTTTATCAAAGTTCGCCTTTGCTGCTGTTGTCCATGCTGCAATGCCATACTAGCAGTAGTTTGAGAATGAACGAAAAAGAAGAAGACTATGTTAGGGTCATGTGAAACATGCTGATCAAGACCAAACCTCACTTCCAAGCAGCTGTGTTATGGCAGTCTGGCTAACAAGTTGGGGATCACCACTGTAATTCTCATGGTGGTGAGCTTAATGAGAAGCCTTGCATTGCACTACAGCCAGGAGAACCCCGGTTCAATTTCTCAAGTAGTGCCTTGATATAAGAGTAGAGCCACTGTAACTCGTCACCAAAGATAGCTATCAAGAGTACCTAACTCAAGTACGAGTGACATTAGCAACAAAAACTATACAGTGATAGAGGAATTAACAACTCATTTTCCACAAGCATCGGAATAAGACAAAGAAAGGCAAATAAAAAAATTTGTGAACAAAATATACCTCAAAGTCTGGTTCTAATTTAATATTTTCAGCTCGGTTTTGAACTTCAGTTGATGTGTGTGTTTCAGTCTGAAAGAGAAAGAATAAGTAACATCAAGAATTAGTGGAATAATTCTTGAAGTGGAGACAAGCATTTTAATGCTATGATTTTGGTTCAAGATTTCCTTCTCCTTCAAGGCTGCCTTCCTAGCGAGTCTCATCTATCCAGGCTATCTTCTATTTCTTATGGTTGCCTGTCATTTAGAACTCACTTTAGGGGACGGCATGGCCTAGTGGTTAACCTTTAGCACGCCAGCAGTTTTTTGAAAAAATTTGACCTAATTAATTTTCTTAATTTCTCGCTTTGGTAGTCGTCTTAGAAAATTTTTAATTTTTATGTTTGTTTGTCAATAAATATGATTTTCTGGCGTGTAGACACACAATAGCATAACGAACATGTTGGTGTTATTGTTGTTGTTGTGTGTTTGTTAGTTTTTGAGATTCAAAAAGATGAAGTTGAAAATTTTTGAAAATCTCGGAAAAAATTTGGACTCGACCACTAGGCCTAGTTGCTTCGATAGAAAACCATGGAAACCACAACAACGTATCGATACTGTGTTTACAATATCGACACAACTGTTAGTTTCCAATTCAAACGTAGTTCTTTCATTTAAACAAACAAAATAAACAGATCTACTCGATAAAGATCATTCCCAACAACCTACGTTCCCTTTTGCAAAAAGTCGGCTTGCTCCAAACGGCATATACAAAATTAAAACTGTTCAAAAGCCATTTGTAATCGAACATACGATATTTTAACCGGCAAAATATCATGTATATATGGAGGGCGTATTCAGCAGTAAAAATGGCTGTCGAGAGTGACTCCGTTCAAAAAAAAAAAAAAAATTCTCCTACACCGTTTTTTTAGGCCGAGTTGGTTAGAAGGGATCGGACATAGCGTGCGTAAGGTTAAGCGACACGGCTCACAATCCGAAGGTGCTGGGTTCAATCCCCATCACAGCACTGGCCGTTACCCCGGGGAAGCAAACCCTTAGAAAATGCAGGAGGAAGCAGACCCTTACATAAAATGCATGCTGAAGTCGGATGTACTGGGCTGACAGGCGCAAAATAAAAACCACAGTACAACGCACACCGCCTTGGGGATTAGAGAAATAAGGCGAACGTAAAAATTAAAAAAATTTTTTTTAGAGGAAATTTATGAAAAGAAACTCACTTCACAATCTGGATCACTTTTCACATGTTCACTTAGGATTGGGACCTCATTTTCACAATTTTCTTTAGTCTGAAATAAATAGTTACAATCAGTACAAAATCAGGGAGCTTTTTCTTTCAAATTTATTCCAAAAAAAGTGGAACACAAATGTATGATTTTCTTTTCGTGGACTCAATTGCATTGGATATAGGTCCAACAGCATCAACAAAATGCATAGGTGTCTGTAGCAAAAATCATGTGTGATTCCGGAGCAGCCAAGGAAACACCAGAACATATCTTGCATGACTGCCTAATTATATAGACCAAAGAGAGGCAGTTTGGCCCGGGGGAGCAACCATGGCCGAAAAGCTGTGAGGGACCGGCGAAGAAAACAAATGCAGTCTCCTTCGTGAACCTAACTGGGCTAAAATCATAGTATCAGTTGATTAAAGTAGAATAAAAAGAAGAAGAAGACGAAGGAGAAGATCTTAGGAAATATTCTTTTTAGTCAGAGAGTGGTGAATGCTTGGAATGCATTGCCAGGGAAGGTAGTGGAGGCAGAGACAGTTAATGCATTTAAGAATAAATTGGATGCAATTAGCTTTTAAAGCAAGGTGATGTAAATGAAACTGGTTGTATACAGACTCTACAGGGTCTTCTAAACCAGTATAAAGACGTTAAGTTAAGTTAAGGAGGAGACACGTGTATACACATACTATGCATTGCACAAAAAGATTTGGTACAGCTTAGAATCGCCCGCAGAATGGAAAAGATCAGTCTATATTCCCATACCAAAGACAGGGACCTAGAATGATGCACTAGCTACCGCACTATTGCCCTGTTAATCTTGCCAGCAATATATTATTACGAAAAGACTAGAAAAGGAAAAAATATGAAATAGATCAAACGCAGGCAGGATTAAGGCAGAGGCACAAAAGATCACATCTTCAATTTGAGAAATATCTAGCAACTCATGCACTATTCGTGTCAATTTTGACGTCAGCTGCAATGGCACTCAACTTGCAGACACTGTGAAACTGGAGCACATCGTGAATGACATGGTGTGCTGAACCTTAAGTCTCGTCAGGAAGGGCAGCTATTTCATTCACTATGGCGAAGTGGTTAAGCCGTCGGCCTCGTGATCAGGTGGTGTGGGTTCGGCTTCGGATTCCGCCGTCTTTTTCATGGGTGCTTGATGTGGAGTCCCCTGCATCTTGTAGTCGCCCCTTAGTCATCTTGTCCTTTACTTGCCACTGGGGTCGGGCGGCACGAGACGAGAGAGTGAGGATAAAATCCTTACTAAAAATAGCGCTAGCAAATAAATTATGCCATCATCGTCTACGATGGACGACGGCCTTTGCCTTTACTCCGCAATGTATCAACACACTGCTGCAATCAGATTTGGTGTCACTACTCTGTGTATCTGACCTGGTCAACAGATCTTAGAAATCATACTGTTTTGGTACTTTGTACTCCACTTGAAGCAGGGATGTATTCTAGCCCAAAGCCTTTCAGCATTATGTATGCTGACTGTTGCATTCAAGGGCAGTGATGCTGGGATCAAAGTCCGCTATCGCTTAGACGGTGAGTTTTTCAATCTGAGGAGACTGCAGGCAAAAACAATAGCACAAATTGAAACCATATGTGAGATTCTCTTTGGGGATCAAGATGCGGAGCAGCGCATGAGCTGCAGTGGTCAGCGACCCATTACTGACTGCTAGCGTCAGGGCCAGCAAACCATAGCTGCCAAGACTCTTCTACACCTCCACGCGGTGATCCTGGATAACAGGCTGCAGCAGGGCAGACTGGCTAAGGAGAAGGGATCGAAGAGGGAATGCTAACCCGGTACTCAAAAAATGCTTGCTGAAGTCGGATGTGTTGGACCGAAAGGTGGTAATAACGCAGTCAAGCAGTAAACTACGACACAACGCATTCCGTTCTCTGGACTACATTCTGCTACTTACCCTTTCAGGGTTTGGTCGAGGGAGATTGAGAACGAGCGAAGAAGAAGAAGAAGGAAGATGTAATTACGAAATAAAATGGAGAATAGCCCAAGCAAAATCGGTCTTCCAGACCATGAAAGGAATAGTATGCAACAAAACCTGGTCGCTCGAACTCAGAAAGAGAGTTCTTGGATACTATGTGGAACCAGTACTGACATATGGCAGTGAATCATGGATAATTAGAAAGCGATTGGGAAGAATTGGATCTTTGGAATCAATGGAGATGTGGTTTTACAGAAGAATACTGCGGATCTCATGGACTGCAAAGAAGACTAATGATACAGTACTCGAGGAAGCATAAACACAAAGACAACTTATTGCAAGAATTAGAACAAGGCAGTCGTACTTTTTTTTGAGCCATGCTATGAGAAAAGGCGGCTTAGAACATGTCATGACAACAGGAAAAATAGCAGGAAAGAGAGACAGAGGAAGGTCGAGAGAGAAGATGTTGGACAACCTGAGAGAAGAAGGCCGAGAGAGAAGATGTTGGACAGCCTGAGAGACAGAGGAAGGCCGAGAGAGAAGATGTTGGACAGCCTGAGAGACAGAGGAAGGTCGAGAGAGAAGATGTTGGACAGCCTGAGAGACAGAGGAAGGCCGAGAGAGAAGATGTTGGACAGCCTGAGAGACAGAGGAAGGCCGAGAGAGAAGATGTTGGACAGCCTGAGAGACAGAGGAAGGCCGAGAGAGAAGATGTTGGACAGCCTGAGAGAAGAAGGCCGAGAGAGAAGATGTTGGACAGCCTGAGAGACAGAGGAAGGCCGAGAGAGAAGATGTTGGACAGCCTGAGAGAAAAAGGCAGAGAGAGAAGATGTTGGACAGCCTGAGAGAAGGCCGAGAGAGAAGATGTTGGACAGCCTGAGAGACAGAGGAAGGCCGAGAGAGAAGATGTTGGACAGCCTGAGAGAAGAAGGCCGAGAGAGAAGATGTTGGACAGCCTGAGAGACAGAGGAAGGCCGAGAGAGAAGATGTTGGACAGCCTGAGAGACAGAGGAAGGCCGAGAGAAGATGTTGGACAGCCTGAGAGAAGAAGGCCGAGAGAGAAGATGTTGGACAGCCTGAGAGAAGGTCGAGAGAGAAGATGTTGGACAGCCTGAGAGACAGAGGAAGGCCGAGAGAGAAGATGTTGGACAGCCTGAGAGACAGAGGAAGGCCGAGAGAGAAGATGTTGGACAGCCTGAGAGACAGAGGAAGGTCGAGAGAGAAGATGTTGGACAGCCTGAGAGACAGAGGAAGGCCGAGAGAGAAGATGTTGGACAGCCTGAGAGACAGAGGAAGGCCGAGAGAGAAGATGTTGGACAGCCTGAGAGACAGAGGAAGGCCGAGAGAGAAGATGTTGGACAGCCTGAGAGAAGAAGGCCGAGAGAGAAGATGTTGGACAGCCTGAGAGACAGAGGAAGGCCGAGAGAGAAGATGTTGGACAGCCTGAGAGAAGAAGGCCGAGAGAGAAGATGTTGGACAGCCTGAGAGAAGAAGGCCGAGAGAGAAGATGTTGGACTGCCTGAGAGACAGAGGAAGGCCGAGAGAGAAGATGTTGGACAGCCTGAGAGAAGAAGGCCGAGAGAGAAGATGTTGGACAGCCTGAGAGACAGAGGAAGGCCGAGAGAGAAGATGTTGGACAGCCTGAGAGACAGAGGAAGGCCGAGAGAAGATGTTGGACAGCCTGAGAGAAGAAGGCCGAGAGAGAAGATGTTGGACAGCCTGAGAGAAGGTCGAGAGAGAAGATGTTGGACAGCCTGAGAGACAGAGGAAGGCCGAGAGAGAAGATGTTGGACAGCCTGAGAGACAGAGGAAGGCCGAGAGAGAAGATGTTGGACAGCCTGAGAGACAGAGGAAGGTCGAGAGAGAAGATGTTGGACAGCCTGAGAGACAGAGGAAGGCCGAGAGAGAAGATGTTGGACAGCCTGAGAGACAGAGGAAGGCCGAGAAAGAAGATGTTGGACAGCCTGAGAGACAGAGGAAGGCCGAGAGAGAAGATGTTGGACAGCCTGAGAGAAGAAGGCCGAGAGAGAAGATGTTGGACAGCCTGAGAGACAGAGGAAGGCCGAGAGAGAAGATGTTGGACAGCCTGAGAGACAGAGGAAGGCCGAGAGAGAAGATGTTGGACAGCCTGAGAGAAGGTCGAGAGAGAAGATGTTGGACAGCCTGAGAGAAGGTCGAGAGAGAAGATGTTGGACAGCCTGAGAGAAGAAGGCCGAGAGAGAAGATGTTGGACAGCCTGAGAGACAGAGGAAGGCCGAGAGAGAAGATGTTGGACAGCCTGAGAGACAGAGGAAGGCCGAGAGAGAAGATGTTGGACAGCCTGAGAGAAGAAGGCCGAGAGAGAAGATGTTGGACAGCCTGAGAGACAGAGGAAGGCCGAGAGAGAAGATGTTGGACAGCCTGAGAGACAGAGGAAGGTCGAGAGAGAAGATGTTGGACAGCCTGAGAGAGGAAGGTCGAGAGAGAAGATGTTGGACAGCCTGAGAGACAGAGGAAGGTCGAGAGAGAAGATGTTGGACAGCCTGAGAGACAGAGGAAGGTCGAGAGAGAAGATGTTGGACAGCCTGAGAGACAGAGGAAGGCCGAGAGAGAAGATGTTGGATAGCCTGAGAGACAGAGGAAGGTCGAGAGAGAAGATGTTGGACAGCCTGAGAGACAGAGGAAGGTCGAGAAGGAAGATGTTGGACAGCCTGAGAGACAGAGGAAGGTCGAGAGAGAAGATGTTGGACAGCCTGAGAGACAGAGGAAGGTCGAGAGAGAAGATGTTGGACAGCCTGAGAGAAGAAGGCCGAGAGAGAAGATGTTGGACAGCCTGAGAGACAGAGGAAGGTCGAGAGAGAAGATGTTGGACAGCCTGAGAGACAGAGGAAGGTCGAGAGAGAAGATGTTGGACAGCCTGAGAGACAGAGGAAGGTCGAGAGAGAAGATGTTGGACAGCCTGAGAGACAGAGGAAGGTCGAGAGAGAAGATGTTGGACAGCCTGAGAGACAGAGGAAGGTCGAGAGAGAAGATGTTGGACAGCCCGAGAGAATGGCATAGACGATAATCAACAACAGAGTTGGTAAACGACACACGTGATAGAAACGGAGGGAGGTCCATGATTGCCAACACCAACCGGCAGGGCACCAGATGATGATGAGTCAATGATCTCTAACTGGCCGAGAACTAGTTTGGAATCAGACCAAAAGGAGGGGACGGCGTGGGCTAGTGATTAAGTGACACGGCTCACAATCCGAAGGTGCTGGGTTCAATCCCCATCACAGCACCGGCCATCACCCTGGGGAAGCAAACCCTTAGAAAATGCAGGAGGAAGCAAACCCTTAGAAAATGTAGGAGGAAGCAAACCCTTAGAAAATGCAGGAGGAAGCAAACCCTTAGAAAATGTAGGAGGAACCAAACCCTTAGAAAATGTAGGAGGAAGCAAACCCTTAGAAAATGTAGGAGGAAGCAAACCCTTAGAAAATGTAGGAGGAAGCAAACTCTTAGAAAATGCAGGTGGAAACAGACCCTAACATAAAATGCACGCTGAAGTCGGATGCACTGGGCCGACAGGAGCAAAATAAAAACTACAGTGCAACGCACACCGCCATGGAGATTAGAGAAATAAGGTGAATGCAAAAACCAAAAAAATTAAAAAGAGAGGTCAAAGAGGTACAGTGTAAAGTAAAGTAACCCATAGCATTACTGCCATATGGGTGTGAGGTGTTAGTGATCGCACATTTCAAAAGCTCGGCTATATGAGGGCGGTAGCCATCTCCTTTCCCTCGCCGCTTTTACTTCCCAAACTGAAACGGTACCCATTTAAGGCTGGGTATACACGGGAGTCATTGCGGTCTGAAAAAACATTTCCGTCTAAACTGGGGAATGAACCTAGGACCACTAAAATATGAACCAGCGCTCTAACCACTGCGCTACGCGGCTCCCTACAGTGTATGAACTGACAATAAGCAGCGACTGATAAGCTGGTTCCTTCCATCAGGGTCAGCAAACCAGAGCTTCCATAGTGCGTCTCCAAAGCTGGTTCCTTCCATCGGGGTCAGCAAACCAGAGCTTCCATAGTGCGTCTCCAAAGCTGGTTCCTTCCATCGGGGTCAGCAAACCAGAGCTTCCATAGTGCGCCTCCAAAGCTGGTTCCTTTCATCGGGGTCAGCAAACCAGAGCTTCCATAATGCGTCTCCAAAGCTGGTTCCTTCCATCAGGGTCAGCAAACCAGAGCTTCCATAGTGCGTCTCCAAAGCTGGTTCCTTCCATCGGGGTCAGCAAACCAGAGCTTCCATAGTGCGTCTCCAAGCAGTGACCCTGGAAACAGGCTGCACTTGTGTAGTCTGGATAAGAGAATAGGGATTGCAGTGGGAAGGCAAACCCAAATAAGCCATCTAAAACTGGAAGTGTCAGGCTGAAAGGGGCAGATACCACAGCCTTGCTGTAAACTATGACACAACGTCCTTCTCTGGACGAATATCGAAGAAGAAATGACCAAAAGGAGGAAACTTGACTGCATTAAAATCTTCATCGGAACAATTCTTACTATCAGGTGAAATCTGTTACTTCTTCATTCGTTCTCAAATTCCCGCTACCAAGCCCTGAAAAGGGCTTTGCAAGTAGCAGAATGTAGTGCGGAGAATGAAATATGGTGTGTCATAGTTTAGGCTGCAACATGTGCACTCTTTCGGTCCGACACATCAGACTTCAGCAGGTCTTTTTGAGTACCAGGTAAGCCTTCCCTCTTCGATCCCTTCTCCTTGGCCAGTCTGACCTGTTGAAAATCTGTTACAATTTTTGGTAATTATTTTGTACATCTACTTGGGCCAAGAAATTACAAACTCCAATGACTTGCATAAAGAGATGGTTAGCTGCTTGGTGGTTCAGCTTCAACCGCATTAAGATAGTAGTTGAACAGATGGGAAATAACAAAGCGAGAGCTCACACCTTCAACAAGCCTGGTCATTCCAACCATGGTGTATGTCTGCGAGTTGTGGAACCGACTAAAAAAAGTGACAAGACGCGGCTCCAATCTACTCAATGAGCGATGAAACGTAGAACACTGTCACTTTCACTACAAGACCACATTTGTGACACCGCCATCAGGAGTCAACCTGCGTCAATGACGTCGCACATACAGCGTTGATAAGAAAATACAGGTGGGCAGGCCACGTGGTACTCATGCCTGGCAATAGACGGACACGTAAAGTGACGTCATGGTGGCCCTACACATATAATTTTTGTCACCCCGAACGTCCACCAATGAGATGAAGAGATGGCCTTCAACATGACATTGGTATGGAATGGTACTTAATGGCAAAGGACAGAGATGAGTTTAGACGAGATTTGGCTACCTGGCATAGGCACAAAATGTGCCTGAGTGAACACCACGATTAACAAATAGTATTTTGTAAAAAGAAACCTCATATTCCTGTTCTTGCTCGATCCATGTTGTTCCAATAGACTGTCTTGTTTCTTCTAAATATTTGGTCATGGCCGCACTGGTAGTTAAAATAACATCCGTCTCAGATCTGGGACAAATAAAAATATGAGAGTGGTTTTTTATTTCTTCTTCTGCCTCTTCAACATCTACTGTATCATCATGAATAATATTATAGTGGTCTTTTATTTCTTCTTCTGCCTCTTCAATGTCTACTGTATCATCATGAATAATATTATAGTGGTCTTTTATTTCTTCTTCTGCCTCTTCAACGTCTACTGTATCATCATGAATAATAATATAGTGGTTTTTTATTTCTTCTTCTGCCTCTTCAACATCTAATGTATCATCATGAATAATAATATAGTGGTCTTTTATTTCTTCTTCTGCCTCTTCAACGTCTACTGTATCATCATGAATAATAATATAGTGGTCTTTTATTTCTTCTTCTCCTCTTCAACGTCTACTGTATCATCATGAATAATATTTTAGTGGCCTTTTATTTCTTCTTCTGCCTCTTCAACGTCTACTGTGTCATCATGAATAATATTATAGTGGTCTTTTATTTCTTCTTCTGCCTCTTCAACGTCTACTGTGTCATCATGAATAATATTATAGTGGTCTTTTATTTCTTCTTCTGCCTCTTCAACGTCTACTGTATCATCATGAATTATATGTACCCTATTTTACTGAGGAACAGATGGCTAAGTGGTTTGGATATCGCACTCATGTCCAAGAGAGCATGGGGTGAAAGCCTTGGTAGGGTGTAAGTTTGTTTTTTATCTGGTGCAAAATAAAAAATATAACCTGCTGACTACATAGTGACTGCAGGGACACACAGATTTTATTCTTCAATCAATCAATCAATCAATCAATAGTATGCTTTGGTGCCCGTCGCGTCGAATGACCATGTCTTTGACTACGTCTGATGACCCCCATCTCAGGCGACCTGCAGTTCTGCTGGGGAGTTGGCGACCTGTTTTAGCCAGGTGTTGCGAGGGCGACTCCGAGGACGTCTCCAGGATGAGCATGGCTTCTTCCCGTAACTTGCCTCCCAGCCTACCGGAGCATCTCGTGGGCTGGGACTTCCCAGGAAAGACAAGCAATGTGACCGAAGACGGAGAGACGACAGCGATCAATCGTTGAGACAGTGCCTGCAAGTTGAGTACGTCAAACTACTTCACTGTTGGAAATCATGTCGTGTCAGATGATCCTGAGGATGCACCTGTGGTTGCGCAGGTGGAAGACCTCAAGACGCTGATAGTCCTGCTGTAGTAGTGTCCAGAACTCTGAGTCATTCATCTGAAATCGATCACCCGCAAAACATCACTTTTATTCTTCAGTCACATAAATCCCCACCCCAGCAGACTCCAGTAATGGGAAATAAAAAATATCCTGTGCTTTTCTTCTTCGGCGTTTGTCCGGAAAAGAACGATGTGGTGTAGTTTACAGCAAGGCTGCGATATCTGTGTTTTCAGCCTGACATATTCGATTTCAGCTGGCTTTTTTTGGGTACCTGGTTTGCCTTCCACTGCAATCCCTAGCCCTTAAATCAGACTTCACTAGTCTTTTCTTCTTCGATCAAATTATTCTTTTTCGTCGTGTTTATCAAACTCCCACTTCCAAGCCCTGAAAAGAATTTTGCAAGTAGCAGGATGTTGTCTTAAAAAATGGAATACGTTGTGGCATAGTTTACAGTTTGACTGCAGTATTTTCACCTTTCGGCCCGACACATTCGACTTCAGCAGGCATTTTTGAGTACCGGGTTAGCCTTCCCTCTTCGATTCCTTCTCCTTAGTCAGTCTGCACTATTGCTGGTTTCACATCTTCGCTGTTCCTTTTCGAGCATGGCCAGACTGCCTCTCTTTCTTCTGCATCTGCATAAGTGGGGGGTGGTCCTGCAGGATTGTTGCTGTAGTTTGCGAATGCCCACAATGATTGGTTTACCCTTTTGTGCGCCCCGAAAAGGACTTTAAGTGGTGAATTGCAGTAGCTTCCCTCACATCCTGAGCGTGCTGATGAAGGTGGACTGGTTCCTCCAGGCGGTTGTGCTATGATTGGCTTCATCTGCATGTCGCTCACTACTACGGAGATCATGTCGATCCCTCACCTCATTAGCCTGGCTGCCATGAAAACAACCTGTTTGCAGGGAGGGCTGCGAGGAACTCGAGGTGAGGGTCTTGACCAGTATATTTTGTCTGACCCCGACTAACATGTCTGATCAGTATGTTGTGCCTGACCAGACGTTAGTCTCCCTCCCCCCCCCCCCAAGTTTAAAGGTGTTTTCTTTTCTTCATACGAACAATATATAACGAAGACAAAAAAAGTGATTGTCATCACCTCTTGGTTCTAACAGTTAAGTGAAGTAAATAATTGTCCCATAGTACGAGCTAGCTACCAGTACACTGCAGTCGGGGAATGAAAATGTAAGCGACTTCAGTATACTAAGCCACAGCTTGTACTGACCAGGACGTCGTGTCAGGTTCAGGCACAATACACTTACCAAGATCACTATCTCTCTTCCATGTATGGCTTCCTTAGTATACTGAAGTCTCTTACAACTTCATACCCCGACTGTAGTGTACTGGTATACTTGGAGAGTATCCAAGATGGCGGGCTGACAAGCTGGACGTAATGAGATGTATTTGTGGTTTCGTTTTTCTTGGAGTATCCCGTCGATAACGTTGCCATGGTGTTTTGAAGTGCCGAGGTGAAAGCCCAAACTAAGTCCGTGATAAAAAAGTGGTAAAGTTAAATATGATTTGTTTTTAACACCCCAGACGGTGGAAAGCAGTACAGCGTTCAATTCTTAAAGTATGTCAGAAAAGTACTCAGGAAAATTCGCAACATTGAACGCACAGGAACATTGGCGCTGAACGTTAACAAAACGGCGGATGTACGTAAAAATGTCCTGAAATACATTGAATTGATGCAAGCACGCATCAAGTCAACTTTTGGGGTGAAGAGAACATAGGGCACAGGTAACAGAGCCATCGCTACTCGGAACATAAGGAACCGTCGCTGGGGCTATGAAGAACATGTCCTGCAGTCGACGCCGGATCAGGTAGCTACAAGCGTTCACTACTCCAGGAAGTGTGGAGATCGTGGGGGATCCTGTGATGGGAAAGCGGGAAAGAGAAAGGTAAGGGGGAAAACAGACAGAATTAGACCGAAGAACATAATCATCGGTTACTGGAACTGTCTCAGTGGTCGGCAGCGAGGCCTGGTGCTGGAACGCCTCGTGTATGATCTCGACATTCTACTTCTGCAAGAAACACAAGCCGTACAACTGACATACCTTGGCTTCGAGTGTTACGCTAATCTAGTGAGCCTAACACATCATGGTAAAGCTATCCTAGTCAGACAGGGTCTGCCACACTCACTGCTAGACTTGAACCAGTGGTCTGCCACACTGACTGCTAGACTTGAACGAGTGGTCTGCCACACTCACTGCTAGACTTGAACGAGTGGTCTGCCACACTCACTGCTAGACTTGAACGAGTGGTCTGCCACACTCACTGCTAGACTTGAACGAGTGGTCTGCCACACTGACTGCTAGACTTGAACGAGTGGTCTGCCACACTGACTGCTAGACTTGAACGAGTGGTCTGCCACACTCACTGCTAGACTTGAACGATTGGTCTGCCACACTCACTGCTAGACTTGAACGAGTGGTCTGCCACACTCACTGCTAGACTTGAACGAGTGGTCTGCCACACTCACTGCTAGACTTGAACGAGTGGTCTGCCACACTCACTGCTAGACTTGAACGAGTGGTCTGCCACACTCACTGCTAGACTTGAACGAGTGGTCTGCCACACTGACTGCTAGACTTGAACGAGTTGTCTGCCACACTCACTGCTAGACTTGAACGAGTGGCACAATGAAGACCGAGAACTGCAAGCAGTACAGATCACAGTTCAGGGCAGGAGGTGAAATATTATTAATATCTATGTGGGGAACTGTTCCTATACTGGGCCAGATGACTGGCAATTCCTCAACGAATTGGAGGACCTGCCAGGAGACATGACATTGGTGTGTGGCGACTTCAATGCACGTAATGTCATTTGGGGAAACTCAAACAACCCACAGGGGCAGGCGCTTGGCCCTGTCCACCTTGAATCCGATCTGAATGTCCTCAACTGTGAGATGAAAACCAGACTTGTCACTTGAAAAGCAGACTCTAACACTGACCTCACACTGGTTTCATGCCATGGAGAGAGACATACGCCAGGTGATTAGCACTGACATATCACAGAAGTGATCGTTGGCCATGTTCTGTTTCCATCACGAAGGGGCAGCCCAGCAGACAGACAAAAATGCAATGTGTGTTTAACTCACTCACTCCCACGAGCCGACACATAGGTTTCCGGTTTTTTCTAGAAAACCCAGAATCCGGTGTATCGGCTTTTGCTACTGTGTTCACAAAATCACATATTTTCCCATCATTAGTTCTCCTAAATGTTTTATTTTGGTTATTGGCGGAAGTCCAGATTTTTCCCTTTCTTTTATTCCGGAAGAGTTAGCCTGAGTTTCGTTGAAAAAAATGTTTAGTTTCGTAACTTGGAAAATACATTTTTTTTCCGGAGAGCAACTTTGAAGCTATTCCATGCACCTTCAGCCACATCAAATACAGTTTTTTTAGTACAAGCTCAGGAATAGATAGATTATATTATTGCTAATGGCAGTGATGATGAAGATATCGATCGTTATGATAGCTCTGTTTCAATTTATTTATCTAGCCTTAGTTCTAAGTCGAGCGATGAAAATAAAACTAAATCTTCTGACAAAGGGGCGGTGCCTTCTTTTTTCTCAAGCAATGTTCACAGTTTTCTCAAACAGTTCACAAATTCAGTTAAGGTTCAAGATCCTGCACAATCATTGTAGTGTGTATAATATAAATGCGTGTATATATATTATGAATACACCAGGAACATTCTTTCTATGAGCGCGTAAATTGTAAACACCCATGCTGATGTTGATCGGGGCTTTTATTTTTTAGCACGTTTTCAACTTCACGTGCCTTCAGTAAAATGTAAATACTGTGAAAACAACTGCACAAAATTAGGTGCATCTTTCAGAACATCGTCCCTTGAGGATTACCATCAATAAAAATTCATTACGTTATCTGTATATTGATTTAGAGCTGAATTATTTATTGATCATTGTAATATTTTTGTTAATAATTAAAAAAAATAACAAACGATTATGCAACTTTAATCCATCGAACACAAATTTATACGTCCATTTGTAAAATATGTGTATTCCATTGTATTCTAGCCTCAATTATGAACAGTTTGGTATATAATACGTGTTATTTCAGTGAACGTTTATTGAAGACAAATAGACCGCTACTAAGGGATGCTGTGTTTCAGTTTTACATAAGAAAAGAATTGTGTCCAGATGTCCAAAATATTTGGGAGTGAATGAGTTAAATACATGCGCACCAAAGACTCGTGGTTCAGTAGCATGAGACACATGTCAACTCCCTCGGTGGTCTGAGGAAATCGAGACCACATGGAGAAGCAAGAGTAATACCACCAAATATTGGCAGCAGAAGAGAAGACTTGTAAATGTCACCTTGTAGAAAAGAATGGAGGTAGAGACCAGAATGAGAACGGTCACCGAGGATTTCAAGCAAATGGCCAGAACAGCAAAACAGCAACAGTCTGAGATATTTACGGAAGAGGTGGCAGGGGATAGAGCCCTACATAAATTCTGGAAATTACATAGGGCAATGAACCAGAAAATGGACACAATATCCAGTTTTTGCATGAGAGATGAATTAGGACAGGTGATTCTTCTTCTTCTTTCGTTCGCTTTAAAATATTGTCTATATCTGCAATGTTGTCTCTTGTATAAACTTCACTGTCTTTTGTAGTTCACATACAGGTCCATAAAGTTTCTCTTCCAGTGTTGTTTCTATGGGCCAGTGAGATTTTCTCTGTATATCATATTCGGGGCAGTTTTGTAGTATGTGCTCTGCTGTCCGGGGCGCCTGTCCGCATGTACACATGGCTGAGTTGCCAATCTTCATTTTTGTGTACATGTGGCTGCGGAGTCGGTTGTGTCCTGTTCTAAGGTGGACAGGTGATGACTACTGACAAACAGAAGGAAAGGGCCTCTTTTGACAGGTACCTTCAGCAGATTCACTAAAACAAAATCATTCAACGCAAGGCACTGGTGGCAAATCTAGGAACAATGGAGGAGGAGCATGACCTGATTAGTGTTGAGGAGGTCAAACCTGACAGGTCATTGGGACACCAATACTGCAGTTTGACAGAACAGTTCTCGCCACTTCACTGGGTTTTGTGCCAAGATATTTGTTTTGTCTACGGAACTCCCTGTCCACTCTGTGATGCTATTTTCCCCATCTCTTTTTCTGCCCCCTGTCTGTTCATTGTCCTTGCTGAAAGCCTAAAGTTATGCTTCCCAGGCTCACAGCCCTCACATTACCTCTTGCAGGATCATTTTGGTCAAGCCAGACAATCTTTGACTGGCACAAGTCAAAGCCTGTATGCAGGTCACCACAGACACACTGCACCCTCTGTACAGTAGTATATCAGACATCAAGGGATCAAGAATCAAGAGAGGGGTGTCATGGATGCCACAGGCAGAGACAACAATCGGACACGTTAGTCCAGCTGAGATGACAGCCAAAGGGGAAGAATGGGCCCACACTGGTGTTAGAATGGTAGAGTACCAGAGAGTCATCACAACCGTAGGCAAGAAATGCAGAGAATTGAGCAACGGGAGAATATTGCACGAGGTGAATCAGCTGATAACTGAGGACACACATATTCAGTGTTGTGCAGTGGGACATCAGGCTGGAGTGAGAGAACAGGTCGTTACTGAGTGCAGTAGGGCATACATGTCAACAACCTCCAGTTTAAGAATGGAGATGGAAGCAGTGACCTCAGCACTGAAATGGATATCTGAGACTTCTTTAACAATGGCAGTCATCGTGACAGACGCGCAAGCAGTACTTCAGAAAGTACAGAAGGGGGATGGCTTAGGTACGAGTGGATAGCATCTGTTGAGGCTTCAAATCTCCAGGGGTTGACATGAATCTACTGTCCTGCTCATGCTGGGGTTCACGGGAATGAAAGAGCTGACATCTTGGCTTCACAAGCTCCCATCATGGACACATTAGTGATGGATAGAAGTGACATTTTGAAATCAATCAATGACAGCCTGCTGGATGAGGACACCACAATAGATGAAGCAGCAATCTACAGGGTACAAATTTTAGACATTAAACAAGGTTCAAGCGGAGTATGGCGCATGAGAGGATGGAGCAGGAGAGTGTACAACCAGCGAGCTACAGGGACCATCAGCATCCATACCCTACACCATTTGTTGAAAAAGACTGAGCACCTATAGGGATGCCCGGAGTGCAGTGACGTCAATTCTAAGAAACAGAACTTGATTGTTGTTGTTGAAGGAATGCCCACAATGGGTAGATTTACCCTTTTGTGCGCCCTAAAAAGGACATTGGTGGAGGTTTGTTGTAGTTTTCCTGACATCCCGAGCGTGCTGATGAAGGTGGACCGCCATCTCCAGGCGGTTGTGCTATGCTTTACTTCACCTACTACAGGGATCACGTCAATCCCTCACCTTGTTAGCCAGGCCATGAAAACAGCCAGTTTACAGGAAGGACTGCAGGGAAGCCAAGGTGAAAACGTTAGTCTTCCTTCCCAGACGATTCTGATTCCTCATACATGCCCATTACCTTCTTCTTCTTCTTCATCGTACGCAGTCAGGCATCAACCTTAATTTTTTCGAAAAAAGCAGCGGTCATCCTGAGGCTGTCGACACTGCCATAGAGCTTGTCTAGTGTTGCCACTGATGATGGCCACATCTGCTCTCTCTGATCCTCATATGTCGGGCAGTTTTGCAGCAAATGCTCAGCGGTCATTTTACTGGTACCACACGGGCATTCGTCAGTGCCACCTATATTCAATTTGTTGAATAGGTGGTACTTCAGTCTATTGTGGCCAGTGCGAAGTCTGAAGACCACGACCTGCTCTCTTCTGTTCAACTGGTAATAGGCATCGTTTTTTGTGTAGCCAGTATGTTCTGTTTCCCATTTGGTCATGTATCTAGCTCTAATAAGCCCTTTTGACTCTTCGTACGTCATACTAGTATCTGGTTGTGGTAGTCTTGCACCTTCTTTTGCCAGTCTGTCTGCCTCCTCGTTGCCTTGGATGTTGCAGTGGGATGGGACCCACTGTACCACTACCCTTTTTGGTGCGGACTGCTGGCATAGTTGACAGAGTACTGCTCTTAAATCATTTAGTTCAGTATTTTTCTGGCTTTTTAGCGCTGTGACTACGGCCAAAGCATCTGTAAGCAGGACTATATGGCTTTCATTCCTTTTACCTGTCACCATTTCTTCCACTGCCACCCTCAGTGCTTCTGCCTCCGCTCTGAAATTGCTTGTGTATTTTCCATGCCCATTACCAATACTATAAATAGAATCTACCATGATTCTTACACAATAACCTCATAACGTAACTTAACTTTGTTATACTGGTTTAGAAAACTCATCAGAGTCTGTATACAATCAGTTACATTTGCATTACCCTGCTCTAAAAGCTATGCACATCCGATCTATTCTTAAATACATTAACTGTCCCTGCCTTTACTACCTGCTGGGACAATGCATTCCAAGCATTTACCACTCTCTGACTAAAAAATTATTTCCTAATATCAAATCTGGACCTTTTTTTTAGTTCATCTGTATCTGTGAACTCTCTCTTGTTCTCGTTGGTGGTTGTATTTTGAAAAACGTGTTATAGACTAATTTAACCTTTCCTGTGATTATTTTATAAACCTGTATTAAGTCACCTTGAGTTCTTCTCATTTCTAGACACTGTAGGCCGGTTTTTCTGAGTCTTTCCTCATAACTGTAATTCTGGAATCCCACTATCCGTTTTGTCGCTCCTCTTTGTATCCTTTCCAGCATGTTTATATATCCTCTGTGATAAGGACTCCACACCTGTACACAGTACTCCAATCTAGGTCTAACTAAAGCTTTGTACAGTTTGACAATCACTTCCTTACTCCTATGTTTAATATTTCTTTTTATCATACCTAACATTGCATTTGTCTTATTCACTGCTACCTGGATTTGCCACTCACTTTACCCCTAGGTACATTTCCTTATTTATCATTCTAATATTGTTCTCACCCATTCTGTAATTATGTTCTATATTGGATCTACCCATGTGGATGACTGTACATTTATCTATATTAAACTCCATTTGCCATCTCGCAGACCATTCTCATTTTATCTAAATCCGACCTCAATATATCCACTTCCGCTTTAGATGAGACACTACTACATAATTTTGTGTCGTCCCCAAATTTTTCAATCATGGATCTCATATCAATGTCCAAATCATTTATATATATCAAGAACAATATTGGTCCAAAAACCAAGCCCTGTGGCACTCCACATCACTCAGAGTACTCCTTATTTATGCCCACTCTCTGCCTTCTTTCAGTTAACCAACTTTCAATCCATTCAGCAACATATCCACCTATTTCATGTGATTTTAACTTTCGAAATAATCTTCGATGAGGTACTCTATCAA
The DNA here is from genome assembly GCA_036924085.1 of Ariolimax columbianus. Classification (NCBI taxonomy): domain Eukaryota; kingdom Metazoa; phylum Mollusca; class Gastropoda; order Stylommatophora; family Arionidae; genus Ariolimax; species Ariolimax columbianus. The sequence continues at coordinate 29,825,774 of JAVGWX010000025.1, forward strand.
AAGCCTTTGCAAAATCTAGATAAAAAACATCCACTGGTTTACCCTTTTCTATCATTTTAGTAACCTCCGCCATGAATTCCAACAGATTTGTTAAGCACGATCTCCCTTTAGTAAACCCATGCTGACTATTTCTGATTATATTAAACCTGTTCAGATGCATTACAATGTTTTCTTTGATTATTGATTCTAACAATTTACAGACTATGCTCGTTTAACTCACCGGTCTATAATTTGCTGGATCTGATTTGTTGCTGTTTTTTAATAAGGGAATCATTCCTGCATCTTTCCAATCTCTTGGAACAATCCGTTTTGCAAGTGATTAAGAAAATAATATAGCCAATGGTTTTGCTAGTTTGTCTCTAATTTCAAATAACATTTTTGGATGGATACCATCTTGACCTGGACATTTATCCCCTTTTAATCCCTCAAATTAAAAAAAAACCCATTTCCTCCATAATACAGATTGATTTTAATCCCGCTATATCCATTTCACATTTGAAAATATCTATAGGCTCTGGGATCTTGGAGCAGTCCTCTATTCTGAAGAATGTGCCAAAGTATTGATTGAGTAGATTTAGCTGCCTCCCTATTTTCTCTTATTATTTTACCTCTACTGTCGATGAGAGGTCCTACGTTGTCTTTCGTTCTTTGTTTATGTCTAACATAAGAAAAGAAGCTTTTGCTACCAGTCTTAATTCTATTAGCAAGTTTTTTTCAAAGTCTATTTTTGCTGCTTTATTCTTCTTCTTCTTCTTCGTACGCTTGCTGCTTTATTCACTTTATAAGCTATGTTTTGCTTGTCCAAATATTTTTTATACGTTTCTTTTGATTTACCTGCCTCTATATATTTTTTCCATTCTTTATTTTTAGTTCTTCTGCATGTAACTACAAATCTAGTTATCCACTTTTTATGCTTGGAGTTTATCTCCCTACATGGAACACACTCCAATTTTAATTGTTCTAAAACTGTTTTGAAACTCTCCTACTCTTGTTCAACATCTGTACCTCTGACAATATCTTTCCAGATTATGTGGCTGGCTGTCTCTTTCATCTTCTGAACATCTGTCTTAGAGTAGTCATAAACTTGCGAGTTTATATTTACATCTCTCATTACTATAAGATCCCAACGGATGATCTGATGGCCGCTTGAGCCAAACAGTTCCCCAACGATAACGTTTTCAATCATATTTTTCTCTCTAGTAAATATTAGGCCGAGTATGTTTTTGCCTCTGGTATAGCTGCCTCTACATGCTGAATCAAAAAATTGTCAGTTATGCTCTTAACAAAAGGATTTGACACTGCAAGTGCTTCTGCCATATCCCATTTTATTTAAGGAAAATTGAAATCCCACATTAATAATAATTTCCCTACACTATCTTTTTTATGTTACTAATTAGCTCCTCATCTTCCTCTTTTGGACTTGAATGAGATCTATATCATTCTTCAATCACCGTTTTTTCACTACCATTATCTATTACTCCCCATACACTTTCATCTTTTGTATCGTTATATATTTACTGAATTCGCACAGTATAATAAAACACCACCTCCCTTAGCCTTGTCTCCAACTACCCTATCCTTCCTTAACATTGCTGATTGCATATCCCTCTATTTCAAATTCACTATCCGCAATGTCCTCATATGTCCATGATTCTGTTAACCATATATTTATTTTATATCTGGTTTGTCTTCTACTTCACAGAGTTCCAATCCTTGGTGACCACTGATTTCTACAAATGTTTACGTTGACGCTTTCAGCGAAAGACAACAAACGTTAACAGCACATTCTTATTATTATTATAACATAAAAACACTACAATAACAAATGGCAAGGGCAGCTTGTTGTGATTTCAGATTTCGTGAGGCTGATGATGAGCGGTGAGAGCGATTGATGATTTGATAGTGTTGTGATTGTTCCTTGTTATTGAACAACTGCACGTTGAAATCTAACCTCTCTAACATTCTCTTCATTTAATCAAAGTACACTGAAAGGCGTTGATGATTAAAATATCTAATAGAAACTTCAGATACCAGCCCACAAACCTGAACATTGTCGATAAAAGAGATGAGAAACACACTAGACAGTCAGCTACGTCTGCCAGGAGCCGTCACTCCAAAAATGGCTGCTCTTAGTCTTAGCATTGATAAACATTTACATTACATATGCTTGGGGTTTATGTACAGTATTTTGCCACGTATAAGCCGAAAAGAACATCCTAATCAAAGGGTTCATCCTATTATAACTACCGGCGAGAGAAGCTTAATATTTGATATAGTTAAATCCTTCTTCATTTTATAAATAAAACAATTTAATAATTATGCGAATCAACATCTACAGTAAATAAGCAGAGACGGAATAATGTTATTTAGTTTTTATTAGTATATAATTCCATCGGGTTCAGTAGTGTAGTGGTTATCACGCTCGCCTCACACGCGAGAGGTCCTGGGTTCAATCCCCAGCTGAACCAACGTTTCATTTTTTTAATTAAAAATAAAATACAGTTCAAGTACTGTCTCCGCTTCTAAGGTTCTATCAATGGCACTCCAACATTCTCTGTATTTTCTTTTGATGGTACATTCTTCTAGACTAATATTAGTCCATCTTTCAATGTTGATCTCTAACTTATTGCGCTGCACGCCTCTACTTGTCTTGTTTTTTTTTGCTTAGATGTTTGCCTCACTAGTTTCTACTGGCGGAGGCGCGCCATTTTCCACCCCAGACCGATATCAGGACGCATAAACCAGTGCTTGGATGCATGTGTGCGTCTGTATGTACCTATACTAGGTTTGTGCGCCCTCAGAAGCCAGCCCAACCAAAGTGCAATTGGAAGGGCCTCGCCATGAGGGCGCGTGTGAATGGTGTGCAAGAGTATGACTGTAGGACAGAGTCAAATGAAACAGAGTGAGGGGAGAGCAGAGTTGCCCCCAGGGTGAAACCTTTTCTACGAGAGACACCGCCTCCTCTTGTCATGACCGTAATCTCTGCCAGATTGAACCAGGGTACCATATTTAAAAAAAAAATAATTCAAGTACCGTCTTACAACGAAGGTTGGCTGCCCTTCAACGTTCTTGTCTTGACTGTACACTCTGCCAGACTGACATTAGTCCATCTTTTGATGGCGCTCTCCCACTTGTAGCGCTGCCCGCTTCTTGTCCGCCTACCTTCAACCTTTCCCTCCAGTATTGTTTTCAATAACGTAACTTAATTTAACGTCTTAATAATGGTTTAGAAGACTCTACAGTGTCTGTATACAACCAGTTTCTTGGATGGTGGTTTTCACAGATGTGCGAGTACGTCTTTTTGCATGACAATGACAAATATAGTAGCACTGTCTCACCGAGAGCATGTCGTAAGAGGCGAATAACTGTATGACATGGCATAACACCGGCCATGGTTAGGTGATTTGCTAGGAGCAGCATAGATGGCGCCTAACAGGCTGCGGGTATAATTTGCTGTAGTGTCTATTAGGATGGACTCGCACATCGGTTAACCACTTTCCTCGGCATTTGTCCCAACGCAGCGCAGTAATAAGCTGCTCAAGCCTAGCCCGCTAAGCAGAAAATCATCTTCCCGGCTACATTCAGGCCATACCCGAGCTGGGACCTGCACAGAGGCATCTGTCGCTGTGCAAGTACAAGTCGATTAAGACTAAGACTATTTACTTGGATGCCAATATATTCGTAATCAAATTAAATACACTTTTGGCCATCCCTTGTCGCTTCGTTACTTCCCTATCACATCTATCATCACTTATAATTATCTGTCCAGATACAAGAAGCTGTCTGTTTGTTCTAATTTTTTTTTTTTTTTTTTTATCATTCTGAATTAATGAGGAAATTGTAAATATTTTTTGTTTTTGTTTTTGCGTTCGCCTTTTTTCTCTAATCCCCAAGGCGGTGTGCGTCGCACTGTGGTTTTTATTTTGCGCCTGTCGGTCCAGTGCATTCGACTTCATTGTTATGCATTTTTATGTAATGGCCTGCTTCCTCCTGCATTTTCTAAGGGATTGCTTCCCCGGGGTAACGGCCGATGCTGTGATGGGGATCGAACCCAACACCTTCTGGCTGTGAGCCGTGTCAATTAACCACTAGGCCACGTCGTACCCTAATGAGGAAATAAGAGAAAGAATTAAAACAGCTTCTTCTTCTTCTTCTTCTTCGTTCGTTCTCAACCTCCCACTACCAAACCATGAAAATGCTTAAGTAGCAAAATGTAGTCCAGACATCAACCTTTATTTTTTTCTAAAACAGTAACGGTTATCCTGAGGCTGTCGACACTGCCATAGAGCTTGTCTAGTGTTGCCACTGGTGATGGCCACATCTGCTCTCTCTGGTCCTCGTATGTCGGGCAGTTTTGCAGCAAATGCTCAGCGGTCATTTTCCCGGTACCACACGGGCATTCGTCACTGCCACCTATCTTCAATTTGTTGAATAGGTGGTACCTAAGTCTATTGTGGCCAGTACGAAGTCTGAAGACCAAGACCTGCTCTCTTCTGTTCAACTGGTAATAGGCATCGTTTTTTGTGTAGCCAGTATGTTCTGTTTCCCATTTGGTCATGTATCTAGCTCTAATAAGCCGTTTTGACTCTTCGTATGTCATACTAGTATCTGGTTGTGGTAGTCTTGCACCTTCTTTTGCCAGTCTGTCTGCCTCCTCGTTGCAATGGATGTTGCAATGGGATGGAACCCACTGTACCACTACCCTTTTTGGTGCGGACTGCTGGCATAGTTGACAGAGTACTGCTCTTAAGTCATTAAGTTCAGTATTTTTCTGGCTTTTTAGTGCTGTGACTACGGTTAATGCATCTGTAAGCAGGACTATATGGCTTTCATTCCTTTTACCTGTCACCATTTCTTCCACTGCCGCCCTCAGTGCCTCTGCCTCCGCTCTGCAATTGCTTGTGTATTTTCCAGTAGCGAATGCACAGTGTTATTTTTCTGCCCGACATACGAGGACCAGAGAAAGCACATGTGGCAACACTAGACAAGCTCTATGGCAGTGTCGACAGCCTCAGGATGACAGCTGCTTTCTTCGAACAAATACAAGTTGACGTCTGACAGAAGAAGAAGAAGAAGAAGAAGAAGAAGAAGAAGAGGAAGCTCACCTCTGTTGAGCTGGTAATATGCGTCCTTTGGTTGATGATCTGCTTCCCATTTGTTTCTGTATCTACACCCGTTGAACCTCTTGAGCTTTTCATGTTGTTGTTGTTTCGAATGCCCACGATTAGTAGGTTTACACTTTTGTGCGCTCTGAAAAAGACGTTAAGTGGAGTGTTGTAGTAGCTCTTCTCCCATCCCGAGCGTGCTGATGAAGATGTACCGGTGTCCTCCAAGAAATTGTGCAATGATTGGCTTCATCTGCGTGTTGCTTACTACTATGGGGGATCACATCGTTCCGTCACCACGTTAGCCAGGCTGCCATGAAAGCTGCCCGTTTCCAGGGAGGGCTACTAGGAAGCCGAGGTGAGGGTCTTGGCCAGTATATTTTGCCTGACCCTGACTAACATGTCTTTTTGTTTTTGCGTTCGCCTTATTTCTCTATTCCCCAAGGAGGTGTGCGTTACACTGTGGTTTTTATTTTGCGCCTGTCGGCCCAGTGTATCCGACTTCAGCATGCATTTTATGTAAGGGTCTGCTTCCTCCTGCATTTTCTAAGGGTTTGCTTTCCCGAGGTAACGGCCGGTTCTGTGATGGGGATCGAACCCAGCACCTTCTGGTTGTGAGCCGTGTCACTTAACCACTAGCCCACGCCGTCCCCATACTAACATGTCTGATCAGTATGTTGTGCCTGATCAACGTGTGTCTTCCTCCACTTTGAACTCTTCATAAGTTATACCTATATCAGGATGAGGTGGCGTTCCGCCTTCTCTTGACTGCCTGTCAGCCTCTTCATTGCCGAAAGTATCGCAATAAGATTTAATCTACTGTATCACAACTCTCTCAAACTGCTAACATAGTTTATAGTATCAGAAGGCAAAGGCCGCCGTCCATCGTAAACGATGATGGCATAATTAATTTTGCTAGCGCTATTTTTAGTAAGGATTAACTGCGCTACTTTTTATCCTCACTCTCTTGTCTCGAGCCGCCCGACCCCAGTGGCATATCAAGGACAAGACGACTACGAGATGCAGGCGACTCCGCATCAAGCACCCGTGATAAAGACGGCGGAGTCCGGAGCCGAACCCACACCACATGACCACGAGGCCAACGGCTTAACCACTTTGCCACGGAATCGCCATAGAGCATCCTTAAAGATCATCATTCTTAGTTCATTTAAGCCTGAATTTTTCTGGCTCCATAGTGTCGTAACAACTGACAGCCCGACTGCGAAAAGTAAAACTTTTTTCTCAGTGTTTTCATGGCATTATAATTTCTGCTGCTGTTTTCAAGACCCCTGCCTTTGCTCAGAATTTAGTAGAAGATTTTCCAGTCACCACTGACAGTTGTCGTTGTGTAGTGGATATTTTGAAAACACTTTTCTGTGGGGATTATCGTCTATGGACATCCATTACTACATTCATGCCCCATGTGGATTAACGTCTATGGAAATCCATTGCTTCATTCATGTCCCATGTGGATTACCGTCTATGGAAATCCATTGCTTCATTCATGTCCCATGTGGATTACCGTCTATGGAAATCCATTGCTTACTTGGTGTTTCATGTGGATTACCGTCTATGGAAATCCATTGCTTCATTCATGTCCCATGTGGATTACCGTCTATGGAAAGCCATTACTACGTTCATGTCCCATGTGGATTACCGTCTTTGGAAATCCATTGCTTACTTGGTGTTTCATGTGGATTACCGTCTATGGAAATCCATTACTTTGTTCACGTTTTAGTATAAAGCCAAATTGCTAACTGGAAAGCACACAAAAATACCAACTCTTGTTAAATAACAAAAACTTATTCAAATATAATCCCTCCCACACAAATGTTCATCCACATTGAGTTCATTGAATTCTGAACCGTTTAGTATTTCAGAAAATCTTTACTGACAATAAATAGGCAGAGTGGTCTGTTTGGGGTCTTTGTGTATGACAAAAATAGCACCACTGCCCCACAGAGAGCATGTCGTAAGAGGCGACTAACTGTGTGACATGGCAAAACACTGGCCATGGTCAGGTGGTTTGTTTAGAGCAGCATAGATGGCGCTTAACAGGCTGCGGTTCTATTTTGCTCTAGTGTCTGAGTCTATTAAGATGGACTTGCACATCAGTTAATACCCCTTCCCCCCGGTCTTTTTTTTTGGGGGGGGAGGGGATGAGGGAGGACGGCGTGGGCTAGTGGTTAAGTGACACGGCTCACAATCCGGAGATGCTGAGTTCGATCCCCAATCACAGCACCAGTCGTTATCCCGGGAAGCAAATCCTTAAAAAATAAAAATGCAGGCGGAAGCAGGCCCTTAGATAAAATGTATGCCAAAGTTGGATGCACTGGGCCAACTGGCGCAAAATAAAAACCGCAGTGCAACACACACCGCATTGAGAAATAGAAAAATAAGGCGAAAAAAAAATTAAAAAAATACCCATTCACGGCACTGGCCATTACCACGAGAAAGCAAACCCTTAGAAAATGCAGGAAGAAGTAGACCATTATATAAAATGCATGACGAAGTCGGACGCACTGGGCCGATAGGCGCAAAATAAAAACAGTGCAACACACACCGTCTTAAGGAATAGAGAAATAAGGCGAACGCCATTGCCGAAGGCATTCCGTTCTGTGGACTACATTCTGCTACTTTAGCCCTTTCAGGGTTTTGTAGCGGGAGATTGAGAACGAACGAAGAAGAAGAAGAAGTTCTCTCCCATCCTGTAATTATATTCATTATTGGATCTTCCCATTTGGATGACTGTACATTGTTCTACATTAAACTCCATCTGCCATTATTCTACATTAAATTATATCTGCCATTATTCTACATTAAACTCTATCTGCCATTATTCTACATTAAACTCCATCTGCCATTATTATACATTAAACTCTATCTGCCATTATTCTACATTAAACTCCATCTGCCATTATTCTACATTAAACTCCATTTGACATTATTCTACATTAAACTCTATCTGCCATTATTCTACATTAAACTCCATTTGACATTATTCTACATTAAACTCTATCTGCCATTATTCTACATTAAACTCTATCTGCCATTATTCTACATTAAACTCTATCTGCCATTATTCTACATTAAACTCTATCTGCCATTATTCTACATTAAACTCTATCTGCCATTATTCTACATTAAACTATATCTGCCATTATTCTACATTAAACTGTATCTGCCATTATTCTACATTAAACTCTATCTGCCATTATTCTACATTAAACTCTATCTGCCATTATTCTACATTAAACTCCATCTGCCATTATTCTACATTAAACTATATCTGCCATTATTCTACATTAAACTGTATCTGCCATTATTCTACATTAAACTCCATCTGCCATTATTCTACATTAAACTCCATCTGCCAGCTCTCGAACCATTTTCGAATCATATCTAAATCCGATCTCAAAAGATCCACCTCTTCTGGAGCAGAGACCCTGTCCATAATTTTGTGCCATCCGCGAACTTTCCAATATGTGAATCTAATAGTTGAGGGCTAATATTGAACATTGTGAAAGAATCAAGAATTCTCACTGAATATTGCTAACTCTTATGTGGCCTTGACATGAGGAACTGCTCATGAAAACTTGACAAGTTTTTAAAACAAATTTTACATCCAAAACATTTAAAAAAAATATTTTGTGTTTGTTCTTTGTTTGCGTTTTTCTTCTTCTTCTTCTTCTTCTGCGATTGTTTTCAATCTCCTGCTATCAAGCCATGAAAAGGACTTTGCAAAGTAGCAGGGTGTAGTCTGGAGAACAGAATGCGCTGTGTCACTAGTTTACAGCTTGACTGCGATATTTGCACCTTTCGGTCCAACACATCCGACTTCAGCAAGCATTTTTTGAGTACCGAGTCCCTCTTTGATCCCTTCTCCTTAGCCAGTCTGCCCTGCTGCAGTCTGTTATCCAGATTCACCGCGTGGAAGTGTAGAAGGGTCTTGGCAGCTCTGGTTCGCTGGTCCTGACGCTAGCAGTCAGCTATGGGTCGCTGACCACTGCAGCTCATACGCTGCTCAGCATCTTGATCCCTGGGAGAGAACAATACAAAATGAAAGAGACCTAGGAGTTATAATAGATCATACAGGAAAGGCGCGGGAACATGCCCAGGTGAGAGTGAAAAAGGCTAATGCCCTGTTCATCATCATCATCGGTCCCGTAACCCGTAACCTAGAAGGTCATTGAGGCACCGTTATTGTAACCTAGAAGGTCGTTGAGGCACCGTTATGTAACCTAGAAGGTCGTTGAGGCACCGTTATGTAACCTAGAAGGTCGTTGAGGCTCCGTTATTGTAACCTAGAAGGTCGTTGTGGCACCGTTATTGTAACCTAGAAGGTCGTTGTGGCACCGTTATTGTAACCTAGAAGGTCGTTGAGGCACCGTTATTGCAGTTTGTCGAACCAGTTCCCGCCAGAAGTCTCGATTTTTCGCAGGGTATCAGTTTCAGCTATAGACCTTCCCGTCCACTCTTTTATATTGTCCTCCAATCTCTTTTTTGGTCTCCCTCTCCCACGCGTCCCAGGCACAGGGCCTTGCAGGACGGTCTTGGTCAGCCCCACCGATCGTGATATATGTCCATACAATGTCAATGTTCGAGTTTTTATTGACCTAACTTCTTCCTAACAATTTCAAGAACTCTCGTTTGCAACACGATCCGGATATGAAATGCCAAGAATTCTTTGCAAGCATCTCATTTCTATTGCGCAAACTTTACGTTCTAGGGCAGCCGTCAGAGTCCAAGTCTCACACGCGTAGAGGTATACCCAGGTGACTATTGTATACAGTAAAGTCAGCTTCGATTATTCAGTCTGATCAGGGCGACCATGGCCATCGCTATTATCGACTGGATATCCGCTCTAGACCCCTCCGCATTCATTTCTGTTCCCAGATGTTTGAACCGCTTAACGCTTTCTAGAGGTTTACCTTTGATCATAATCGGGTTTAAAATACATTCTGGGGCGTTGATCATTATCTTACTCTTCTCTGCACTGATTTCCATCCCACACTTCTGGGCAGCATTGTCCAGGTTTGCAACTAGCCTTGCAAGTTCAGGTTCTGTTATAGCCAGACCGGTAATGTCGTCTGCAAACCGGAGGTTGGTGAGTATGCATCCATCTATACTGACTGTCCCCTTACGTGTTCATGCAATGCTTCTGGCATAATGCGTTCTAGAAAAACATTGAAAAGTGTCGGAGAGAGGAGACACCCCAGATGCACGCCGACCGTCGTGCGGAACCACTCACCTGTGGTCCTGTTGAGGCAAACTGCACTGCTGGCGTCGGAGTATAATTTCTCAATGACGTGAGCGAGCCACCATCTTATCTTGTAGTCCGCAGAGTTTCCCATAAGGCCTCATGTCCCACCCTATCAAACGCCTTTTTGACCTGGTACAATTTCTGTTTGTGCTGAGTGTATTTTTCACTGATGAGGCGCAGGTTAAAAATGTGTTCTATTGTACTTCGACTAGCTTGTTTTTCCAATTTCTTCAGCTCGTGGCTGCAGTCTGTTATGGCTAACCGTGAGCATAACTTTACTGGCGTGGCTAATCAGACTGATGGTTCTGTAGTTCTGTTGGAGGTTACCCTTCTTTGGTATCACTATGGTCAATGATTGTGTCCAGCTTGTGGGCCATTCTCCTATCTCTATGATCAATGATTTTGTGGGCCATTCTCCTATCTCTATGATCAATGATTTTGTGGGCCATTCTCCTATTTCTATGATCAATGATTTTGTGGACCATTCTCCTATCTCTATGATTTTGTGGGCCATTCTCCTATCACTATGATCAATGATTTTGTTCAGCTTGTGGGCCATTCTCCTATCACTATAATCAATGATTTTGTGGGCCATTCTCCTATCACTATGATTTTGTGGACCATTCTCCTATCACTATGATTTTGTGGACCATTCTCCTATCACTATGATTTTGTGGACCATTCTCCTATCTCTATGATTTTGTGGACCATTCTCCTATCTCTATGATTTTGTGGGCCATTCTCCTATCTCTATGATTTTGTGGGCCATTCTCCTATCACTATGATTTTGTGGGCCATTCTCCTATCTCTATGATTTTGTGGACCATTCTCCTATCACTATGATCAATGATTTTGTGGGCCATTCTCCTATCTCTATGATTTTGTGGGCCATTCTCCTATCTCTATGATTTTGTGGGCCATTCTCCTATCTCTATGATTTTGTGGGCCATTCTCCTATCTCTATGATTTTGTGGGCCATTCTCCTATCTCTATGATTTTGTGGGCCATTCTCCTATCACTATGATCAATGATTTTGTGGGCCATTCTCCTATCACTATGATCAATGATTTTGTGGGCCATTCTCCTATCTCTATGATTTTGTGGGCCATTCTCCTATCTCTATGATTTTGTGGGCCATTCTCCTATCTCTATGATTTTGTGGGCCATTCTCCTATCTCTATGATTTTGTGGGCCATTCTCCTATCTCTATGATTTTGTGGGCCATTCTCCTATCTCTATGATTTTGTGGGCCATTCTCCTATCTCTATAGTCAATGATTGTGTCCAGCGTGTGGGCCATTCTCCCGTCTGCCATATCATGTTACAGATTTTTGTTTAAAAATCTATCGCCACTGCCCCTTCAAGAATGAATAGTTCGTCTGGTATGTTTTCCACTCCGACTGCTTTCCATTAAGAGATCTAACTGTCACCTGAACGTCTTCCCGCATAATGCTCAAGTTATCTTCCTCGTCCTGTTGGTCTGCTGGGGTTACATGATAAAAAGAAACATTTCACACAAGAGCAAGGAACTAATAGTCAAGTTATATAAATCATTAGTGAGATCTAAACTGGAGTACTGTGTTCAGGTGTGGAGTCCATATAATAGAGTGGCTATAAACATCCTGGAAAGGGTGCATAGAAGAGCTACAAAAATGATCGCAGGGTTTCAGAATTATATTTATGACAAGCAACTAATAGTCAAGTTATATAAATCATTAGTGAGATCTAAACTGGAGTACTGTGTTCAGGTGTGGAGTCCATATAATAGAGTGGCTATAAACATCCTGGAAAGGGTGCATAGAAGAGCTACAAAAATGATCGCAGGGTTTCAGAATTATATTTATGACAAGCAACTAATAGTCAAGTTATATAAATCATTAGTGAGATCTAAGCTGGAGTACTGTGTTCAGGTGTGGAGTCCATATAATAGAGTGGCTATAAACATCCTGGAAAGGGTGCATAGAAGAGCTACAAAAATGATCGCAGGGTTTCAGAATTATATTTATGACAAGCAACTAATAGTCAAGTTATATAAATCATTAGTGAGATCTAAACTGGAGTACTGTGTTCAGGTGTGGAGTCCATATAATAGAGTGGCTATAAACATCCTGGAAAGGGTGCATAGAAGAGCTACAAAAATGATCGCAGGGTTTCAGAATTATATTTATGACAAGCAACTAATAGTCAAGTTATATAAATCATTAGTGAGATCTAAGCTGGAGTACTGTGTTCAGGTGTGGAGTCCATATAATAGAGTGGCTATAAACATCCTGGAAAGGGTGCATAGAAGAGCTACAAAAATGATCGCAGGGTTTCAGAATTATATTTATGACAAGCTACTAATAGTCAAGTTATATAAATCATTAGTGAGATCTAAGCTGGAGTACTGTGTTCAGGTGTGGAGTCCATATAATAGAGTGGCTATAAACATCCTGGAAAGGGTGCATAGAAGAGCTACAAAAATGATCGCAGGGTTTCAGAATTATATTTATGACAAGCAACTAATAGTCAAGTTATATAAATCATTAGTGAGATCTAAACTGGAGTACTGTGTTCAGGTGTGGAGTCCATATAATAGAGTGGCTATAAACATCCTGGAAAGGGTGCACAGAAGAGCTACAAAAATGATCGCAGGGTTTCAGAATTATATTTATGACAAGCAACTAATAGTCAAGTTATATAAATCATTAGTGAGATCTAAACTGGAGTACTGTGTTCAGGTGTGGAGTCCATATAATAGAGTGGCTATAAACATCCTGGAAAGGGTGCATAGAAGAGCTACAAAAATGATCGCAGGGTTTCAGAATTATATTTATGACAAGCAACTAATAGTCAAGTTATATAAATCATTAGTGAGATCTAAACTGGAGTACTGTGTTCAGGTGTGGAGTCCATATAATAGAGTGGCTATAAACATCCTGGAAAGGGTGCATAGAAGAGCTACAAAAATGATCGCAGGGTTTCAGAATTATATTTATGACAAGCAACTAATAGTCAAGTTATATAAATCATTAGTGAGATCTAAACTGGAGTACTGTGTTCAGGTGTGGAGTCCATATAATAGAGTGGCTATAAACATCCTGGAAAGGGTGCATAGAAGAGCTACAAAAATGATCGCAGGGTTTCAGAATTATATTTATGACAAGCAACTAATAGTCAAGTTATATAAATCATTAGTGAGATCTAAACTGGAGTACTGTGTTCAGGTGTGGAGTCCATATAATAGAGTGGCTATAAACATCCTGGAAAGGGTGCATAGAAGAGCTACAAAAATGATCGCAGGGTTTCAGAATTATATTTATGACAAGCAACTAATAGTCAAGTTATATAAATCATTAGTGAGATCTAAACTGGAGTACTGTGTTCAGGTGTGGAGTCCATATAATAGAGTGGCTATAAACATCCTGGAAAGGGTGCATAGAAGAGCTACAAAAATGATCGCAGGGTTTCAGAATTATATTTATGACAAGCAACTAATAGTCAAGTTATATAAATCATTAGTGAGATCTAAGCTGGAGTACTGTGTTCAGGTGTGGAGTCCATATAATAGAGTGGCTATAAACATCCTGGAAAGGGTGCATAGAAGAGCTACAAAAATGATCGCAGGGTTTCAGAATTATATTTATGACAAGCAACTAATAGTCAAGTTATATAAATCATTAGTGAGATCTAAGCTGGAGTACTGTGTTCAGGTGTGGAGTCCATATAATAGAGTGGCTATAAACATCCTGGAAAGGGTGCATAGAAGAGCTACAAAAATGATCGCAGGGTTTCAGAATTATATTTATGAGTAAAGACTAAAATAAAAACTGGTCTTCAGTGTCTCGAACAAAGAAGAATTTGAGATGACTTAATACAAGTGTATAAACTAATAAATGGAAAGGATAGATTAGACTATACTAAGTTTTTAAAAGTACGACCGGCTACAGGGGATGGCGTGGCCTAGTGGTTAAGTGGCACGGCTCACAACCGAAAGGTGCTGGGTTCGATCCCCATCACAGCTCCGGCCATTACCCCGGGGAAGTAAACCCTTAGAAAATGCAGGAGGAAGCAGACCCTTACATAAAATGCATGCTGAAGTCGGATGCACTGGACCGAAAGGCGCAAAATAAGAACCACAGTGCAACGCACACCGCCTTGGGGAATAGAGAAATAAGGCGAACGCAAAAAAAAAAAAGGAAAAACAAAACGAACGACCGGCTACAAGAACAAGAGGGCTCAGCTACAAATTGTTTAAAAACAGATCTAGATTAGATATTAGAAAATATTTTTTTAGTCAGAAGATGGTGAATCCTTGGAATGAAATGCCACAGGATGTAGTGGAAGCAGTCAGTTAATTCATTCAAAAATAGATTGGATGCTCACAGTATTTTCGGTATCTGTGGAATGAAATAAACTGGTTGTATACAGACTCTGTAGAGACTTCTAAACCAGTATAACGAAGTTAAGTTAGGTATATCACTCATTCATTTTGCTTTGCACACTACACAGACTCTGAAAAGTTGCACCAGAACATGATTTGCCATATACTACGTGGAGATCTCTGGACAGGTGTGCCCAGGTTTGGGTCTAACCCGAAGCATATACTACGTGGAGATCTCTGGACAGGTGTGGGTCTAACCTGAAGCCTATTCTACGTGGAGATCTCTGGACAGGTTAACGACAGGTGTGGGTCTAGCCTGAAGCATATACTACGTGGAGATCTCTGGACAAGTTAAGGACAGGTGTGGGTCTAACCTGAAGCATATACTACGTGGAGATCTCTGGACAAGTTAAAGACAGGTGTGGGTCTAACCTGAACCATATGGAAATCTAGAACAGGTGTGGGTCTAGTCTGAAGCATATACTACGTGGAGATCTCTGGACAAGTTAAGGACAGGTGTGGGTCTAACCTGAAGCATATACTACGTGGAGATCTCTGGGCAAGTTAAAGACAGGCGTGGGTCTAACCTGAAACATATACTACGTGGAGATCTCTGTACAGGTTAACGACAGGTGTGGGTCTAACCTGAAACATATACTACGTGGAGATCTCTGTACAGGTTAACGACAGGTGTGGGTCTAACCTGAAAAAGGGGATTTGCAGACAATGAATATTGTAAATGTTGGGTCGTTCAGGACCCGGAACACCTGATTTATATGTCCTAGGATGCAGGAATCCTGTGTAGGACATGATGGTGGGAAATGAAAGAGCACGGACAGTGGCTGGTTTTTGGGCAAAGACTATGTGAGATTGCCGGACACGGAAAGTAAGTAAGTATGACCGATATATTCAAATGAGGAAAATTATTTTTGTTGAATTGTGATATCTCCTGGTGAGGATCAAGATGCTGAGTAGTTCATGAACTGCAGGAGTCATCGACGCAAAGCTGATTGCTAGCATCAGGACCAGTGACTAAGAGCTGCCAAGACCCTTCTCCACCTCAACGTGGTGATCCTGGATAACAGGTCAGACTGGCTAAAGAGAAGGGATTGAAGAAAGAAGGCTAAACCCGTACCCAACAATCCCACGCTGAAGTCAGATGTGTCGGACTGAAAAGGTGCAAATATCGCAGTCAAGCTGTAAACTATGACACAACGCATCCCGTTCTCCAGGCAACATCCTGCTACTTGCAAAGTCCTGTTCAGGGCGTGGTAGCAGAAGATTGAGAACGACCACAGAAGAAGAAGAA
The DNA here is from genome assembly GCA_036924085.1 of Ariolimax columbianus. NCBI lineage: Eukaryota > Metazoa > Mollusca > Gastropoda > Stylommatophora > Arionidae > Ariolimax > Ariolimax columbianus. Next base: position 29,841,813 of record JAVGWX010000025.1, read on the forward strand.
TATTTCCACATAGGTCTCCTAGGAAACAGGCTGTTTCCATGGTAACCTGGCTAGCGAGATGGGAATAGATGTGATCCACGTACTAGCTAGCGACACGCATTTGTAGCAGAGTATTGCACAACTGCCTGGAGGACCCATGTCCACCTTCATCAGCATGCTTGGGATTTGAGGAAAGATACTGCAACCTGCCACTTAACATCCTTCCCAGGGTGCACAAAAAAGTAAACTTTCTCATCATGTACATTCAGTCTTGCTGAAGTTGGATGTGTTGGACCGAAAGGTGCAAATATCGCAGTCAAGCTGTAAACTACGACACAACGCATTCCGTTCTCTGGACTACATTCTGCTACTTAAGCCCTTTCAGGGTTTGGTAGTGGGAGATTGAGAACGAACAAAGCCAAGCCAAGCCAAAGCCAAGCCAAGCCAAGCCAAACCAAACCAAGCCAAGCCAAGCCAAAGCCAAACCAAGCCAAAGCCAAGCATTTTCAACAACAGCCAAAATTGCTCGATAGGTGGAGAGATCGTAGATCCTTGTTTTCTTATCTATTTTATTTATCCATATTGATTGTTATCTTTGTAACACAAGATGATTTAGTTATCTCACATTGTCTTGATATTAAAAGAGCCTGAAAGGGCAGTTAAGACTGTAACCTGCCAACTTCTAAGGAGAGTTGGAAATGGGTGAACTACATCCTGTAGAAACTATTAACCCATGGTAGATGAGGAGTGACCAAGGAATGTAATCTCATGTGGATTAAATATGATTAACTACCAATGTGCACCTATGACAATAAAAGATGAGGTATGAGGAAGGTAGGCAGATAAAATAACATAAATTTTAAAGATAAGTCTGCGTTGTTGTCAATCTGTGTTGTGGTAAGCCTGTGTTGTTGTAAGCCTGTGTTGTAGTAAGCCTGTATTGTAGTAAGAGTGTATTGTAGTAAGCCTGTGTTGTAGTAAGCCTGTATTGTAGTAAGCCTGTGTTGTAGTAAGCCTGTATTGTAGTAAGCCTATATTGTAGTAAGCCTGTGTTGTAGTAAGCCTGTGTTGTTGTGTTGTAGTAAGCCTGTGTTGTAGTAAGCCTGTATTGTAGTAAGCCTGTGTTGTAGTAAGCCTGTGTTGTAGTAAGCCTGTGTTGTTGTGTTGTAGTAAGCCTGTGTTGTAGTAAGCCTGTATTGTAGTAAGCCTGTGTTGTAGTAAGCCTGTGTTGTAGTAAGCCTGTATTGTAGTAAGCCTGTGTTGTAGTAAGCCTGTGTTGTTGAAAGCCTGTGTTGTAGTAAGCCTGTGTTGTAGTAAGCCTGTGTTGTAGTGTTGTAGTAAGCCTGTGTTGTATTGAGCCTGTATTGTAGTAAGCCTGCGTTGTAGTAAGCCTGTGTTGTAGCAAGCCTGTGTTGTATTGAGCCTGTATTGTAGTAAGCCTGTGTTGTATTAAGCCTGTATTGTAGTAAGCCTGTGTTGTAGTAAACCTGTGTTGTAGTAAGCTTGCATTGCTGTGTTGCACAAATCTGCAGGATTAATACAACGCATGCTTAAAACAACACAGGCTTACTACAGCCCGAAAATGCAGGATTAATACAACACGACAGCTCAGACATACTACAACACAACGGCGCAGGTTTACTACAACACGACAACGCAGATAAACTACAACGAAAGCTGACTACAGCACAGGCTGACTACAGTGCAGGCTTACTACATCCTGACAGAGTAGGCTTACTACAATCCGACAGCGCAGACTTAGTACAACACTACAACGCAGGCTTACAACACAGGCTTACTACAACACAACATTGCAGGCTTACTACACAGGCTTACTACAACACAACAATGCAGGCTTACTACAACGCAGGCTTACAACAACACAGGCTTACTACAACGCAGGCTTACAACACAGGCTTACAACAACACAGGCTTACAACAACAGGCTTACAACAACGCAGGCTTACTACAACGCAGGCTTACAACAACACAGCACAGGCTTACAACAACACAGGCTTACTACAACACAGGCTTACAACAACACAACAACGCAGGCTTACTACAACGCAGGCAACTCACAAAAACAACTTGAACTAAAAGAATAAACTTTTATCTCTTCACGACTTGGGGGATGGCATAGGCTAGTGGTTAAGTGACACGGCTCACAACCGAAGGTGCTGGGTTCGATCCCCATCACAGCACCGGCCGTTACCTCGGGGAAGCAAACCCTTAGAAAATGCAGGAGGAAGCAGACCCTTACATAAAATGCTTGCTGAAGTCGTATGCACTGGGCCGACAGGTGCAAAATAAAAACCACAGTGCAACGCACACCGCCTCGCCTTGGGGATTAGAGAAATAAGGCAAACACAAACAACAACAACATCTCTTCACGATGCTTCACAACAACAAAATTGGCGGACATGAAAACCAAAAATAAATGTATATGCCCAGCTGTTCCTTGTTTAACTTCACTAATGACATTTTGTGATTGCTGTTTTCATTTGCTCCGTCCTTGAACTTCCAGGCTATCAAAACATTAACTTCAATTATACCTGTATGTACACAAAACAGATATGTTTTGGTTTTTTTTCCATCCGCAAAACATTCCTCTGTACATAGTAACACTGACAATAGCTGACCAACTTACAATGCATGAATCAGAACATTGAAATACATAACGTACATGTTATGTACGCACTTCTTCTTCTTCGTACACAACATTTTATGTAATATATACTCGTTCTTGGAGGAAAGAATATATCCATTGTACCTCCATGCATGTTGTAAAAGGTGACTAAAGAGAGTTGTGCATGTGACTGGCGACCTCATTGAGTTAAATAAAATGCTATAGAATTCGCTAATGTGAAAGCATGCGCAGTGCTTTGGTGCAGGGTTTATAAAGAAGGCCATCTTGATCAGTGGAGCAGTACTCTAAGTGGTGGAGCCGTATTCCAAGTAGTGGAGCTGTACTACATCTGCATCTGGAATAGTGGAGCTGTACTGCGTGGTGGCGCTGTACTACATCTGGAGTGATATAGCTGTACTCCAAGTGATGGAGCTGTACTCTGAGTGGTGGAGCCGTATTCCGAGTAGTGGAGCTGTGCTACATCTGGAGTAGTGGAGCTGTACTGAGTGTGGTGGAGCTGTACTACATCTGGAGTAGTGGAGCTGTACTACATCTGGAGTGATAGAGCTGTACTCCGAGTGGTGGAGCTGTACTCAGTGTGGTGGAGCTGTACTACATCTGGAGTGATAGAGCTGTACTCAATGTGGTGGAGCTGTGCTACATCTGGAGTGATAGAGCTGTACTCCGAGTGATAGAGCTGTACTCCGAGTGGTGGAGCAGTACTACATCTGGAGTGATAGAGCTGTACTCCGAGTGGTGGCGATGCACCCCAGTTGAAGTGAAAAGGGGACAATATGATGAATTACTTTTGTCGTCCATTGTTGGCTTGACAATCAACTATTTTGTAAATGTGGCTACATATTCTCATTGTTGGCTTGGCAATCAACTATTTTGTAAATGTGGCTACATATTCTCAGAAAATTATTACTTGATTTTTAGAAAACCGCTCCATACCAGTAGGAGGGACCTTGTACCAATTTCAGAGCTGAAGCAAGAGCTGTTCATGCAGCAACGAGGATTCTTAACAGTCTAGCGGTAACCATGAGGAAAACAGTTACTCTAACATACTCCAGGAGCAAACTTCAAGCCATCGCAACCCTCAAACAGACTCTCACACAAAATTAAATGTAAGATCAGGTCGCTGTCCCAAAAAACATATTAAATTTTTACTGTGGATTCCGGCCCACTGTGAAAACGAGAAGGCAGATGAACTCGCAAAAGCTAAAAGTGGCGGCACATGGACAGACTCGTCATCCACAGAGAAGCAAAGACACTTATCAAACAACCCATGAGGACAGAATGGAGAGACCAGCACAAAGAATACAAGCCAGAGAATGACAGTGTAGACAAACTTGGCAGAGATGGGCAGACAAAGATCTTCAGACTCAGAACGCGACATTGTAGACTCAAGGTCCACCTCCACAGAATGGGTCTCAGAGACACCACCACGTGCGATTGTGGAGCACCCAAACAAACACAGGAACATATCCTACAGGACTGCCCTTCTTATACAGAGAGAAGAGAGGCTGGTCTGGCCTGAGGAAGCGACCATGCTCGAAAAGTTGTGGAGGACCGACGGAGACCTAATGCGTAGTCTCCTCTGTGAACCTCGCCGGGCTAGAAGCATAGTATCAGATGATCGATAAGGATCAAGATGCTGAGCAGCGCATGAGCTGCAGTGGTCAGTGACCCATAGCTGACTGCTAGCGTCAGGGCCAGCGAGCCATAGCTGCCAAGTCCCTTCTACACCTCCACGCGGTGATCCTGGATTACAGGCTGCAGCAGGGCTGACTGGCTAAGGAGAAGGGATCGAAGAGGGAATGCTAACCCGGTACTCAAAAAATGCTTCCTGAAGTCGGATGTGTTGGACCGAAAGGTGCAAATATCGCAGCTAAGCTGTAAACTACAACACAACGCATTCCCTTCTCTGGACTACATTCTGCTACTTACCCTTTCAGGGTTTGGTAGCGGGAGATTGAGAACAAACAAAGAAGAAGAAGAAGATGATCGAAGAAGGCGATTACTTGATTTATTCCAAACATAAAGGCTTAAAATAAAAAATAGATTATGAATATAAAATTTATTCTTGACGTCTGCTCAGGCAGAAGTCGCGGCGAATGAGGTGATCAGTCAGCTGCTCGTGAGTGCTTGTGCCAGTAAACCAGAGGTGATCAAGACCCATTTCTGCCTCAAAGCAGTAGTGGGGTGCACTCGTGCAGGCTGGCAGAGCGAAGCTGAAACTGGATGTGTCAGACTGAGATGCATATATACCGCAGCCTTGCTGCTGTAAACTATGACACAACAAAACAGAACGCCCATTTCAGGACAAATGATGAAGAATTACGAACTTTGTTTATCTTTAGGGCAGAAGACTTTCCAACTCGTGGCTTTTCATACTTCTTCATTCACACACGCCTGAAAAGTGTGGAGTAGCCTTCTGGGTTTGAAAGAAAGTTCTAGAAACTATACCTGCACAGTGAAATACAGGAATACAAGAAAACACTCGAGATTATACCCCTTATAAAAATACAGCAATAAAAGAAAGTTCTAGAAACTATACTCCCTATAGAAACATAAGAATAAAAATAAGTTCTAGAAACTATACTCCCTATAGAAATACAGGAATAAAAGAAAGTTCTAGAATATACTCCCTATATAAATACAGGAATAAAAGAAAGTCCTAGAAACTATACTTCCTATAAAAAATATAGAAATGAAAGTCATTTAAGCTTGACCTCATACAGAAATAAAAGCCAACTCTAGAAACTATACTCCCAATTGAAATACAGGAATAAAAGACAGCTCTAGAAACTATACTTCCTTAGAAAACTTAGAATCCTGGTATTCAAACAGGAATGCTTCGGCTATATGTAGTAGGTATTTTACAACTTCCTGCAGCTTACTAAGCATGGGGAAGACTCCCTATATAAATACAGGAATAAAAGAAAGTTCTAGAAACTATACTCCCTATAGAAACATAAGAATAAAAATAAGTTCTAGAAACTTTACTCCCTATATAAATACAGGAATAAAAGAAAGTTCTAGAATATACTCCCTATATAAATACAGGAATAAAAGAAAGTTCTAGAATATACTCCTTATATAAATACAGGAATAAAAGAAAGTTCTAGAATATACTCCCTATAGAAACACAAGAATAAAAATAAGTTCTAGAAACTATTCTCTCTATAGAAACACAAGAATAAAAATAAGTTCTAGAAACTATACTCTCTATAGAAACACAAGAATAAAAATAAGTTCTAGAAACTATACTCCCTATAGAAATACAGGATTAAAGAAAGTTCTAGAATATACTCCCTATAGAAATACAAGAATAAAAAAAAGTTCTAGAAACTATACTCCCTATAGAAATACAGGATTAAAGAAAGTTCTAGAAACTATACTCCCTATAGAAACACAAGCATAAACGACAATTCTAGAAATTATACTCCCTATAGAAATAAAAGAAAGTTCTAGAAACTATACTCCCTACTGGAATACAAGAATTAATTACTTGTTTTGCTGTGGTGTTGGTGGGGAGGGAGCGTAGGCTTGGAATAATTACATCATTTATTATGTCCTCCAGTAGGGTTATAGAGCTGAGGAAAAAAGGTCACTCACTCATGCAGCCACCAAATATTGTGCAGGTTAGGTTTTTATCTTTCATCTTACGGTAAAAATATCTTAGGCTGTAACAGAGTTCCCGTGTCTGCTGGGTCAAGAGACTGGTATAATAACTAGGGCTGTACTGAATACTGGTTTTTAATATTCGGCTGTACGTAAATAGAGGCACACAACTATTCAGGTTTTCTCTATGTTTTGACTTGTAATCGTTTTTTTATGGTGATCGCCAAAGATGAAAAGAGACATCAGATAACCCTGGGAACACGAGCACTAGAGCAGGTCAGCAACTTTAAATATCTAGGAGTGGTAATAGACAGCAGGGGAGGAATCAAAGAGGAGTTAACTGCACGAAGGGCAGCAGCAGGTAGACTGTTCCATGCAATAAACAGAGATTTCCTCAGTAGAAGAGAAATAAGCAGGAAAACAAAGATGGATGTATACTGCTCGGCCTGTCCTGACATATGGATGTGAGTCATGGGCAATGACTACAGCCCAAGAAAGGCAATTACAAACTTCAGAAATGAGGTACCTAAGAAAGGTGGTTCAGGTGACGAAAAGGGACAAGATCCGTAACCAGACAATACGTAGCAGTCTTGAAGTTCAACCCCTGCAGACACGAGTGGAGCAGTCCCAACTACAGTGGTTTGACCATGTCTGTAGAATGGAAGAAGATCGGATACCAAAGCAGTCATGGGAGATCAAAAGTCAAAGACGCAGACCCAGAGGTTGTCCCAAAGTACGTTGGGAAGACAACATACGACAGTCCCTAAGTGATAGAGGGCTGGATTGGAAAGAGGCCAGGAAAAAGACGGCGGATAGAGCAGTGTGGCGTTCTCTTTGGCAAACCTCTACACCTCACGGTAGAAGAGGAGCGACTAAGTAAGTAAGTAAGTAGTACAACTATTCAGCCGAATGCCATAAAATTGTGCGGAAAATACAGGCGATCGACAGCATCTCGCCAGCTTGCACGGTCCTAGGTTGCTCGTTCTGCCTCTCTCCGGGTGCAATTATTTAATTTTAGCCCCTTCTCACATTCTCTTCTCCGTGTATTTGTGGTCTACCTCTCTCTCTTTTCCCTTGAGCATTCCATGTAAGAGCCTGTCAGGCTATCTTAGACTGTACCTTCCGCACCGTATGTTCTTTCCAGCCCCATTTTCTTCGCGTAATTTGTTGTTTCAGTGGATGTTGTTGGCTCCTTTCCCACAAGTCTTCATTCCTCACCATGTCCTGCCACTTTATGAACACAAGTCTTCATTCCTCACCATGTCCTGCCACTTTATGCCCATTATCCTTTGGAGGCATCTGTTAACGGAGGACTGGAATCTTTGTTGTATGACCTTGGTTGTTCTCCGCTCCATACAGTAACACCTACTTGACACTTGCGTTGAATATTCTAATTTTGGTGTGAATCTTCATATACTAAACAATATATCGAGATCCAGAGATATCAATAGAGAGAGAACGTAAAATAAATACTCACTCGTGTATAACACGCATGCTTGATTTAGCAAAAGATTTTTCGGTAAGATTAAAAATTTGTGTATAATATGCACCATGATTTTTCAAGATTTTATTTTATGAAACAATTGTTAAAAAACTGGATGTATGGATAATAACAAAGAAAAATAGGTATACAACATCTACATTTGAGGTACCTCGGACTCCATCACCATCACTCTAACTAGAAAACACTAGCAACATTCAACTTGCGCCATTTTCACTGACATACTTTTCAATGTAGGCTACTTTCTGTATTCAAAATAATATTTGTGAGTACTCACATATAATGTGCACCCGAGCTGTAAAGGGCCAAAATGAGTAACAAATTATGTGTATTCTACCTTATTTTCAGTCCACGTGTCATTAGAAATTGTGGGGAGATGTGACCTCCTTTGTTTAAACATTTTTATCAGGCAAAAATGTACTGGTGACTTGCCAGGTTAATCCCAGTATCTGCTCCAACCGCTTGTGTATTTTTAGGACTGGTGGTGGGTGAAAGCGTAAATTAGAGCAAGGTAGACCCGCAGCCTGCCAGGCACCATCTATGATGCTCCGTTAACCACATAACCAGGGCGTGACAAATTTCAGGGTGACTCATAACTCAGCCAAAAATTTCACCAGTCGGCCTGGTTGGACTACAGTCATGCGATTTATGTTAACAAATTTAATCTAGGCACTAATTCCCATTTATTTCTAAATTGCAATGTGTACCAGACCAAAACATATTGTATTACTTACACAGTATTAGCCTATTTCTTCTTAAGAAAGAATGCAGCGTCGTTAGAAACATGACGTTTATGTCCTTGAACATGCGTTGGAGTTTTTAGCACTGATGTACCATTTATCTATGACTTTAGTAGGTTAAAATTGTGGTAGTGGAGGTCCATTTAGATTCACCATCACAAACTAGCGTATGTACAATCTATTTGAACCGTAATATCATTAATAATCGCGCAAGTCGTTATGCAGTAACGATTAAAAATGTAATTAACGATTAAAAGCAAATTTTATTTTTTTTGGCAAAGATTTTTACTCGTCACAGACGAGCGCTTTTGTCAAGCCCTGCACATAACCAAGACCTGATGTTGTAGCCACACAGTCCCGAGCAGCAGCCGTTAAGTTTACTCTTTACGATTTCCAACTGCCAAGGGATTTTTAACATGCGTACCTCCACTACACGTGGGTGTCTGATCTCACTGCTCAGAGATCAGGAGGAATTTTTACTGGATGATCCACGTGAACAAATTTAGGTCTCAACCGGGATTTGATCCCACGGCCTCCAGCATCCAAGCCGAACACATCTTACCTCGAGTTCACTGGGTCCAACAATTATGCGTATTATACGTGAGATTTTACGATGGGGAGTGAGTGCTTGGTGTACATTATATTAAGTTGATAAAGTCTGCAGACATTTTTATTACTGATAGAAACATCTAATAGACCCCTGTGTGGCACATTGGTAATATGTTGTTAAGCCCATATTATAAACAACAAAGTGAGAGCTCACACCTTCAACGGCCTGGTCATCTCCAGCCATGGGTTATGACTGCGAGGTGTGGAATATACGAAAAAGTGACATGGTGCGGCTCCAAGCTACTCAATGAGCGAAGAACACCATCACTTTCACTACAGGACCACATCCGCAACACTGCCATCAGGAGTCAAACCAGCTTCAATGACATCGGAGATAAGAAAGTAGAGGTGGGCAGGCCACGTGCTACACGTAAATGCCTGATAATTGATGGACACGTCAAGGGATGTCATGGTGACCCTACACCTATAATCGTGGCCCCAGACGTCCACCAATGAGATGGAGAGATGGCCATCGATAGGACCTTGGTCCAGCATGGTACTTACTGACGGAGGACAGATATGTGTTTAGATGAGATTTGGCTACCTGGCATAAGGCATAGGGAGTCGCGTAGCGCAGTGGTTAGTGCGCTGGCTTCGCATCTGAGTGGTCCTGGGTTCATTCCCCAGTTGAGGCGGTAATGTTTTTTTCAGACCGCAATGGCTCCCGGGTCGACCCAGCCTTAAATGGGTACCGGTTCAGTCCGGGAAGTAAAAGCGGCGAGGGAGAGGAGATGGCTACCGCCCTCATATAGCCGAGCCTTTGAAATGTGAGATCGCTAACACCTCACACCCCTACGGCAGTAATGCTATGGGATACTTTACTTTACTTTACATACGGCACAAAATGTGCCAGAATGATCATCAGGATGACAGTGTTACTGCCCATATTATCTTGACCAACGGCACACTATAGGTGATGTAGTCAGCATCTCGCTAACCGCCTTTATTTCCAAACTTGTTCTGGTACAGGTAACCAAATTTTGTGGCTAGCCCAACCCTGGGAATTGTTATTTGTGACCGGGGAAAAATTTTTGCCCCAACTGAGGACCGATCCCCGATGACATGGCTTGGGTTACCAACAACAATCATTTCACAATTCAAATTTTTCGATCATTAGAAAAATAAAATAAATGCTTTGATATGCCCCTAACAAACCACGGAACAGCCTATAAATGCAGCTCAAAGATCAAATTCCACATATCCTCTACCTGATTTTTAAAATATGCTCTAGTCGACTCTTTTTTTCACATGAAACTCTTTCCCACATGAAACTCTTTTCCACATTTTTGTTTGTTTGTGACCGCCTTATTTCTCTATTCCCCAAAGCGGTGTGCGTTACACTGTGGTTTTTATTTTTGTGCCTGTCGGCCCAGTGCATCCGACTTCCTCCTGCATTTTCTAAGGGTTTGCTTTCCCGGGGTAACGGCCGGTGCTGTGATGGGGATCGAACCCAGCACCTTTGGTTGAGAGCTGTGTCACTAGCCCACGCCATCCCTCTTCTCTTTCCCACACGAAACGCTTTCCAACATGAAAAACGTGTGGGCGTTAACAAAAACAAGGCCTCTCAACATTCTTTGTCCTTAGACAATATCTGTTGTCTGATATGTGTTGCTGGTTTTGCTGAAATGCAGGTTGACCTGATTGTATTGTTAGTATTCTAAGAGTTTGGCTTATTGAATGAACTAGTTGGCCCCAAAGAGAATATTCGGTACAGCCCCAAGATCAATCATACAGCCAAACAGTCCTCCTTACTTCGGAAGGTACACAAGGTAAGGCATGAGTGGATGGTTGCTGTAGAGGCATCAAACCTGGAAACGGTTGATGTGGATCTACTGTACTGGTCATTCTGGGGTCCAGGCCAATGAAAGAGCGGACATCCTGGCTTCACAGGCACAGATTACGGGTACACTAGAAATGGATAGGAGTAACATTTTGAAGTCTATCAATGACCACCTGTTAGATACGTCACTGCAACCGACGAATCAGCAATTCACAGACTGCAGATCTTTGATATCAAACGAGGTTCGAGCAGGCTGGGGCACATCAGAGGATGAAGCAGAAGTGTGTACAACCAGTGAGCCGCAGGAACCATGAGTATCCACACCCTTCGCCATTTAGTGACAGATACTGAGCACCTATGGGTATGCCCGGAGTACAGGAAGTCAATTCTTAGGAACAGGACAGACCAGAACTCCTCCATTTTCCGAAGGAGCAAAACAGCAGAAGATTGATATATTTACACCTGGCTGTCAACATCCGAACTGTACATAAACAATTTACAAATACGTCGGCACTAAGTACTTTGTTTATCTGTATACGTCTGGTTGTGTGCTTTGGACATATGGACCACAAGATTGGCTTTGTTTGTATACTTCATCCCACAAGATGCACATATGTATGGCTTTTCCCTGGTATGTTTCCTCATGTGTTTGTCCAGCCCGCTCTTCCATAGGAAAGCTTTTCCACACACCAAACATCCAAATGGTTGGTCAGTGCTGTGGATACGACGCTGGTGGATGGATAGTTGAGATTTAACAGTGAACGTTTTTGAACATTGGTCACACTTGTAAGGCTTGGTCCCGAGATGTGTGCGATAATGGGCTTCCAGCTTGCCTCGCTCCACAAACGACTTTGAACACATGGGGCAGGAGTGAGGCTTTTGTTCTAAGTGGCTCAGCATGTGGCGTTGCAGCTTCCACTTGGTGAAGAAAGATTTCTCACAAACGTCGCACTGGTACGGACGGTCGTTTAGGTGATTGCATTTGTAATGAAGTTCCAACTTGGTTGAGTCTCCAAAGGATTTGTTACAGATGTCACATGTGTGGATCTTTGACGATTTTAGCTTTTTCTTTTTGGGAGTGACGGCCATGACTGAACCACTTGCATCATGAATTACCTCACCCTCCGAAAAGTTTGGATTGTATACATGGAGTTGCTGTGATTCCGATTCTTGCTTGATGAGACCAGACTCGTCAGTGGCTCGCCGACAAGTGTTCTGGTTCGGCAACGAAAAGGTTTCAGTTCCTTCCTGAATGGGAGCATCTGAAATATTTATATATGTCTGTTCAAAGTCAGTCTGGTTCAGTAAATGATCGCTACCATTTTGTTTTCCCAAGAGTTGAACGGCTATATCTGAGGCTCCATTTACAGCAGAGACAGGAGTCTCTGGTGGGTGTGACGGAGTAGGAGGATGGTGCACTGGTGTCGCTGGTGCTGACTGCGGTGTCGCTGAGCCTGGGTTGTGAACTGGAGTGGCTGAAATGCTACTACCGTCGTCTGATCTGCTCTGGTCGTTAGTTGTTGTGGCTGCCTTTTGATCTTCCAAGATATGCTGGTTATCGTCGGTGAAGAACCGGATTCTAAAATGAACCGCAAGGTGATTGCCATCTGTTTCCTCGTGTTCACAACACATGTCACATGGATACAGTTCCTCCTCGATATGCTTGACCCGGTGGATATCCACACTGATCCGGTCTGAGAAAGTCTTACCACAAATGTCACAACATGGTCGTGCATTTTTCAGTTTCTTTTTCTTCTTTTGACTGGGTACAATGAGCGCTGGAAGTGTGTATTGTACAACCTGCGGAATGCTCGGCGCGCTTTTCAGTTCACACGGATGATCTAAGAGTTCTTGTGATGAACTGAATGTGACGGCACAGTTCTGACATGTGAAGTCCTTCTGTATGTCATGTTTTTTCTTCTTGTGGACTTTCATGCATTTGAGAACGCGGAAGGGCCGGTTACAAACATTGCAGGAGAACTTTTTCATCTCTCCTCCGATGTGGTCGTTTTCATCGTTATCATTTTGCGCTTCATATGGCTCTGGACGCTTGCAATGGTTTTTCTTGTGGTAGTTGAGGTAGCGTCTTGTGGCAAAACCCTTACCACAAGTCTCACAGACAAACGTTTTCAGCGGAGGGTGGTTGCTGACATGATCGTCTAAAGTAGGCTGATCAAGAAAACCCTCGTGACACACGGGGCAACTGAACTCGGAAAATTCTACGGAGTCATCTTCCAGGTCTTGATTAGCATCTTCATCTTGTTCATCTTCATCCTCTTGGTAGTCCATGGTGCTAGTCTGCAGCGAGGGTGTCAGTGTTGCATGGGCTGCACCGTCAGAACTGCAGAAGCTGGCGTGATCCTCCGAGCTGTAGTCTGACGGCTGGAGAACTTGCTGCGGTTGATTGTCAACCCCAGCGATGATAGCGGGAGCGGCTGCAGAATGATAGGACGCAAACGATGTCTGTCCGGAGTAAGCACTATTCTGAACAAATGGAAGTGTCGAGATGTGCTGGTAGCCACCGCCAGACATGTGAGAAGCATAAGACTGATCATCGCCAGCTATCCTTATCATGGCAGGAGAGAGAACTGTAAAGTTACCTCCCTGAGAGTTACCACTATCCACCGAGATATACACAGCATTACTCCCTTCCCCCCTGCTTCCGGAATCCTCCCTATTCACTGCCACCATCTGCACCGACTGATTGTAAGAAATTGTCCCATCATTTTGAGAGAGCAGCGGACTTGCGGAGTCAGAGTTCATCTGATCAGCAGAATTGTAATATACCATTTGTTGATCGTGAGAACCAATCATATAATTTGACTGAATCTCCTCGTTCACACCCATTGCAGCAGCTGGCATCAGGGAGGTGAATGTTTTATCTTGATTCTCCGCACCCGTGGCTCCACCATTCTCTACAAAGCCGCCTGCTGGAACGAGCTGAGCAAAGTCCTTTTCCTCACCACTGCTATCAAACTCCGCGCCATTCTCCTCCACCAGACCATTCAGGTAACTGGTGGCTGGTTGAAGAGTGGCGCCACCATTCTCGTCATCGTCTTGTAACACCTCACTCCACGACGCCCGAGCATTCCCTGTCTGAGGTTCAGAGAATTCGGATTTCATGACCTCATCCACAGAATGCGAATCTATGGATCGATATGCAGTAAAAGAGTCGTGGCAACTGTTACGAGCCTCAGAATAACTACAGGGTACGTCCACGGTCATAACCTTACTAGGCTGCTGAGCATATGGACCAGACGAATCTTCGCCGTTTGCCAGCCACAAATCCTCGGTGTAGTCTATATTTAGGGATTTATCCTCCGACACAGCATCTCCATTTTCTGTGGGTGAAAATCCATCCTGCCCATTGTTGCACTCTAGTGCAGCCATCTTGGGCAAGGACCTCACCCGCAGCACGACTTTACGAGCTAATAATGATGGCAGTGGTACTGAAACGTATCTCTAAATATCAATGATAAATGCTTGATCCAACCTGCACACAACCGGTACTAACTAGAAATATGGCAGCTGTAGTGCCTTTCCTCAATTCCATTCAAACAACCATGCCGTGTTTGTAGTTGATTTCTGTAACGATGACATGATTTGAAAATGTTTCTTCATATTGAAAACCACATGGACTTCTAAGTGGTCAAAGAATAAATCAGGTGGACTTTGAAGTGGTCAAGTTAAGGCCAGTTCAAAACTTTGATGTGATAAATATATTCAGTGTCTCATCACGTCAATGTGACTTGCAAATCTGAAAGAAGAAATGATTCAATATTACTAACGACATACGATATGAATAATGTACCGGGTGAGTGGGAAGAACATGAGCCAATACAATGCCATCATAAAATGATTATTAGTTTGAAAAAATTGTATGAACATTCGTACAGTTGTACATAATTAGCCAACAACTACAAGGCTTGTTCAAAATGTATTCGACCTTAATTTTTTTTCCGCAAAAACAAATGAAGCATGTTTTTGTCCTTTGGCAGGGATGTCCAGGGGATTGTTATGCGCATGTGTGAAATTTTTCCAGCCTGTCGGTCAGACTTTCAGTGTTGAGTGTAGTGAGCAGCCATCAGGATTTCATGCACCACAAAATGATGGAAAGAATTGAGCAGCGATGTTGCATCAAATTTTGCCAAAAGCTAGGCGATGCTCAGGTGGAAACCATTCAAAATATCCAACAGGCTGTCGGTGATGATGACATGAGCATAACACAAATTAAGGAGCGGTACAATCGCTTCAAAGATGGCAGCACATGGCTGTAAGGCGGATCACGTTCCGGTAAGGCCTCAACAAGCCGAAATGATGAAGTCATTGACCAAGTACGGCCATTGGTCTTGCAGAACTGTCGCATCACTACCCGAGTGTCCGCAAAATGTGTGTCAAAGCTGCAACTCTGTCTGAGAAGTCTCACAGGATATGCTGAACTCCACAAACGGCGACCTGACTTCCTGAACACTGTGATCACTGGTGATAAGTCGTCGGTTTATGGATATGACATGGAAACTAAGTTGCAGTCATCACAGTGAAGATATCCAACATTCCTGAGACCGAAAAAGCCAGGCCGATGCGCATCAATGTCAAAGTCATGTTGACAGTTTTCTTTCACTCCCATGGGGTTGTGCATCACGACTATGCACCACAAGGTCAAAACATTACCAGCGAGTACTACCTGGAGGTCATCCGTCGCCTTCGTGATGCTGTTTGACGTAAACGACCAGACCTGTGGACAACAGGAACTTGGCAGCTCCTTTATGACAATGTACAGTCCATTCTTCGCATCTGATTCAGACTTTCTTGGCCAAACACAACCTTCCTCTGGTTCGCCAAGGCTTCCTATTCTCCGACACTCCTTGTAATTTTTGGCTGTTCTCCAAGCTGAAAATTCCACCGAAAGAGACCCGACTTGAGAAGACATTATGCAGAATGTGACGACCCAGCTGTACTACACTTCCCAAAGATGTCATCCTGAAATACTTCCAACAATGGCGGGACTGATAGGTGAAGTGTGTCGGGTACCACGGAAAGTACTTTGAAGGGAATTAGGTTTAAAACCATCAGGTGAGTAATTGTATTTATCAGGTCCAAAGGTCGGATACATTTTGAACACACCTGGAAGGAATGAAAGCCATATAGTCCTGCTTACAGATGCCTTGGCCATAGTCACAGCACTAAAAAGCCCGAAAAATACTGAACTTAATGATTTAAGAGCAGTACTCTGTCAACTATGCCAGCAGTCCGCACCAAAAAGGATAGTGGTACAGTGGGTTCCATCCCACTGCAACATCCAAGGCAACGAGGAGGCAGACAGACTGGCAAAAGAAGGTGCAAGACTACCACAACCAGATACTAGTGTGACATACGAAGAGTCAAAACGGCTTATTAGAGCTAGATACATGACCAAATGGGAAACAGAACATACTGGCTACACAAAAAACGATGCCTATTACCAGTTGAACAGAAGAGAGCAGCTCGTGGTCTTCAGACTTCGCATTGGCCACAATAGACTGAGGTACAAATTGAAGATAGGTGGCACTGACGAATGCCCGTGTGGTACCGGGAAAATGACCGCTGAGCATTTGCTGCAAAACTGCCCGACATACGAGGATCAGAGAGAGCAGATGTGGCCATCACCAGTGGCAACATTAGACAAGCTCTATGGCAGTGTCAACAGCCTCAGGATGACCGCTGCTTTCTTCAAAAAAATAAAGGTTGATGTCTGACTGCGTACGATGAAGAAGAAGAACACACATAGTATGTTGACTATTTTATTTCCTGTTCAAAGTTTTCTCCTTTCGCTGAAACACAAGTCTTCAAACGCTTGAGCTATTGTATTACTGTTACGTCAAATGTGGTTTATGAAGTTAATTCCAAGCATCCAAAATTTGTTGTTTTTACCCAGTGACATTTCCGATCTTCAAACGATGCACTTTGAGCCAATTTTCCCCTAATTTCATAGTCAACAGGATTTAGGTCAGGACTCCTGCCGAAGACGGATGTGTCGGACCGAAAGGTGTAAATATCGCAGGCAAACTGTAAACTAGCGACACAATGCAAATCGGTTCTCCGGACTATATCCTGCTACTTGCAAAACCCTGTTCAGGGCTTGGTAGCGGGAGATTGAGAGTGAATGCAGAAGAAGAAGGAGGTCAGGACTGTTCAGTGGCTACTAGTTGAAGGCTTCTTCTTCAATCAACAGATGCTATGTGTCTAGTACAGTGAGCTTCACAAAGGTTTGTGTGCGTTTCAGGTCTTTGTCTGTCCCCCCCAGCTTAACGGGCATGGTCGCTTCCACGGGCCAGACTGCTCTTCTTTGGTCTACATAAGTGGTGCAGTCCTGAAGGATATGTTCTAGTGTTCTCTTGTGTCCGCCACAATCATACATTCAAGTTATTTTTTTGTTTTGTTTTTTTGTGTTCGTCTTATTTTCCCCAAGACGGTGTGCGTTGACCTATGTATTTATTTTGCGCCTGTCGGCCCAGTGTATCCGACTTTGACATGCGTTTTAAGGATCTGCTTCCTCCTGCATTTTCTAAGGATTTGCTTTCCTGAGGTAATGGCCGGTGCTGTGTTGGGAAGTAAACCCAGCACCTTCGGATTGTGAGGCATGTCACTTAACCACTAGCCCACGCCGTCCCCGTTAAAGGTATGAAAGCCTCCAAGAAATTTAGCAGTTTCTTGTGTGCGATAAGCTGGTTCACTACCATGTTGAAAGGAGTCTTAAAATGTTTGAATATCTGGAAAAAATTCTTCGGCAACCATTCCGGCAGTAGTGTTTTTTTTCATACCTGGCTCGATCAATAAGGCAACAAATGCCACGAACGACACCAGACTGCGAGCAAACCTATTCGATTCAGTGGTCTTACCAGCGCTATGCTATGGAAGTTGAGTTGGCCTTTGACAAAAGTCATGGATAACCAGCCAAGGACAACACATTCCATGTTTGAGCGTCGTCTTGTGGACCTATCACTTAGGCAATAGCGTCAGAAGGGTCTACACAACAGTGGCATCCGGGCATTGTCCCGCACCAAGGATGTCCTACAGCTCCAAGCACCGCTGGGCTGGCCATGTAGTCAGAAGGAAAGACAAATGCTTGAGCACAGCAACCACTTGGTGGTACCAGCACAGCAACCACTTGGTGGTACCAGCTCAGCAACCACTTGGTGGTACCAGCTCAGCAACCACTTGGTGGTACCAGCTCAGCAACCACTTGGTGGTACCAGCTCAGCAACCACTTGGTGGTACCAGCTCAGCAACCACTTGGTGGTACCAGCTCAGCAACCACTTGGTGGTACCAGCTCAGCAACCACTTGGTGGTACCAGCTCAGCAACCACTTGGTGGTACCAGCTCAGCAACCACTTGGTGGTACCAGCTCAGCAACTACTTGGTGGTACCAGCTTAGCAACGAGATACCAACTGGAAGACTTCCCCACTAGGTGGTAATATTCGCGACCTTGAAACGAACAACCTAGTCATCCATTGGACAACCTGTTCATAAGACAGAACTGACTAGAACCGAAGCTCATTGGTGCAAGTGAAGCAATATTTGCCATCAACATCAAATTTACAAGTTTTGATTTTGGTATATATGCGATAATTTTGATTACACTACAGGATGGAAAGAAGATAGAATGACAATGTACTCATTCACGTGGCTGCACAAAGAAAAATATTGCATATAATACAGAAATGTCGGTTGAATTGGCTGGGTCACAATATGAGACATGAAAGTCTTCTACAGAAGATACTAGAGGGCAGGATTGGCTGGGTCACAATATGAGACATGAAAGTCTTCTACAGAAGATACTAGAGGGCAGGATTGAGTTGGGTCACAATATGAGACATGAAAGTCTTCTACAGAAGATACTAGAGGGCAAGATTGGCTGGGTCACAATATGAGACATGAAAGTCTTCTACAGAAGATACTAGAGGGCAGGATTGAGTTGGGTCACAATATGAGACATGAAAGTCTTCTACAGAAGATACTAAAGGGCAAGATTGAGTTGGGTCACAATATGAGACATGAAAGTCTTCTACAGAAGATACTAGAGGGCAAGATTGGCTGGGTCACAATATGAGACATGAAAGTCTTCTACAGAAGATACTAAAGGGCAAGATTGAGTTGGGTCACAATATGAGACATGAAAGTCTTCTACAGAAGATACTAGAGGGCAAGATTGAGTTGGGTCACAATATGAGACATGAAAGTCTTCTACAGAAGATACTAGAGGGCAAGATTGAGTTGGGTCACAATATGAGACATGAAAGTCTTCTACAGAAGATACTAGAGGGCAAGATTGAGTTGGGTCACAATATGAGACATGAAAGTCTTCTACAGAAGATACTAGAGGGCAAGATTGGCTGGGTCACAATATGAGACATGAAAGTCTTCTACAGAAGATACTAGAGGGCAAGATTGGCTGGGTCACAATATGAGACATGAAAGTCTTCTACAGAAGATACTAGAGGGCAAGATTGGCTGGGTCACAATATGAGACATGAAAGTCTTCTACAGAAGATACTAGAGGGCAAGATTGAGTTGGGTCACAATATGAGACATGAAAGTCTTCTACAGAAGATACTAAAGGGCAAGATTGAGTTGGGTCACAATATGAGACATGAAAGTCTTCTACAGAAGATACTAGAGGGCAAGATTGAGTTGGGTCACAATATGAGACATGAAAGTCTTCTACAGAAGATACTAGAGGGCAAGATTGAGTTGGGTCACAATATGAGACATGAAAGTCTTCTACAGAAGATACTAGAGGGCAAGATTGGCTGGGTCACAATATGAGACATGAAAGTCTTCTACAGAAGATACTAAAGGGCAAGATTGAGTTGGGTCACAATATGAGACATGAAAGTCTTCTACAGAAGATACTAGAGGGCAAGATTGAGTTGGGTCACAATATGAGACATGAAAGTCTTCTACAGAAGATACTAGAGGGCAAGATTGAGTTGGGTCACAATATGAGACATGAAAGTCTTCTACAGAAGATACTAGAGGGCAAGATTGGCTGGGTCACAATATGAGACATGAAAGTCTTCTACAGAAGATACTAAAGGGCAAGATTGAGTTGGGTCACAATATGAGACATGAAAGTCTTCTACAGAAGATACTAGAGGGCAAGATTGAGTTGGGTCACAATATGAGACATGAAAGTCTTCTACAGAAGATACTAGAGGGCAAGATTGGCTGGGTCACAATATGAGACATGAAAGTCTTCTACAGAAGATACTAGAGGGCAAGATTCAAGGAAAGAGAGGACCGGGGCGACCAAGACTCACCTTTACATCTCAGGCATGCAGGGACATGAAAGTACAAAATGATGCTGTATTGAAGAGAACTGCAGAGGATAGGGTCAAATGGAAAGACATTCTCAGACCTTACAACCAGTCTTCAGATCAACCAGATGGGGTAGCAGCAACAAAAAATTGTTCATCAGTAAACAAAATTCAATTGATTATGTGCACTGAATATCAGCTTAGCAGAAATTCTGGCTACTTCCGTTTTGCTGTTTTGTTAGCTTCCGTTAATTCAGACACTCTCCAAATTTTAAATATTTCATTTACAGATATTATTCTTCAAAATATCACGAATCAGTGACTTTGAAATGTTCAAATCTCTTGAAATTTCCTTTCGGTTACGATGAGTTTGATCTTTCTGGCTTAACATCAACTATTTAAAACATCGGCAACTCTCTGGCGAGTCTTCGTATATCATCTTCCCCTCCCAGCAAGCCATTTGAGTAAACCAGTTTCATCGCCATTTGAGTAAACCAGTTTCATCGCCATTTGAGTAAACCAGTGTCATCGCCATTTGAGTAAACCAGTTTCATCGCCATTTGAGTAAACCAGTGTCTTCGCCATTTGAGTAAACCAATTTCATCGCCATTTGAGTAAAAGTTTGTCCAACATGACCAACCTTTGTCTGAAAACAATTTTTTTAATCGTTTTGATCTGTAATTTTAAGTTTTGTGTAAAAATGTTATTGCATGTTTTTCTTCAGGGGTGTGAATGCCATTTTGGAGCAGACGAATGATCAAAATGACAATGCTAAGGTTCACACCTTCAACAGGGTGGTTATTCCAGCCATCATATATGGCTGCGAGGTGTCGAACCTATGGAAAGCTGATGCATATAGACTCTGTGTTGCCCAACAAGTGATGGTGCAAAGAATTGAAGATCTCCATTCGAGACCAAATCCGCAATGAAGAGATCAGACGTCGAACTTCCTTCACTGACATCGTAGATGTCGCGCTGTTATGAAAATACTGATGGGCCGGCCATGTGGTGCGCATGCCGGATAACATGGACATGCAGAGGGACGTCGTGGTGGTCCTACAGCTTTAGCCGCCCTCGTGAGTGACTGAGGCGGAGAGATGGCATGAGTGAGGTCCTGGGCTCAACATGGTACACCAAGCCAAAAGAGCGAAGTGAGTTTACTCAACATTTGGCTACCTGGAATCAGACACATGTGCCTGATTGAATACCAGGATTTAGAACATCTTCGTCTTCGACGTTCACCCTGAAAAAGACGTTTGTGACATTGTGTCGTAGTTTACAGCAAGGCTGTAATATCTGTACCTTTCGGCACAGCTCATCCAATTTCAGAACAGCATTTTTGGAACCAGGTTTGCCTTCCCTCTTCGATTCGCAATGTTTTAGCCAAGCAACATGGTTGCAATCTGTTTCTAGGGCTGCCACTTGGTTGCAGAATATGGTCTTGGCCAGTTATGAGTCACTGACCCAGGGGCCACATATCCATCAATGGATGAGCAGACAGCAACCTGCGGATCATAGCTGTTTCCAATGCGACGAGATAAATGTCGGATATTACAAAACATGCCTACCAGAAGTGCTATCGTCACGGAATGCCGGAATATGTAAATGTTAGTTGCCCATCGCAAGCGACGATGGCGACATCATCAGGCGTTTTGACTTGATGGTGTAACCTCCGCTTATTTTAATTGTAGTGAGGAAGAAGCTGCACTGGTCATCAACCTCACTCTCTGGTCCCGAACTACCTTGGGCCAGTGGCAAGACGACTGGAGGTAATTCAGGATGCAGGCATGCTGGTCCCTCCTTTGAGATTAGATATTAGGAAATATTTTTTTAGTCAGAGAGTGGTGAATGCTTGGAATGCATTGCCAGGGGAGGTAATGGAGGCAGGGACAGTTAATGCATTTAAGAATAAATTAGATGCCCATAGCTGTTAGAGCAAAGTGATGTAAATGAAACTGGTTGTATACAGACTCTGCAGGGTCTTCTAAACCAGTATAAAGACGTTAAGTTAAATTAAGATCAGGGGACCTACGGGACTCAACCTACACAGTTTCTGTTTATTCCTTTAATAGGTCAATGCCTTACCTCTCTACCACAACTCCCAATAAGTAGATACTATCACAAGGGTCCTACTTTAAAGAAGATAAAAATCAATTGGCCGGTAAGTGAATAAATCGTCCGGAAACTTATTGAAGTTCTCATTTAACCGCCACAAACAGCTACAGAAGTGATGCATACAATTTCTTTCTAATCTGTTTGTGAGAATCGATGTCACTGCACTCTGGGCATACCCATAGGTGCTCAGCCTCTCTCAGCAAATGGCGTAGGGTATAGATGCTGATGGTTCCTGTAGCTCGTTGGTTGTACATCTCCTGCTCCGTCCTCTTATGTGCCCTACTCCGCTCGAACCTCATTTAATGTCAAAACTTTGCCGCCAATGGATTGCTGTTTCGTCTATTGCGGTGTCCTCGTCCAGCAGGCGGTCATTGATTGATTTCAAAATGTCACTTCTATCCATCACCAATGTGTCCATGATGGGAGCTTGTGAAGCTAAGATGTCAGCTCTTTCATTGCCCTGAACCCCAGCATGAGCAGGACAGTAGA
This sequence comes from Ariolimax columbianus, assembly GCA_036924085.1. NCBI lineage: Eukaryota > Metazoa > Mollusca > Gastropoda > Stylommatophora > Arionidae > Ariolimax > Ariolimax columbianus. The sequence goes on from JAVGWX010000025.1 coordinate 29,864,577, forward strand.
TCCATGTCAACCCCTGGAGGTTTGAGGTCTTAATAGCAGCTATAATTTCTTTCTAAAGTGGGGAAACATTACATATATACAGCCCTCACAAAACAAAATTTGGCATAATACTGCAGGGATTTCCAACCAGTGTTCCGGTAAATCCTAGGATTTCACAAAAGGTTTCTAGGGGTTCCACAAGATATCATGACACATTGTTGTTGTTGTTATCCCATAGCTGCAGAGCAAGCCTGCTCTTAGCAGCCTAATGCCATCGTTATACAGATACAGGTCTTCTTCAGTTGTTTCATTGCTCCGTACAGTGTGTTGGTAGTGCTTTTAAGAACCTTTTCCTCATATCTGCAAGCGCCTTGCACTCAATGAAAAGGTGTCCAACTGTTTCATCAGGACAAGAGCAATGTCTGCACAAGTGCAGGTGCTGAGGATTTATGCGGTTCAAGTGGCTTTTGATTCTGGTGTGTCCTATTCGAAATTGAAAGATGAACTTTGATCTTTTCTATGTAGTTGGGGAGGAAGACTAACATCTGGTCAGGCAAAACATACTGATCAAACATGTTAGTCAGGGTCAAGCAAAACATACTGGCCAAGACCCTCACCTCGGCTTCCTCGTAGGTCTGCTTGGAAACGGACTATTTTCATGGCAGCCTGGCTAACGAGGTGAAGGACCGACATGATCCCTGCAGTAGTGAGCGACATGCAGATGAAGCCAAGCATAGCTCAACAGCCTGGAGGACCCTGGTCCACCTTCATCGGCACACTCAGGATGTGAGGAACGCTACGACAACCTGCCACTTAACGTCTTTTCAGGGCTCACAAAAGAGTAATCCTACTCATTTGAGCATTCAACAGCAACAACTTTAGTTTATTTGTGTCATCGTTACTTTTTCGCTGTGATATTTCACTAAATACACTGCGACCTGTTGTTCCTGTTGCACCACTTGTTCATCTAGATTTCGATGGTATTGTTCTTAATAATTTGTTTTACTGTGTGGTTGCTGCAGGATCTTTCCAATTGTTGTTTGTATCGTGACATAACAAAATTGTTTTCTTTTCTCAGCTCGTATTTGTTGGCAGAAATTGAGTTGATCTGTATGTCAGCGTGCAATACTTACTTACTTTCCTTGTCCAAGTACCACATCATATAGCGTTCATCCAGTGTTCAGCGACTTGAATTGTCCGGTCGTTCACCTTCAGCATGTCACTCTCGTCACGTGTATCCTAAGGTTGAGACAAATTAGATGACCTGGATCTTGTACCGCACCGCAGTCACATATATCGCTGTCTGAGAGACCAATTTCTTCCTGTTTTTCCTACATCGTGATACGCCAGTTCGAAGTCTATTTATTGTCTTCTAAAGGGAGTAGGGTTTGTGATGTCCAGGGGCAGGTTACTCCTGAAGCTCGATCCCTGGGTCCTGTATCATTTTGTGCCATAATTCAATGTGACGGCTGTATGGGCTTTATTGATTTAAGGAAACTATGCCTGGATTTGAGACTTGTGATCTGCTCCTTGTGTTCAAACAGTGGACATCTAGGGTCGTTTTCCTGTTTCTCTCGTTCAATTTCAGCAACGCCTCCTCTGACGGCAGGTTGAGCTATGCCAACTATAGGGTATATTTTAACAGTGGGGGTGGGGTTTAGACATCCTGACACTATCCTACCTGCCTCGTTTATTGCTATATCAACGAGTTTTGCGTGGGCAGAGTGGTACGCAAATTGTTAGGCGATATTTTCTATTCATTCAGTTTTTGACATTTATTTGATTTTCTAGTTCTTCTATTCAAAATTACCAGCAGATTTTATGCTACATATAGCAAAAACTCTTTCACTCTGGAATTAGGGGCTGACGTGGGCTAGTGGTTAAGTGACACGGCTCACAACCCAAATGTGCTGGGTTCGCTCCCCATCACAGCACCGGCTGTTACCCCGGGGAAGCAAACCCTTAGAAAATGCAGGAGGGAGCAAACCCTTACATAAAATGCGTGCTGAAGTCGGATGCATTAGACCGACAGAAGCAATATAAAAACATAGTGCAACGCACACCGCCCTGGGGAATAGACAAATAAGGCGAACGGCCCCCCAAAAAATGGAATTATTCTACACGCTGTGCCGGAATTGTTTTTAGTCTAAATTTTAGACAGTGGCGTTTACCTCTTTCATTCTAAATTGTGTGTGATTTATTTAATTGAATATGCACATATCTATATTAAAAAAATGGGTATGAGCGCATGAACTGCAGCGGTCAGCGACCCATAGCTGATTGCTAGCGTCAGGGCCAGCGAACCTGAGCTGCCAAGACCCTTCTACACCTCCACGCGATGATCCTGAATAACAGGCTGCAACAGGGCAGACTGGCTAAAGAGAAGGGATCGAAGAGGGAATGCTAACCCGGTACTCAAAAAATGATTGCTGAAGTTCGATGTGTTGGAGCGAAAGGTGCAAATATCACAGTCAAGCTGTAAACTTCGACACAACGCATTCTGTTCTCTAGACTACATTCTGCTACTTAGCCCAGTGTCAGGGTTTGGTAGCTGGAGATTGAGAACGAACGAAGCCAAGCCAAGCCAAAAAGATGTCTTATAGATGTCTGAGAAATATAATTGACAATTATAATTGTCAATAATAAAAAAAACATGTCATTACTATTAATTAAAAAAGTATTACTGTTAAATGAAAACAGAAAAGTATAGTCAAAATATGAACTTATGAAGGTCCATTTAATGTTGTAGTTATTACAATTGGTACCTCAGGCTCAGATCATCAAGGTAATCCATTTTAGAAATCACAATTTCATATATTTCAAATTTTATTGTAAGGACTTAAATTTATACTATTTTAACTGTTGCCCCAAGATATTTGCAATAACAAAAAAACAAAAACAAAATCGCAAGATAATTTTTTAAATTCCATTGTAAGATTATTGTTCATGCAAGGTTCCATGTCATAAATGAAAATGACCAATATTGTAGGTGCCATTTCTTTCTCGATCAATGTTATAAATAGAATAATCCAATAATAACGACTGTCTGTATTCATTTGATTTATTTAATTTAAAGTTAAAATGAAAATAATGACACAATTCTTTCCATAGTTTATTGACAATTCATTTACATGCTTTTTTAAAATTATTTTACTTGCACTTGTGTGTGCATATTTTGAAATAGGTTTGATAGACCAGCTGGTCCAATGCCCCCCCCCCCCCCCCCCCCCACCCATTTCTGCAGTTTCAAACAACAACTCTTCACTTTCCGTGATATTTGAGAGTAAACTAAACACTCTAGAAGTACACATTCGTCGAGGAGACTTAAAACTTGTAGGCAAATGACTAACCACAGTATTATAGCAGCAACAAAAATATATGGGAAATCGGAACGTTCGTGATTACTAAACAGAAAGTATACATGCACAAAAAATATGTCTATCAACAACTGAATTCCGGATAAAAAATACTGCATGGTGTTATAATTAATTATTGGCAACCACATCTAGAATACGTACACAGAGTTGTTCCGGCACAGTGGTATTTTCAAATCAACTGTCACAGCGTGGTTCTGTAGTGAAAGAGTTAATCCTTTTCAGCCTTGGCAAATTTTGCTGATTCTGTGCGCCAAAGTTGCATTTGAAATAGAATAAATTAATATTGAACAAACTGAGCTAATTTATAATCTAAACATTGTAAGACACATAATTAAATTATCTATCACATAAAGTGTTCATAATGAAGATTATATTAGTCGTCGTACGACATTTTTCCCATTGCTGAGGTAGTCGAGGGGTTTTGAAGGCTGAGAACTACAGACCGCTTCGCCACTGCTGTCGCCACGTCATGTGCTGGCTATGTTTGTTTATTTCACCCCCAACAGAAAAACAACATATACCATACCAGGTATTCAAACCGCTGCCCTCCTTGCCGGCAGGCAGGCCTCGAAACCATCCGGCCACGCGCTCCTCTGATTATATTAGTATCAAGCACTAAATAACATTAATGCGGAGATGGAAATTGGAGAGAAAAATGTGTGTATTAATTACCACATCGTGTGTATTTCATCGATATATCGGCCAATTCCTTTACACTTAGCTTATGTATTATGTGTTCCAGTCAAAGTCCAAATCAGACATGCATTGAATATCCACAAGTAATCTAGATGCATGATCATTAGACGGATCAAATAATAAATCATTTCTGAAGCAAAGAATCCATAACTTCTAAAACTATTTTTGAGAAATTCACCAAAATTTGAGAACACATTCGAAGGACATGCCATTTTGAGAAAGTTATCACAAGGCCATTCCAGCCATGATTTATGGCTGTGAAGTGTCATGTTGAACAAAGCAGATGCTAAAAAGCTTTGAGTTACTCAAAAATCTATGGAACACTGTGTGCTAAATATATTGATAAGGGATCTGGTCAAAAATGAGAAAATTCTGCATCAAACTATATTTTGAGATGTCGCAGAAACAGCATTATCATACCAATACTGCAGGACTGGATGGTTTGACAAAAGATCAAGGATCAAGATGCAAAGTGTTGTTGGCTTCCTCACCATACAGCACCTTCTGATACCGAAGATAATGTGATGCAATGTGATAATATGCAATCATGCTAAGGTGCATTGAGCTGTAGATATATTGATTGTTTACATGGGTTCCCAGAGACCTGAAAATTATTTCATCAGTTATTCATGTTAGTTATACAAGTAAAGAACAAATGTCAGGTGTATGGATTGAACAATCACATTGAGAAAATGAAAACTATAATTAGCAAAGTTGACTCAAAATCTTCTCTACGGATACAAAAATTGCCAGTAAAATATTGGAACAGATCAAGAGCTTCTCCTATCTTGGAAATATAATAATGAAATATTGTCCATGAAAAAATTGGTTGAAAATTAACAAAATTGTCTTACTGTTTTATAAATAGAGTCTACATGTATGTGAGGTAAATAAAGCTAAATATGTTTGTGAATGGACTTAATGAGTCAAATCCTTTGTCACGATCAATCTAATTAATTTCAGAAACATGTAATATGTGAAGTAAGATGGCCCTGTTAATAACGATTAGATATATAGTGTAGTTTACTAGTTATATTATTAGGTCTATACTTAAGCTGACCTCTACAGGACGAGTCTACACTACTTAACTACACTCTCTACTCTCTAGTCTTCACCCCAGCCAGAGCCTGCACCCAGGGTAGAAGAGGAGTGACGAAATAAGTACTATTTATCTTAGCTGGTACTGATACACATTCCAATCATCCAACCATTATGCATCACCATCAGATAGTTATGATTATCAATGGCAGTGCATTAGGTCAGTTCAGAGTTCTGTAAGCAAATTGAGAAAGTCACTCATGGCAGTAGTCAGTCTGCCAACAAGTGGCCAGCGCTTGGTGCATTCAATTCAATGAAACTGTGCAAGCATAATCCGTTATGACTGACAATTAATTATAAACTATACCTTTTTTAAAATGACGATGTCAACTGTAATATTTACAAATATGCTCACCAGGCTGTCAAGGATAAACAACTGGTACGATTTGTTCATCGGGACAGAGGTGAGACTACTCCCGTTTGTCGTTAGCAAGCAGACCTCTGTCTGATTTTATGAGAAAACTGTTAGACCACACAGGTACATATAGAGACGCTTAAGCTTACCTATCGATTCATTTGTATCGTCGTATGTAAACGGGACAGTGAAATCAAACACATTTGTAAGAAATAACCAAAATATGGAAGAAAATTGACAATTTTGATATATTTTGCTTTTCTCAAAAGCTCTCTAATTGATCGATAAAATTCTTGGCTTTCCAAAGTATAAAAGAATAACTTATGTGGAGACGTGACAGAACAATTAGCAAATTTGTGTAAATAAGAAATCAAAATATAAGTACTGCAAATATATTCTTAACAAAAACGGCAGAATAAAATGTGCAATTTCATCGAAAAGTTTATTAACTTTATTTTAGACTGTATACAGCTTAATCCGGATTTGTATTTCTTTACAATAAAGGTTGTTCACTGTTTTTTATGAAAATGGCTATTTTACTGTTTTTTATGAAAATGGCTATTTCACTGAGAATTGGGAAAATAGTTATTCATAATTTACCTACAAAATTGTGCCAGTAACAACACATGCATTTTATCTATGTTGTTACGATGTTTCTTTCATCTTTGTTTGTTAATGTCCGATTCTGGCACTGGTAGCAAAATGTGGGTAGGCATTCCACAATGTCCCAATGTGATGGAAGTCCTGAGTGGTCCGTCGGGGTCTACATGTATGACAAAGACAAGAACAGCATTTTCAGGTCTCAGAGACGCCCTGCAAAAATCTCGTCTGGGCCGTTACTAGGTGGTCGTGGGGACATCCCATCTCAGTACATGAGGAATAATGTATTGCATAAATATGATAATATATAAATTATAATATAGCTCACGTACTAAGTGGTCCGCTTGGACAGTTGTGTATGACAAATGCAAGAATAACACCAATACCCCATAGAGAACAAGTCGTAAGAGGTGACTTACGGTGTGACATGGTTAGGTGTTTTGTAAAGAGCAGCATAGATAACCCCTAACAGGCTGCAGGTCTACTTTTCTATAGTGTTTGAGTCTACTAGGATGAACTCGCACATCGGTAAACCACCCTCAGCGACACTTGCCCCAATGCAGCGGAGTAATAAGCTGCTCTAACCTTGCCTGCTAAGCAGAAACTTCTCCTGATTACACTCAGCTCACGTCAGAGCTGGGGTCTGCACAGGGGCCTCTGCCCCTGGAGAAGTACAGGTCGACTAAGACTAAGAAGAAAGCTCTCTTGCTTTTTGTATTCTCAGTTTTATATATCCTAAACTGTAAGCGACGGATACATGCCTTGGAGATGAGATGTTTCCGAAGACTTTTAAACGTCACGTACAAAGATCGAGTTATGAATGAGGAAATACGAGATAGAATTACATCAGCAATATAGCCTTTTGAAGACCTCTTGGCAACTGTCAAAAAAAGGAAATCTTTTTTGGTATGGTCCCATATCGAGATCAAATGATCTTGCAAATACGATCATGCACGGAAAGGTGCAAGTCAGACGACGAAGAGGCGTCCCAAAAAGAGGTGGGAGAACAAAATAAAAGAATGGACCAATCTCCGACCAGAAGAGCCACAGGCAGCGGCCGCTGACAGAGAAGGATGGCGCGGGGTTGTGAGGATGTCTTCATGTGTGACTCAACGACCTCACCGGTTACGGGATGACCTGATCTGACCTGACTGTACGCATTGCCTTGTCTTTATTGGTGCCTATATAGCTAAATGAGTCCATCGCTTGGAGTTGGGCTTAGCCCAACATAATGTGAATATCTGCTGCATTTGCTCTAAGAATCTTAGTTTTCTCTCATTTAATCAGCTAAAAACACTCAACTCCCTGCGGAGTATGGGTCATCAACAAATTATCGCCAAATCTTCATGTTTTATTCCTCGTTCATCTTCAGACCTCGACTTCAGTGATTCTAACGAAGGCAGCAGTCGGCTCAAGGCTCTGTGCACTTCTCGTGGAAGAACACTGGATGTTGCCAAATGCTACTTCTTTTGACGGTATACAGTGGACAGGACTGCAAAATATGTTCTGCCGTCATGGGGGCTGCCGTAAGCACAAAGGTCTGTAGTGCCAATGTTGAACTTATTGCACATATGACATCTCAGTCTGTCGTATCCTATAGTTAGCCGGATAATGATCACCTGGTCTCGCCTGGAGAGTTGGTGGTAGGTATCGTTTTCTATGTAGCCAGGGTGGTCTTTTTTCCATTTTCCACCGTGCGTTGCTCTGATAGCTACTTTTGTCTCATTGTGTGTGATTTCTATATCACTCTGCTGCAGCATTCCTCTCTCGCTGGCAAATCAGTCCGCTTCCTCGTTGCCTGGAAAATTGCAGTGGGTTGGAATTCACGGGACTACTTTTATTCTTAGGCAGTCTTGTGATGCGCCATCCTTTCCAGCTCCGCCATTGTCTTTTCTTGCTGTTTGAAAATCTGTCTCAACTTTCTTCTCCGTGAATGTTTAGGTCTTCTTCTTCTTCTTCTTCTTCTTCGTACGCAGTCAGACAGTAACCATTATTTTTTCGAAAAAAGCGGCGGTCATCCTGAGGCTGTCGCCACTGCCATAGAGCTTGTCTTGCAGTTCCACTGGTAATGGCCACATCTGCTCTCTCTGATCCTCGTATGTCGGGCAGTTCTGCAGCAGATGTTCAGCGGTCATTTTACCAGTACCGCACGGGCATTCGTCGGTACACCCTATCTTCAATTTATTGAATAGGTGGTACCTCAGTCTGTTGTGGCCAGTGCGAAGTCTGAAGACAACGACCTGCTCTCTTCGGTTCAACTGGTAATAGGCATCGTTTTTGGTGTAACCATTATGTTCGGTTTCCCATTTGGTCATGTATCTGGCTTTGATAAGCCGTTTTGACTCTTCGTACGTCATACTAGTATCTGTTTGTGGTAGTCTTGCACCTTCTTTTGCCAGTCTGTCTGCCTCCTCGTTGCCTTGGATGTTGCAGTGTGACGGAACCCACTGTACCACTACCCTTTTTGGTGCGGACTGCTGGCACAGTTTGCAGAGTGCTGCTCTTAAGTCATTAAGCTCAGTGTTTTTCTGGCTTTTTAGCGCTGTGACTACGGCGAGAGCATCTGTCAGCAGGACTATATGGCTCTCATTTTCACTGTGTGTCACCATTTCTTCCACTGCCGCCCTCAGTGCCTCTGCCTCCGCTCTGAAATTGCTTGTGTACTTACCAGTAGCGAATGACAGTGTTATTTTTCTGCCATTTGGTAGGTTCAGGAATGCTCCTGCCCCTCCGTTCTGTGTAGTGTTTGTTACAGAACCGTCGGTGTATGCATGGGTCCAGTCCATGCTTGGGTAGCTTTTCGTTATGAAGCTTAGGATAGTATCTCTCCTTTCTTTTTCAGTCTGGCAGTTTTTGTTTGCAATACCTGGTATATTTTCTACCACCTCTGGAAATATATCCTGCCTCCAGGTAGGTTTTCGTACAGTAGTGATGGGTTTTGGTGTTGTTAGTGTGTTTGAATGTTTAGGTCTGAAACTATTTCTCTTGCCTTGAGGATTCCTGAACATGGACTACCTTGTAATGCTATTAACCAGTCGCCTATCCATCGCAGGCGCTTATATTTACATTCTGTCCTTCTTGCGACTGTCTGGCTCTTTACAACAGTTCTACATTAGTGACTTTATCATACCATTTAATTCTCTTTATTTGGCATTGATGAAATCTTAAACCTTTTTTGTTGTGCTTTTTATTTATACTTTTCTTTGTTCCTCACAGATTCATACAATGGAGTGGAATTCACGTTGGAATTGAAGATGTTCTTGTTTTGTTGTGGTGGACTTAATTTCTTTCGATTTTCCCATATTCCCTAGAGCAATGCTAGTACCATTACTATTCACGATGTCCATTAACTAGATTATAAAGTCGACATTATCGTCAAGCGACAGCGGCATTAAATGGATATTGCCAAGACGTCGATCACGACTTTGGCGATGTTTTGGATCTTCTGTCCGGTAAAAGGAATGAAAGCCATATAGTCCTGCTTACAGATGCCTTGGCCGTAGTCACAGCACTAAACAGCCAGAAAAATACTGAACTTAAAGATTTAAGAGCAGTACTCTGTCAACTAAGCCAACAGTCCGCACCAAAAAGGGTAGTGGTACAGTGGGTTCCATCTCACTGCAACATCCAAGGCAACGAGGAGGCAGACAGACTGGCAAAAGAAGGTGCAAGACTACCACAACCAGATACTAGTATGACCTACGAAGAGTCAAAACGGCTTATTAGAACTAGATACATGACCAAATGAGAAACCGAACATACTGGCTACACAAAAAACGATGCCTATTACCAGTTGAACAGAAGAGAGCAGGTCGTGGTCTTCAGACTTCGTACTAACCACAATAGACTGAGGTAGCACCTATTCAACAAATTGAAGATAGGTGGCAGTGACGAATGCCCGTGTGGTACCGGGAAAATGACCGCTGAGCATTTGCTGCAAAACTGCCTGACATACGAGGATTAGAGAGCAGATGTGGCCATCACCAGTGGCAACACTAGACAAGCTCTATGGCAGTGTCGACAGCCTCAGGATGACCGCTGCTTTTTTCGAAAAAATAGAGGTTGATGTCTGACTGCGTACGATGAAGAAGAAGAAGAAAAATGCTCTTCTGTCCCATACCCATAGCCACATACAAAATAAGATGCGTATAATCGAAGAGACCTCACTATGATTGGGGCTAAACATACATAGAGACAGAACACATGTTTTGAAAATAAATTATATTAACAATAATAGAATTTTCGCTGGGAGCCACCCGCATTCAGAATGTGGACTCTTTCACATAACTTGGCAGCAATGTAGACATAGTAGTAGGCATAGAAACCGAGGTTCAGTTAAGAGTACAGAAGGCGAGAGGAGCTTTCACTGCATTGAGGAATTTATGGAAGTCAAAAGAAATTAAAACCACCACCAAAATAAAAATCTTCAACTCCAATGTCAAATCCATCCTATTGTATGGCTGTGAAACATGGAGAACAATACAGGTACTTATGAAAAAGGTACAGACTTTCGTAAATGATTACCTGCGCAAAATACAAGGGTGGAAATGGTAGGACAATATCACCAGCGGGGACCTGGTGGGGAAAACGGGACAAATACCAGTGGAGCATGAAACACAGAGGAGGCGATGGATAGGCCACACATTACGGAAAGCAATGGACAACATTACCATACAAGCTCTGTTCTGGAATCCACATGGCAAGAGACGTAGAGGAAGACCAAGACACTCGTGGAAGAGAGAACTGGAAGCAAATGTAAAGGCAGCAAACATGACGTCGACAGAATTGGCTCAGACGGCTAATGATAGGAAGAATTGGCGAGTAGGTTATTTGTTGAGGACCTATGCTCCACAGGGGGCTGACAGGTATTGGATGAATGAATAATAGCCTCTCACCCTTTATATTCTTAATCTGATATTTCTATTAGTATCTCAGAACGTGTCTATATTTCTCTAGCGACACAGCGCATTCCGTTCTCTGGACTACATTCTGCTACTCGCAAAGCCCTGCTCAGGGCTTGGTAGCGGGAGACTGAAAACGTTCAGGGCTTGGTAGCGGGAGATTGAGAACGTTCAGGACTTGGTAGCGGAAGATTGAGAACTTTCAGGGCTTGGTAGCAAGGGATTGAGAACGTTCAGGGCTTGGTAGCGGGAGATTGAGAACGTTCAGGGCTTGGCAGCGGGAGATTGAGAACGTTCAGGGCTTTGTAGCGGGAGATTGGGAACGTTCAGGGCTTGATAGTGGGAGACTGAGAACGTTCAGGGCTTGGTAGAGGGAGATTGAGAACGTTCAGGGCTTGGTAGCGGGAGATTGAGAACGTTCAGGGCTTGGTAGAAGGAGATTGAGAACGTTCATGGCTTTGTAGCGGGAGATTGAGAACGTTCAGGGCTTGGTAGAAGGAGATTGAGAACGTTCAGGGCTTGGTAGCGGGAGATTGAGAACTTTCAGGGCTTGGTAGAAGGAGATTGAGAACGTTCAGGGCTTGGTAGCGGGAGATTGAGAACGTTCATGGCTTGGTAGAAGGAGATTGAGAACGTTCAGGTCTTGGTAGAAGGAGATTGAGAACGTTCAGGGCTTGGTAGCGGGAGATTGGGAACTTTCAGGGCTTGGTAGAAGGAGATTGAGAACGTTCAGGGCTTGGTAGCGGGAGATTGAGAACGTCCAGGGCTTGGTAGAAGGAGATTGAGAACGTTCAGGTCTTGGTAGCGGGAGATTGAGAACGTTCAGGACTTGGTAGCGGGAGATTGGGAACGTTCAGGGCTTGGTAGCGGGAGATTGAGAACGTTCAGGCCTGGATAGCGGGGGATTGAGAACGAACGGAGAAGAAGAAGAAGAACTACCAAGATAAATGAATTTATCAACCTCTTGTGAAACCGTTTCTCCCAGTTCAATCTTACTGTCGTTATGTGCTATCATTGGTCTCTGTGAATCAGTTTAGTTCATCCTGCAACCAATCAGGTCGTTGGGGCACACGTGAAGACACTCTCACAATCCCACACCATCTCTCTCTGTCCGCTGCCGCCAGTCGTGCTTCACTAAGACGAAGGTTTGACCAATCAGTGATGTTGTCTGCCCATCTCTTTCTTGGACGACCCCGCACTCTCTTTCTTGGTACGGAACCATGCAGTATCGACGTGCCCATACCAAATCATCTTTCGTCGTTTGATAGCTGTGAACAGATCACCAAAATGCCCAATTGCGTTTTTCCACCCTTCGTCGTATTTCTACGTTCGTGACACAATCCTTATTATGTAACATTTAAGAGTCTTATAAAGCACCTCATTTCCATTGCATGTATTCAGCACTGGATATCCGCAGTAATGTTCCAAGTCTCACAGGCATACACAAATATTGAGCACCAATGAGCGCATTAGTTCAACTTGTATGCTGAGGGCGAGCCGCTTATCCTGCCATTTGGGTTTCAAACGCGTCATCGCCGCTGTTGTCTGTGCTGTTCTGGTAGTTATCTCAGGGTACAAACCTTCGTAACTGATCAGTTATCCCAGATACTTGAACCGTGAACAACTTCGAGTTCCTGACCATTTGCTTTTATCACAGATGTAAACCCTTCCGCGTTATTAATCCCCATCTTTGTTTTCTCTGCATCTATCTCCATGCCATAGCTCTGCACCGCTCTGTTCAATCTACTAATCAGCTCCTGGAGTTCCGTTTCCCTGCCTGCCAGACCATCTATACCATCTGCAAATCGTGGGTTTGTAATCGTCTTCTCACGTATTCTCACCGTACCAACATCTCCCTCCAGGGACGACTCCATTAATCATTCCAAGAATCATTGAAGAGGATTTGGGAGAATATACAACCCTGTCTCACCCAAATAGACGTGCCGAACCATTTGCCTAGTATTCCGTTTACAGAAACTACACTTGATGCCTTCTCATAAAGGTTCTCAATTACCTTCACAATATTACTGTAATGCTTCATTGTTGTCCATAGCGCCGCATACCATAATCTATGAATACCTAGTATCAATTTCTTTGACTATTTTCCAAGTTCTTTCATCTTATTTTGCAGATGATATCAGTCACGTGACCGCACATGTAGACAGGGCCTGATCCAGCCTTCCACCACTCTGGGCAAAATATGTTTATTTTTTGTATTTGGTTAAAATGTTTGCCTCTCTGTATTCTTCTGCTCATTTCCGCCCCGGGCCGCAACCTTTTAGGTGATATCAGGACGTATTAACCAGTGCTTGGATGCGTGTGTGTGCCTCTGTATGTACTTATGCTAGTTTGGGCACTCTCAGATATCAACCCAACCAAAGAGCAATGGAAGGGTCTCATCTGAGAACGCGCGTAATAGTTGTGTAAGAGTAATTGTTGGGCAGAGTAAAATGAAGCCGAGTGTAAGGTGAGAACAGACAAGAGATCGAGGGAAGTCAATCAATCCCGTACTGAGCAAAAATTATTTCTGCCGACTTTAATATTTAATTATAAATAATTATTTTAAAATATAATTGTTGACAATGAGTGAAATTTATTGTAGGTATTTGTTGGATAACTTCAAATTTGTGTCTGCAACAATATTGTTACAAAATGTTCCAGAGAGCATCATGTCACACCTTGTCAAATGCCTTGGTGAAATCGCCAAAGACACGGTAGACATGGCTCTGGTATCCAGTTAATTTCTCATAAAGCAATCGTAAATTACAGATGTGATGATACTTTCAAACAAACCATTGGGCATCCTTGTTCCCTTAAAACTTAGAATTTAATACTTGATCTATCAATTTCTCTATAATAAATTTCACACAGTGTATCTTCATTTTAGTTGATTAGTATTATTAGATTATTATAATAATTATTATAACTTAAATTAACATCATTATACTGGTGTAGAAGACTGCAGAGTCTGTTTAAAACAATTTTTGGCTTGTCTTTCCCGTAATCGCAAAAGGTTGTAAAGACATCACTTAGTGTGTGTAAATAAATAACCTTTTTCGTCTATGCAAACGGTCATGACGCAGGTATGTTTTTTTTCACTAGACGGGTCTTTTCTCCATTCGTGTACGATTATTTTCGAGTTTCTTTTTCCGAGTAGCTTCAAGTTCCTCTCTCCGACTAGCTTCACGTTTCTCTCTCCGACTAGCTTCACGTTTCTCTCTCCGACTAGCTTCACGTTTCTCTCTCCGACTAGCTTCACGTTTCTCTCTCCGACTAGCTTCACGTTTCTCTCTCCGACTAGCTTCACGTTTCTCTCTCCGAGTAGCTTCACGTTTCTCTCTCCGACTAGCTTCACGTTTCTCTCTCCGAGTAGCTTCACGTTTCTTTCTCCGACTAGCTTCACGTTTCTTTATCCGACCTAGCTTCACGTTTCTCTCTCCGACTAGCTTCACGTTTCTCTCTCCGAGTAGCTTCACGTTTCTCTCTCCGACTAGCTTCTCGTTTCTCTCTCCGAGTAGCTTCACGTTTCTCTCTCCGACTAGCTTCAAATGTCGTTAGACCATTTTGGAGTGCTGTCATTTATGTGGTTCGCACTACGGCTGAGGTTTCCCAAGCACTGTGGTCGATGGAAAAGTCTGTCAATTATATCTTGCAAACATCTTTATTTCTGAGCAGGGGTTCTGTCTGGAGTCTCCTCCCCTCTGACAGCTCACTATACAACACCTGTTTTGGAATGCGCCCATTGTTCATTCTACTCACGTGACCCAGCCAGTCTTTTACCACGTAACAGTCCTATAGCAGAAGGTAGATTTGCGCGTTGCACTACTTCTGTGTTTGTTTTCTTGTCCTGCCACCTGATGTTCATAATTTTCCGCAGACAGCGGAGGTGACAAATGTGTAGCCGTCTCTCGTGCCTAGAGTACGTCGTCCATATCTCTGATGTGTACAGCAGTGTGCTGAAAACATAGGCCCGATATATCTACATTTTTGTCTGCAAAGTCAGTTTAATATTTCTCCACGCCCTCTGGAAAAACCTGCCAAAAGTAGAGGCTGCTCTTCCAATTCTTATATTTATTTCCTCGACTAGAGAGCGGGTGCTTGTAATTGTTGACCAACTATACACACACTCAGCGTGTGTATTATTATGATTACACGCAATGCTTCACGAATTTGGCGTGTGGGAATTTTAGATGCTACTATGATGAGTTGAACACTTGAGCAGGGAGTACCCTAAGGGGGAGTACTGTCACCCACACTCTTCCTGGTGTATATAAATGACTTTATAGAGAATATACCAAGAAGAGTTCATAGCTAAATGTTTGCAGACGATCTGGCTATGTGGACCTCTGAAAAGAATCTCACCATAGCAAGAAATCGGATGCAGAAGGCCCTAACATCGCTGGAAGAGTGGGCGAACTCATGGCTGGTCAAAATAAACGAGGACAAAACCACATGCACAATATTCTCGCTTTCAATCAAACCCCAAAACACCAAAGTAAGTCTAAATGGCAAATTCCTGCAGCCAAACGACAACCCAACCTATCTGGCTGTCACATTTGCTCGGCGCATGACATGGAAAAGTCAGATCGAGAGAAACCGAATGAGAGCCAGACAAAGAATATCAATCATGAGGAAACTTGCTGGCACAAGCTGTGGAGCAGACGAAAGCATACTAAAGAAACTGTACACTGGAAGAGTGAGATCAGTTCTCGAGTATGGCATTGCAGCATGGACAACAGCAGCAAAGGCGAACTTCGATAAAGTTAGCAAACTCCAAAACCAAGCCATGAGAGTTATAACAGGAGGCATGAAGTCAACGCCAATTGTAGAACTTGAAAAGATTACAAAACTGCAACACATGACCGATAGAAGAGACTGCAGAGCCCAGCTGCAATCAGAGAAACTCAGAAAACTGACTGACCACCCAATGCACCAGAAACTAAACAATTTCGGAAATGGGAAACTAAAGCGGAGAAACTTTGCAGAAATAGCCAAAGCAAAGATGCACGAAGACCCTATGAACGCACTAACCACACCAAAGCCCATCCCTACTGTACGAAAACCCACCTGGAGGCAGCATATATTTCCAGAGGTGGTAGAAAATATACCAGGTATTGGAAACAAAAACTGCCAGACTGAAAAAGAAAGAAGAGATACTACCCTGAGTTTCATTACGGAAAATTACCCAAGCATGGACTGGACCCATGCATACACCGACGGTTCCGTAACAAATACAACACAGAACGGAGGGGCAGGAGCATTCCTGAGCCTACCAAATGGCAGAAAAATAACACTGTCATTCGCTACTGGAAAATACACAAGCATTTTCAGAGCGGAGGCAGAGGCACTGAGGGCGGCAGTGGAAGAAATGGTGACAGGTAAAAGGAATGAAAGCCACATAGTCCTGCTTACAGATGCCCTGACCGTAGTCACAGCACTGAAAAGCCAGAAAAATACTGAACTTAATGAATTAAGAGCAGTACTCTGTCAACTATGCCAGCAGGCCGCACCAAAAAGAGTAGTGGTGCAGTGGGTTCCATCTCACTGCAACATCCAAGGCAACGAGGAGGCAGACAGACTGGCAAAAGAAGGTACACAACTACCACAACCTGATACTGGTATGACGTACGAAGAGTCAAAACGGCTTATTAGAGCTAGATACATGACCAAATGGGAAACCGAACATACCGGCTACACCAAAAACGATGCCTATTACCAGCTGAACAGAAAAGAGCAGGTCGTGGTCTTCAGACTTCGCACTGGCCACAATAGACTCAGGTACCACCTATTCAACAAATTGAAGATAGATGGCACCGACGAATGCCCGTGTGGTACCGGGAAAATGACCGCTGAGCATTTGCTGCAAAACTGCCCGACATACGAGGATCAGAGAGAGCAGATGTGGCCATCACCAGTGGGAACACTAGACAAGCTCTATGGCAGTGTCGACAGCCTCAGGATGACGGCTGCTTTTTTCGGAAAAATAATGGTTTCTGTCTGACTGCGTACGATGAAGAATAAGAAGAAGAATACAGCTGGGGAGAGATGCCAGACTCACTTACACGCTGAGTGTTGTCCGTACGACCTCTTGTGGTTAGCGAAAAGGCACGACAAACTGCGTTAGATGCCATCCCACCTTTCTACCCTGCGGGTTACATGTTTACGGAAAGGCTTCGGTGGTAACCCTGAGGCAAAATCTGCTTCCTATGATATCTCCAGTCGTCTCGATGAATGTCTTGCCACTGGCAAAAGGTAGCTTAGGCTCTGTGAGTGAGGTTGACAAAAGGTAGCTTAGGCTCTGTGAGTGAGGTTGACAAAAGGTAGCTCAGGCTCTGTGAGTGAGGTTGACAAAAGGTAGCTTAGGCTCTGTGAGTGAGGTTGACAAAAGGTAGCTTAGGCTCTGTGAGTGAGGTTGACAAAAGGCACAGTTTCTTCCTCACTTTAATCCAAATCACCGCGCAAGTCACCCATTTCAGCGGACACAGCAAGAGATACGACTGTCCACACGGCTGAACAAAGAGAGTGGTCTTCATCACTTGCGATGGACAACTATTACACGCAATGCTGAAAAACATGATGTAATGTCTGCTTATTCTTAGTTTTATTTTAAGTATAAATACATACAAATACATCAATCTTAAACATCTAATACATTTATTAATGTACACCTATTATTATTTACGCATCTGATTCATACGTACACACATACATACGTACCGGTACTTAATTAAGGAAGGTTAACAAGAACAGTGACACAACCGACTCCCCAGGCACAGGCACACACAATTTCAGATTGGCAACTCAGTCAAATGTACACGTGAACAGGTACACACAGTTTCAGATTGGCAACTCAGTCAAGTGTACATGTGAACAGGTACACACAGTTTCAGATTGGCAACTCAGTCAAGTGTACACGTGAACAGGTACACACAGTTTCAGATTGGCAACTCAGTCAAGTGTACATGTGAATAGACACTCCAGATTGAAGATCATATACTACAACACTTCAGAATATGATGTAAAGAGAAAAGTTTATGCAAGAGACAACATTGCAGCTGTAGACATATTTTCAAAAAAAATATGAAGAAGAAGAAGAAGAAAAAGAAGAAAATTGTAGGAATATATGTTGTGTTTGAGGCTGCCCGTAGTCAGCTTTGAGAAAATGTCGTATTCTTTTGTTCAGTTCGCCTAACGCGATCTGCTTGAGTGAACCATTGACTTTAAGCCATCTCCGCATCTCGAGTAAACGTTTAGTTTCTTCTCCAATCCCGGGGTATCTTTTAGTAGGGGTAGGAATTGTCACAGCAGTGACCCATTCCTTTATTCTAGTCACTAGTTGACCAAAAACACGTGTTTGAGATCCAAAGATGGGCCATTTCTGTCTTGAGATTTGATCTGCTAGCTTGGTGATATTTACTTGTGTTATGGCTCTGTGCTGTTGTTTGCGAGGAGGGCAGGTTAGATTTAATGAGATCTGGAGTGGTCTGTGGTCGCTGACCTCGTCTAAGCGATGTAGCACCTCCACATCGGTGACTAATTGGAGATTGTCACACGTGACATAATCGATTTCTACTTTTGTTTTCCAATCTCGTGAGTGCCATTTTAATCTTTTTCGCACTGGCTTCTTAGAGAACGTATTTTCTGCATCTCCGCGAAGATAGCCAGTCGTTCTCCCCGCACGTAAATGCTGGTCTTCGGAGAATGCGCCTATAAATTGTTCCTTTACCTGTCTGAGACCCACCCTGGCAATCACCTAGGGCGACCTTCTTGTAGGCAGGACGGTGTAAAGTTGCTCGAGGTTCTCATAAAACAGCTCGTCGATGTTATCGTCGTAGCCACTATGGGGTGTGTAGCATTGTATGATGAGGAAGGGTTTCATTTATCCAGGGACTTGAAATTCTAACGTTGCAAGTCGGGAGGAGATGATTTGAACAGAGATTACGTTTTTGACATGGCGGCTTGAGATAACGAAACCAGCCGCGCCTATGTGGTATTGGCCCTCTCATGCATCTACAGAGATGTCGTCGCCATGTTCTCACACATAGTGATGTGAGTCGCAGTGGCCACGCGTTTCCGATAGCCCAATAACGTCACATCTCATATATTTCAAACTATGCATGACATGGTTCTGTTTGTGTGAATTGAATCCGCTTTGCAAGTTGCAGGATATAACGTAGAACGTGTTTCTTGGGAGTATGGTTATGGGTGGACTTCGGTCTGATCGTAGGCCTGTTCAGTTGGATCATAGGCCATCGAAGTGTCGGCGGAGGGGGAGGGTGTCTGCCGAGCAGACTTGTTCGTTGTTGTTGACTATACACATTGAAGGAGACCGATTTCCTCTGTGCGGCTCGCTAGGCCTGGGGAAGGTGCCCGTTGAAGCAAGGTAAAAATCGGCCGTTTTGTGTTTGTCCATGATCGTTATTGTTGTTCCATTTGAAGTCACTACTGTCGTCTGGTTTCTCTGTGATTTATTTGTTCCGCCTCTGGTACCTCTCTGTTTCTTTATTTTGCTGGATCCTGTAATTGTTACACATCATTTGTTTCTGAGAATGTTATATTTACGTAGTTTATTTAAGTAGTTGATTATCTGTGTTGTTGAAGGACGCAAATTGAAATTCAGAAGAAACGTTTTATAAAATTTAATTACTATTGCCGTAGCGCTCGCTTGTAGACATATATCTATTCCGTGCGACATGCCAGCGTTCGCCGGGGTCTCTTAATTAATTAATTTTGTGTTGCGTGACATAGGTACATTCTCCTGACCCATGACCCTGGGCTGCTTGGATAATGATGAGTATTTATGCGGTTTTAAACTTTACGTTTCACGAACTCTGGTAACTCCAGAGCGTGGGTTTTGCTTATTATTACCTTAATACTTTCACAAATCACTAGATGTGTTGCAATCCAAAGAGAAATGAACGGCAATTTAGTATCAGTCCAGGGAATCATAGATATAACAACATATTGGAGAGCAAATCTGATCAGCGACTGATGAAGCGCTCCACTGGGAGTCTGGTCACGACAGCTGAAGACAGAAACAGTAAAGTAAGATGCCGTAAGAGCATGGTGCAGAAGAAAACCATTCTTCAAACACTGACATTGACCGATAACACCATCTCAACTGACAGGCGGGCCATTGAGATAGCGTGTCAACAGTATTATACTAACCTTTTCTCATGGAAGGAGAAGATACAAAAGGTATTGGCGACAACCAAATTCGAACCTATTCAATTGATTGAACCGGGTGAGGTCATCTATGAGGTCAATCCAACAGGCACAGCCCTGGGAGGAGACGGAATTACCGTAGACATCCTAAAGGCGCGAGGAGACGGAATTACCATAGAGATCCTTAAGGTGTGAGGAGACGGAATTAACATAGACATCCTTAAGGTGGGAGTAGACGGAATTACCATAGATATCCTTAAGGTGGGAGTAGACGGAATTACCATAGATATCCTTAAGGTGGGGGTAGACGGAATTATCATAGATATCCTTAAGGTGGGAGTAGACAGAATTACCGTAGATATCCTTAAGATGGAATTACCATAGATATCCTTAAGGTGTGAGGAGACGGAATTAACATAGACATCCTTAAGGTGGGAGTAGACGGAATTACCATAAATATCCTTAAGGTGGGGGTAGACGGAATTATCATATATATCCTTAAGGTGGGAGTAGACGGAATTACCGTAGATATCCTTAAGATGGGAGTAGACGGAATTACCATAGATATCCTTAAGGTGGGGGTAGACGGAATTATCATAGATATCCTTAAGGTGGGAGTAGACGGAATTACCGTAGATATCCTTAAGGTGGGAGTAGACGGAATTACCATATATATCCTTAAGGTGGGAGTAGACGGAATTACCGTAGATATCTTTAAGGTGGGAGTAGACGGAATTACCATAGATATCCTTAAGGTTTGAGTAGACGGAATTACCGTAGATATCCTTAAGGTGTGAGTAGACGGAATTACCATAGATATCCTTAAGGTGGGAGTAGACGGAATTGCCGTAGACATCCTTAAGTCTGGAGGACACATTCTAGCACTACACAGCTCTCTGTTATTTAATACTTCACAGAGGAGCGAATCCCAGATCAATGGAAAACCTAAAAATCGATATTCATACACAAGAAGGGCGACAGCGAACTCATGGGGAACTATCGCTTACTGCCGGTGATATACAAAATATTCTCCAACACGTCCTCCTCAATAGGACCGGCCAACAACTGGACCTCAAACAACTGGACCTCCAACAACAGGACCTCCAACAACAGCCCTGGCCAACAACTGGGCCTCCAACAACAGGGCTGGCCAACAACTGGACCTCCAACAACAGGACCTCAAACAACTGGACCTCCAACATCAGAACCGGCCATCAACTGGACCTCAACAG
The DNA here is from genome assembly GCA_036924085.1 of Ariolimax columbianus. NCBI lineage: Eukaryota > Metazoa > Mollusca > Gastropoda > Stylommatophora > Arionidae > Ariolimax > Ariolimax columbianus. Next base: position 29,885,980 of record JAVGWX010000025.1, read on the forward strand.
CTGGACCTCACAACAACCGGACATTCAACAACTGGACTTCCAAAAACAGGACCTCCCAACAACTGGACATCCAACAACTGTACCTCCAAAAACAGGACCTTCAACAACAGAACCGGCCAACAACTGGACCTCCAACAACTGGATCTCCAACTACTGGACCTCCAACTACTGGACCTCCAACAACTGGACCTTCCAACTACTGGACCTCCAACATCTTGACCTTCCAATAACTGGACCTTCCAACAACTGGACCTACAACCACTGAACCTCCAACTACTGGCCCTTTAACAACTGGACCTCCAACAACCCCGTGAGCAGGCTGGATTCACAATAGGTTTATCCACTATCGACCACCTACACACAATCCACCAGCTGCTGGATAGAGCACGTGATCTGCCCACGTCTGCCCACATTTCTAGTGTTTATAGATTATGAAAAGAAGTCTTCGACAGTATTGAGATCAATGTCGCAAGAAACCAGGGCGTGGCGGAAAATTACACGTGGATGATCGAAGAAATAAATATAGGTTGCAGTACGGACATTACTATGTACCACTGTCCAATAACTGTCCCACTGCAGTGCATACATTACTCTGTACCACTGTCCAATAACTGTCCCACTGCAGTACATACATTACTCTGTACCACTGTCCAATAACTGTCCCACTGCAGTGCATACATTACTCTGTACCACTGTCCAATAACTGTCCCACTGCAGTACATACATTACTCTGTACAACTGTCCAATAACTGTCCCACTGCAGTACATACATTACTCTGTACCACTGTCCAATAACTGTCCCACTGCAGTACATACATTACTCTGTACCACTGTCCAATAACTGTCTCACTGCAGTACATACATTACTCTGTACAACTGTCCAATAACTGTCCCACTGCAGTGCATACATTACTCTGTACCATTGTCCAATAACTGTCCCACTGCAGTGCATACATTACTCTGTACCACTGTCCAATAACTGTCCCACTGCAGTACATACATTACTCTGTACAACTGTCCAATAACTGTCCCACTGCAGTACATACATTACTCTGTACCACTGTCCAATAACTGTCCCACTGCAGTGCATACATTACTCTGTACCACTGTCCAATAACTATTGCTCTAGCAAGAGGAGTGTGTCAGGGTGACACAATTTCTCCAAAGCTTATCACAGCAGCGCTCGAGGACATCTTCCAACTGCCGAAAATGAAACTGAATATTAAAAGGACCACTAAACCAGACACTAATCCGAACATTAAATCTAACCACAAACCTAACTCTAAACCAAATCCAAACCACAACACTAAGCTAATACCTAAGACAATGCCTAATAACACACACACACACATACCCCCCCCCCCCCCCCACCACCACAAAAAAAAAATTAAATAAAAATAAACACTTAACCTAGCCAAACCCTAAAATTATAACTAAAAAAAATATAAATCCAAACACTAAACTTAATCAAACCCTAACAAGGGATCAAGATGCTGAGCAGCGCAAGAGCTGCAGTGGTCAGCCATAGCTGCCAAGACCCTTCTACACCTCCACGCGGGGATCCTGGATAACAGGCTGCAGCAGGGCAGACTGGCTAAGGAGAGGGGATCGAAGAGGGAATGCTAACCCGGTACTCAAAAAATGATTGCTGAAGTCGGATGTGTTGGACCGAAAGGTGCAAATATCGCAGTTAAGCTGTTAAACTATGACACAGCGCATTTCGTTCTCTGGACTACATTCTGCGACTTAGGCCCTTTCAGGGTTTGGTAGCGGGAGATTGACAATGAACGAAGAAGAAGAAGAAACCCTAACAAAATACCTAACCAAACACTAAACATAACAAATCCTAACACTAAACATAACAAATCCTTATTTATAAACTTAACCGAACCCAAACCCTGACACTGAACATAGCACAACCTAAACCTAAAACTAAACGTAACTATAACACTAACCCCACCACTAAACCTAACCCTAATCCTAACCCAAACACTATCTTAACCATAACACTAACCCTGACACTAAACCTGAACTTAAAGCTAACACTGAACCTAACCCTATCACTAAATCAAACCCTAACACTGAACTTAACCACAACCTAACACTGAACTTAACCACAACCTAACACTGAACTTAACCAAAACCTAACACTGAACTTAACCAAACCCTAACACTGAACTTAACCAAAACATAACACTGAACTTAACCAAACCCTAAAATTGAACTTAAACAATCTCTAACACTGAACTTAACCAAACCCTAACACTGAACTTAACCAAAACATAACACTGAACTTAATCAAACCCTAAAATTGAACTTAACCAATCTTTAACACTGAACTTAACCAAACCCTAACACTGAACTTAACCAAACCTTAACACTGAACTTAACCAAAACCTAACATTGAACTTAACCAAACCTTAACACTGAACTTAACCACAACCTAACACTGAACTTAACCAAACCTTAACACTGAACTTAACCAAAACCTAACACTGAACTTAACCAAACCTTAACACTGAACTTAACCAAAATCTAACACTGAACTTAACCAAACCTTAACACTTAACCAAAACCTAACACTGAACTTAACCAAACCCTAACACTGAACTTAACCAAACCCTAAAACTTAACTTAACCAAACCCTAACACTAAACGCAACTAATCCCTAACCCAAAAACTAAACCTCAAATTAAACCAAAGACTAACACTAAAGTTGCAGTAAGCAGTCAATATCCCGTCACGCCATACGACATAGGAAATATGATGTTAGGCCCATACTATTTTGTAATCCACGGCACTTAGTGGATGATGTGGTCAGCATCGCGTCGGCCGCCTGTTCTTCCCGGACTGAACCGGTACCCATTTAAGGCTGGGCCGACCACTAAAACTAACTAAAAACCTAACGCTAACATTAAAAACTAGCCCTAAACCTAACAATAAACATAATGCTAAAACGAACACTAATCTGAAAACTAAACTAATTCCAAAACACAAAACCGAACTAATCCCTTACACAAAACCAAAACCTAACACTAAATCTAACCAAACCCCAATACTGAACGTAAACAAACAAAAACAGTAAACCTAACCAAATCCTAACACTAAAACCAAACCTTCACACTAGACTTATCCAAACACTTACACTTAACCTGACTCTAAACCAAATCCAAACCACAGCACTGAACATAATCCCTAACACTAAACCAATCCCTGAAACTAAACCAATACCTGACACTAAACATAACATAACCATAACCTAACCCTAACACTAAACCTAAACAAACCCTAAAACTCAACTTTAGCAAACCGCAACATTTAACCTAACTAAACTTTAGCAAACTGTAACATTTAACCTAACTAAATTCTAACATTAAACTTAACAATCCCGAAACCTAAACCCCGACAATAAACCCAAACCTAACCAAAATGAAACCTTAAACTAAAACAAACCCTAACCCCAACTCTAACCCTAAACAATTCAGACAATAACACTAAACCTAAACTAAACCAAACCCTAAACTAAACCAAACCCTAACTCTAAACTTAATCATGCCCAAACACTAAACTTAGCCCAAAACCCTAACTGCGGATACGCTGATTCGTATTCTTCACAAAGACAGTCTACAGTTCCAAAATGGAAGCAAACTTCTTCTAAGTGCTCCACGGATCATATCACAGCCTGCAGTATGAGGACGACGTGGTCTGTGCCATGTATATCTACACATAATCGATAAAAAGGTCAATGTTTTGTTTCCGTCCTGGAACGCTCAGTGGCCAATTTCCTATTTGTTTCTGTCCTAGAAAGATCAGTGGCCAATTTCCTATTTGTTTCTGTCCTAGAACGATCAATGACCAATTTCCTATTTGTTTCTGTCCTAGAACGATCAAGGACCAATTTCCTATTTGTTTATGTCCTAGAACGATCAAGGACCAATTTCCTATTTGTTTCTGTCCTAGAAAGATCAGTGGCCAATTTCCTATTTGTTTCTGTCCTAGAACGATCAATGACCAATTTCCTATTTGTTTCTGTCCTAGAACGATCAAGGACCAATTTCCTATTTGTTTATGTCCTGGAACGATCAATGATGAATTTCCTATTTGTTTCTATCCTGGAACGATCAATGACCAATCTCCTATTTGTTTCTGTCCTGGAACGATCAATGACCAATTTCCTATTTGTTTCTATCCTGGAACGATCACTGACCAATTTCCTATTTGTTTCTGTCCTGGAACGATCAATGATGAATTTCCTATTTGTTTCTATCCTGGAACGATCAATGACCAATTTCCTATTTGTTTCTGTCCTAGAACGATCAATGATGAATTTCCTATTTGTTTCTATCCTGGAACGATCAATGACCAATTTCCTATTTGTTTCTGTCCTGGAACGATCAATGACCAATTTCCTATTTGTTTCTATCCTGGAACGATCACTGACCAATTTCCTATTTGTTTCTGTCCTGGAACGATCAATGATGAATTTCCTATTTGTTTCTATCCTGGAACGATCAATGACCAATTTCCTATTTGTTTCTGTCCTAGAACGATCAATGACCAATTTCCTATTTGTTTCTATCCTAGAACGATCAATGACCAATTTCCTATTTGTTTCTATCCTGGAACGATCACTGACCAATTTCCTATTTGTTTCTGTCCTGGAACGGTCAGTGACCAATTTCCTATTTGTTTCTGTCCTGGAACGATCAATGATCAATTTCCTATTTGTTTCTATCCTGGAACGATCAATGATCAATTTCCTATTTGTTTCTATCGAAGTTACCGTAGCACTTCATCTTATATGAATTTAATTCAATTCCTACATCTAGAATGGTTGTTTTGTTATAACGATCACATGACAACAATTTATCGGCACTCGAAAAATACAAATAACAACAACAAAAATATATAAGTAGTAGCGGTAAATCTATAATTGTGAGATGACGGAATTGAGAGGCAGAGAGAGAGAGAGAGAGAGAGAGAGAGATAAATTAAGGTACACTACTAACAAGACACTGCTAACCATGAAATCGAACATTTACCCAATTTCCTGCTATAAACTAACCCTAACCCTTAAATGTTAATAAGCTATGGACGGAGAATGGGCGGGGGTGACGTGGTGGGGGCGGGAAGGCTGTAGGGCAGGAGGGTGTAAGGGATAGCACCTCACCTAGGAAGTCAGTCCTAGCGAAAATGGATGACCTGGACCCTGCTTGGTTCCCCCGCTCCTGTCTAACTCACGTGCTGCTCCTAGAGTCTGCAAACAAACAGCAGCGCCATCCCACCGACAACGGCTATGACTGGCCGGCTAAATTACGTGAGCAAACGCGGAGGAAAGCCAGGGCGCAGATCCTATCATGCATGATAGGATCACAACGTCCCTGACTGACGCCTACACGATGAGATGGAAAACTTGATCAAAACTCAGAGGGAAGATCCGATAGACAACGCTGAACAAAAACAACTGCTGCCTTGCAGAGTGATGGATCCCCCGCCAGCTGGGAAGAGTGATGGACCCCCCGCCAGGTGGGAAGAGTGATGGACCCCCCTCCCCCGCCAGGTGGGAAGAGTGATGGACCCCCCGCCAAGTGGGAAGAGTGATGGACCCGCCACCAGTTGGGAAGAGTGATGGACCCCCCGCCAGGTGGGAAGAGTGATGGACCCCCCGCCAGGTGGGAAGAGTGATGGACCCCCCGCCAGGTGGGAGGAGTGATGGACCCCCCGCCAGGTGGGAAGAGTGATGGACCCCCCGCCAGGTGGGAAGAGTGATGGACCCACACCCCCCCCCCCCCAACAGGTGGGAATTGTGCCGGACTCCCCTGCTCGAAGAGATCCACAAAATGCTATTGGTGATCCCCTATCTCCCATCCATGGAGCCAGAGCACGGACAGCTAGGAAAACCACTACTGACCAAAACACAAAGAGAAAGACTAAATATACTTTAATGGAATGTAGAGGGTGTCCTGAACAAGAAGCTACCGCTCGCTCACAAACTTCATGAGGAAAGCATTGACGTTACTTGCATCCAAGAGACCCCCCCCCCTCCTCCCCCCCCCCCCTCCCCCCTAACCCAAATCCTAGGTTCCTGATACGAGGATACGAAACTCTTCGTATTGATAGAGAGGGCCACAAAGATGGAGTGATCATGCTAATTAGAAACTCTCTACCATGCAGAGAAGTCCCACACCACACAAGCAAACAAGCTGAAATCATTGGTACTGGTGTCACTGTAGATGAACAAACCATGAGAGTGATAAATCTGTACTGCTCCAAGATTAGGATCTCTCACTGGCATCAATAGAGGTGCAACACTCAAACTGCGTAGTTGTCAGAGACTTCAATAGCCACTTAGAACAATTGGGATACACGTAGACTGATACAGGCGGCACCGAAGAGGAAGACCGGGAAATCGATAGTCACCTACAGCTCATTAACAAAGCAGACGATGCACCCTGTTTTTACTCAAGAAGATGGCAGTCCACCTCAAAACCCGACCTTGCATTCTTGACAGGAGACATCAGTCACAAGATAAACAGTTGCCCTTGACCAATTGGCAGGCAGTGATCACAAACCAATAAGTCTCGTTATCAACACCCGGATTGTCAAGAAGAGACTTCAAACCTTACTGGACACCAGAACTTCAGGAACTGGCAGAACAACTGACAGAAGCCAGAGGAAGAGCAGAAAAGGAAAGATCTAAAGAGGTTAACATCTCCTACAAAGCTATTGCAGAAAAGTACAAAACGACACTAAATAGCTCAGCGAGAAACAACTGGATAAAAACAATATAAGCACTAAATCTGGACAAAGACGACAGAAAACTATGAACGCTAGCCATATCCCTAAGCAACGAGTACTGCAGAAACCATGAAACTGCAGTACAACTGAGTGGGAAAATGCTGACCAAAACACATGCAGCTAACGCATTCATAGAAACATTCTCGCAAGCGAGCTTGATTCATATCCCACTTGAAATAAAACAGGCAATGGCTATATAGATAAATCTACAAAAAACGCATTAACCTGCCCAGAAGAGCATATGATAACCAACCTGACCATGAAGAAACTTGATGTAGCCATTGACTCCCTCAAACCAAGAAAGTCACCTGGAACTTGATGTAGCCATGGACTTCCTCAAACCAAGAAAGACACCTGGAACTTGATGTAGCCATTGACTTCCTCAAACCAAGAAAGGCACCTGGAACTTGATGTAGCCATTGACTCCCTCAAACCAAGAAAGTCACCTGGAACTTGATGTAGCCATTGACTTCCTCAAACCAAGAAAGTCACCTGGAACTTGATGTAGCCATTGACTCCCTCAAACCAAGAAAGTCACCTGTAACTTGATGTAGCCATTTACTTCCTCAAACCAAGAAAGTCACCTGGAACTTGATGTAGCCATTTACTTCCTCAAACCAAGAAAGTCACCTGGAACTTGATGTAGCCATTGACTCCCTCAAACCAAGAAAGTCACCTGGAACTTGATGTAGCCATTGACTCCCTCAAACCAAGAAAGTCACCTGGAACTTGATGTAGCCATTGACTCCCTCAAACCAAGAAAGTCACCTGAAACGATGTAGCCATTGACTCCCTCAAAACAAGAAAGTCATCTGGAACGATGTAGCCATTGACTCTCTCAAAACAAGAAAGTCACCTGGAACTTGATTGAGCCATTGACTCTCTCAAACCAAGAAAGTCACATGGAACTTGATGTAGCCATTTACTTCCTCAAACCAAGAAAGTCACATGGAACTTGATGTAGCCATTGACTCTCTCAAACCAAGGAAGTCACTTGGAACTTGATGTAGCCATTGACTCTATCAAACCAAGAAAGTCACCTGGAACTTGATGTAGCCATTGACTTCCTCAAACCAAGAAAGTCACCTGGAACTTGATGTAGCCATTGACTCCCTCAAACCAAGAAAGTCACCTGGAACTTGATGTAGCCATTGACTTTTTCAAACCAAGAAAGTCACCTGGACTTGATGTAGCCATTGACTCTATCAAACCAAGAAAGTCACCTGGAACTTGATGTAGCCATTGACTCTATCAAACCAAGAAAGTCACCTGGAACTTGATGTAGCCATTGACTTCCTCAAACCAAGAAAGTCACCTGGAACTTGATGTAGCCATTGATTTCCTCAAACCAAGAAAGTCACCTGGAGCAGACGGGGTAATAAACGATATGAGATTGGGTGGCACTGCAAAGAAAATACTCCTCGCGATCATGAACTGCAGCTGGAAGCGTGGCATTGTACCTCAAGTGTGGAAAGAAGCACGAATGATTCCCATCCTGAAGAAAAATAAAGATAAACTTGACCCAAATAGCTATAGGCCAATCAGTCTCCTGAGCTGCACAGGCAAGCTTATGGAAAAAATAATAAATACCAGACTCAGCTGGCATCTCAAAGAAAAACAAATTATCATACCATAACAAGCAGGCTTCAGGCAGCACAGGTCCACGGAAGATCAAGTAATCCACATAGCACAAGAAATCGAAGATGTTTTCCAGGAAAGAAAACACACTCTGGCTGAATGGGTGGACCTGAAAAAAGCCTTCGACCAAGTATAGAAAGTAGGGCTGCGTGGAAAAATGCTCCAATATAGAGCATGTGAAAAAATGTACAAGTGGACTAGCAACTACTTAGAAAATAGAATAGCAAGAGGTCCAAGGGCATACCAGCGAAAAGAAAACAATGAAACAAGTCGTTCCACAGGGTGGTGTCCTCTCCCCTACACTCTTCCTTATTTACATGAATGACATCGCCAACAACCTCCACACAAGTTCCCACTATTCTCTCTACCCTGATGACCTGGCCATGTGGAC